>VMDO01000345.1:22453-324482 GCA_007922755.1 Pedetes capensis | reverse complement strand
ACCGCAAAAAAAAAAAAAAAAAAAAAAAGAAGAGAGAGACAGGGGGGGTGTGGGGTCCGGAACCAGGAGCTGGCAGGCCCCTGAGCTGGAGCCCACTCCCACCTCTCCATGGTGCCCGGGGGCTTCCTGAGCGCTCTGTGCCCGGGCATCCCAGGTTTTGTGCGTGCCGCAGGACAGCTCAGATGCTACGGATGAGCCTTCCTGGGGTTGGGGCTGGGTCTAGTTTTAGGACCTGAGGGAGAAGCCTCCCTCTGCACGCAGGCTGGCCTGGCCTTCTGTGGCCCCTGTCGCTCACCGACTTTTTCCCGTGTGCCTGCATGTGCCTTTCACTTGTCACATGGCGCTTCTCTTGGGTCATGTTGCCCCTTGATGCCTCTTGGGGCTCCGAGGTGGGGACACAGGGTCCTGGGTGCCTGGCTAGCTCCGGGGCCGTGCGCAGGCTCCAGCCACCTTCCCAGAGTTACCAACGGCGCTCAGAGCTCGGCAGAGCCCCCAGGCACAGCCCTGACCCCTGTCATCCCCATGTCCAGCTGGGCTTGGAGCAGAGGAGATGGGAGATGGGGAGGCCTTGGCGACCACCAGCCACCTGGCCCTCAGCCTCCAGGGGGCGCTGTGCGCCTGTGCCCTTGGGTTAGTTTGCTGGGACTGGGGCAAGGAAAGATTGATTTCTTCACTGCTCTGAGGGTCAAGTCCAGTTCACAGCGTCAGCAGGGCTGGCTGCTGCTGAGACCTCGCTTCTGGGTGTGCAGATGTCCTCTTCTCTGTGACTCCACGTGGCTGTCCCTCTGTGTGTGTGGGTCCTAGTTGCCTCTTTTTTTTTCTTTTTTTTTTTTTTTTTTTTGTACTGGGGGTTGAACCCAGGGCCTCTCGCCTGCATGCTCTGCAAGTGCTGGACCACTGAGCTGCACCCCCAGCCCATTTTTTTTTTTTTACTTTTTTGAGACAGGCTCTCGCTAAGTTATGGAGACTGAGGCAGAGGCGGGAGGATCGCAAGTTCGAGACCAGAGGCAGTCTGCGTAACTTAGCGAGATCCTGTCTCAAAAAGTAAAAAAAAAAATGGGCTGAGGTGCAGCTCAGTGGTCCAGCACTTGCAGAGCATGCAGGCGTGAGGCCCTGGGTTCAACCCCCAGTACTGCAAAAAAAAAAAAGAAAAAAGAAAAAAAGAAGTTACGGAGACTGCCCCTGGTCTCGAACTTGTGATCCTCCTGCCTGCGCCTCCAGCCGCTGGTCTTACAGGCATGCGCTACCGTGCCCGGCTCCTAGTTGCCTCTTCGTATAAGGGCACCGCTCCTATTGGATTAAGGCCCATCCACGTGACCTTGTTTTACCCTAATGACCTCCCTAAGGACCCTGTGTCCAAATCTGATCACACTCGGAGGCCCTGGGGTTTAGGACTTCAACATTAGGATTTGAGGGGGGGCACACAGTCCTTCAGACCCCAGCAGCCCTTCTGTGTAAACAGGAATAAGATGGCCCTGAGGAGGCACTGCAGGTGGTGGCATCTGGTGACATGAGGGTCCCCCGGGGTGTGTGTCTGGTAGAGGGCTGTTCTCTGGGCTGTGTGACCGTGTTCTCCAGCTTTCCCCATGGGTGTTTGTGGGGGGGACTGGAGGGGAAGGACTGAGGACCCTCGGGCAGCACTGGCTGGCTGGCTCCCTCGGGCTCCTGCCTGCTCCCTTCTCCTCCTGGCCAGTCAGGCAAAGAATGTCCCATGGGCACCTGATCTGCCACACCAGGGCAGGGCCACTGTTTCTTTTCTTGTCCCTCTTTTTTTTCTCTTTGCCAGACAGAGGATTGAAGGCAGGGCGTCACGCGTGCTGGGCAAGCCCCTCTGTGGAGCCATCTTCCCCCGCCGGCAGCCCCACTGTTTCTGTCCCATCACTTCTTTTCTGTTTGGGTACTGCCTGCCATCCACGTGGCTCAGCTGGCCATGACAGCCACAGAGCCCCGTGCCCCCACCGTGGCCTGGGCTTGGCCATCACCACGCAGGGCCCTGGGATTTGCTGTGGGCCGAAGTCTGTCCCTGGGATCAGGCACTGAGGGCAAGGCCCTGTCTGCAGAGGGAGGAGTGGAGAGGTACAGAGAGGTCTGCCTGGCAGCGTGGGGACGCCGCAGCGGCCGCGCTGGCCAGCTTCACGAGCAGACAGCGGCCTTTGGACTTGTTTAGGGTGGATTTCCGGCATGTGTGAACCACAGGGCCCTGATAATTACGTGGAACCTGGCCAAGGTCCTGCGCTGGAGGACTCGTGGGTACCCTGTCCATTTTGTGCATCTCTAACGGAACATCTGGCCTGGGATTTGGCTCAGTGGGTAGAGCGCTGCGCTGCCGTCTCTGAGGTCCCGAGTTCGATTCCCAGCACTGCAAAAAAATGGGGGAAGGGCCTGGCAATCCACTCCCAAGGCAATCCCGAAACAGTCAGCCATTGAAAACCCTATAAGGGTCTCTATGAGTTGGATACCAACTCAACAGCACCTAACAACAACAACAACAGAATATCTGAGCCTGGGCGATCTGGAACCGATAGGCATTTATTCTCCACAGTTCTGGAGGCTGGGGAGGCCAAGGCCAAGGTCCAGGGACCGCATGTGGTGCTGGCCCTCTGCGTCATCCTGGCGCAAGCGCAGTGTGAGGGGGCTGGGGCGGGGCCAGACTTGCCCTTCCGTCAGGAGCTCATGGAGCAGAAACAGCCTCCGTCCACTCTGAGCAAGCAGCCCTCTCAACGCTGCGGCTGTGGGGCAGGTTTCCAATGCATGCACTGTGGGGCACTTTTAAGCCCTGGCAGGGAGGGAAACACCGTGATCTCTCGGGGCCTTTCCTTGTGGAAGCCGCCCGGGGGGACTGATGGGAGAGTGGGGAGAACAGAAAGGAACCCAAATCACCACAGAAACAAGCGAGACCCTGGTTCCAGTGATGGGGTACGGGGCGGGAGGGCCCACGTGGGGTCTTTGGAGAGCCCTGGCTGGGGAGTTTTGGGCAGTCAGAGCCTGGGAAAGTACCGGGCAGAGGACACAGCCAGAGCAATGACCTGGAGGCAGGAAAGGTGAGCTGTGTTTTGGCAAAACACATCCTGTTTCCCTGGAGGACAAAGATAAGGCAGGAGAACCGAAGTGAGGAGGAACCAGGGAGGCTGGCAGCTGGGCCCGGGTACTGGGCACCAACGTGACTCCCACCAGGCTCCTGCCCAACGGAGCTCTCATCCCACCGAGGCCTGGTCCTGCAGACGGCTCACTGTCCAACTGCACGCTGCCCGCCAAGTGCCACGGAACAGACTCCATGATGCACAGCAGGCGTGGGTCCCTCATTCCTTTGGCCTGAAGCCATTGTTCCTCATTCTGTAGACAGGAAACGGAGGCTTCCAGAGGTACAGGCTCCTGTGGGAACCCACCCAGTGATGGCCTCTGCCCAGGTGCAAAGGGCTGTCTGGGAGGTAGGAGACGCTGGAGAAGAGGGGCCCGAATCTCACCCCAGGAAGCATCAGGGGGCCTTGAGCTGGGGCACTTAAGACAGAGGAGGAGGAGCCGGGCGCAATGGTGCATGCCAGTAATCCCAGTGGCTCGGGAGGCAGAGGCAGGAGGATCGCAAGTTCGAGACCAGAGGCAGTCTGTGTAACTTAGCGAGACCCTGTCTCAAAAAGTGAAAAAATGGGCTGGGGGTGCAGCTCAGTAGTCCAGCACTTGCAGAGCTGCGAGGCCCTGGGTTCAAACCCCAGTACCGCAAAAAAAAAAAAAAAAAAAAAAAAAAAGAAGAGGAGGTGACTGCAGGACTGCCAGGGTCAGCGGGTTGGGGCACCGGCCTGGGGTTGGAGAGGCACCCCACATGTGACCAGCAGGAAGGGGAGAAGGAGGCAGGGGAACAGCCAGGGAGGGAGGCAGAGAGGGCAAAGCCCGCTGTAGGCTCTCTGCACTTCCTCCTCAGGTTTCCTCTGGCCTCTCGCCACGTGTGTGGGCTGTCCTCCTGGGTCAGACCAGAATAGTGGGACCCCCAACCTTCGGTGGGCGCTGGGGTTCCAGAGGGCAGCCTCCTCTACCTGGGCCGAGGGCTTCCTTCCCAGAGCTGGACAGCCCTGGGCCCTGAAGGGGGCATAGGTGTCTACAGGAGGACCCCGAGGCAGGCGGCCTTTTATCCCTGTCCCCCAGCGTAGAGCCTGGGCCAGTGCAGGGTGAGCGCCCATTAGTAGCCGGGTTTCCTTTGGCTGACTAGGGGGCGACTTAGAGAAAGGGAGGGCGGGGAGCCCAGATCTTTCGGGCTTGGGAGCGCCTGGGCATATGGGGGCCATTCCCCCGCCAGGTATTGGGTGAGTCAGAGGGAGTCACCGCCTCTCCCGGTGCTCGGGTGTCAGGTCTTGTCCTGGGGGTGGGGCTATGTTCGGGCCAGGCAGTGGCGGTAGGGGAACAGGTATTTCTGCTCGGGATCCAGGTCGCCACTGGCAGTGAAGTCATTGACCCATTTCCAAAGTGACAGGCCCGCATGTTCTGGCCGCGGGCGAGGTGACAGCGTGCGCGCTTGTGCGTGGCTGTGTCCGTGGCCGCCACTGGCCGGCGGCCGCGCGTGCGCGTGGATGCGGCCAGTGGGGACCCACGTGGGCCACCCAAACAAAGGCGGCGCCGCGTGACCGGGCTCGCGCACGCGCGGTCCCGCCGGGGCGGGCGCGTCCCCGCAGGCGGGCCGGCGGGCGGGCGGGCGGAGCCAGCGCGGGGCGGGGCGGCAGCCGCGCAGGCGGGGCCGGGGGCGCGCAGACTCCGCGCAGCGGGACGCGAGCGCGCGACCTGGCGCCGCTGTCGCCGCCTCCGCGCTCGTGGCCGGGACCCGCGGGGCCGCCTCCTCCCGGCTCCCCGGCGCCGCTGGGCTCCCGGGCGGGCGGCAGGTGCAGCGCGGCCGGGCGGCCGGCGAAGGGGGCGCCGCGGCGGCGGGTGGATGAGAGTTGGCCCCGATCTCCGTTCAGGGTAAGCGGTGCGCGCGCGGACACTCACGCGGACCCTAGCGAAATCCGCCCTGCTGCATCCTGGGCCGGCGGGCCGCGATCCCCTCTACTCTGTCCCGGGCGGCCCGCCGTCTCTGGGCCCAGAGCGGCTGCCCTCAGTGCAGGGCCCTGCACGGGTGCATCCCGCGCACACGCCCCCGGGTCCCGCGCCGCCTGGGGTGCGCGCCGCGGGCACAGACGTGGACGGATCGGGGGTCCTGTCGGGCGAGAGGAAGATGTCTCTGGGGCGCAGGGCCATTCTGGCGTGGTGGCCACTAGGCTGGGGGTCACTGAGGCTAGACCCGTAGAGGAGGGCAGCACTAGGCAAGGTCGTGGCCAATGTGGTGCTGCTGAACCGCTGCTGGAGGCACAGGGGAGGAGGAGGGCGTCCCAGCTCATGTGACCCCAGACATGGCCCAGCCAAAAGTTGTGGACCTCCCTTCACTTAGCTTTCTGCCCTCCCTCGGTTACCTTTGTTTGGACATTGGCAGGTGAGCTGTGCTGGAGCCTAGGCCTGTGGGCTGCAGGATGGCTGTCCCCAGTGGAAGGGGCTCACCTGTCAGAGCAAGGAAGGGGAACGAAGACAGCCAGTGGATCTGTCCCTGCCAGAGGCCCTGTGGCAGGAGGAACGACTGGCCCCCAGGGCCAGAGACCTGAGTGCCACCCCCAGAGGCCACCTTGGGGCAGCTGCCAGCCCTGCGTTTTCAGAAGTAGGAGACATTCCATTTTGGGGAGACCTTTTGCGGAGTGGGGTTCCTTTCTTGCCTTGTGCTGCCTGGGAAGGAAATTCAGCCTTCTGAGGTCCTGAGGCCCAGCCCAGCCAGTGCTGGGGCTCGCCTTCGGGGCTGGGCCCCGGGGGAGGGGCAGGGTCCGGGCTCCGTGGGGTCAAGTAGCGGGCAGTTGGAGACTTGCCTTGCCCAGCACTTGTGCTGTGACCTTGGGCAAGGCAGTGAGCCTCCCGTGCCTCAGTTTCCTCAGCAGTGACTGGGCAGGCGCAGATAAGAGCATTAAGTGAGGTGACACAGGTGCCATGTTGGCCAGGCACGCCTGGGCCAGGGGTCAGGGGTCAGGCCCAGCTGGTGAGGCGAGTCGTGCCCTTTGCCTCCCGGGCGGCCGTGACTGACCTGTGGTGCCCTGTGCAGAATTCTCTGTGACGTCCCTGCTGCTGCCGCCCCTGGGCCCCAGGCCCCCTGGGGACACACAGTTGGGAGGGTGAGAGCATTGTGGCTGTTGGCCTTGTCTGTGAAGGGATGAAACCAACCCCTACAGATGCTGGCTGGGGCACCCCATCAGGGGCCTCCATAACCCCATCTTCCTTCCTGCCCGAGGTCTCTGCAGACCCCTGCCTGGCCTTCCTTCTCCCTCGGCCGTGGCGTGGACCCTTCTGCACACTCCGTGACTCCAGGGCGGGGACCTGGAGCCGCTGTGGTTCAGACCGTGCTGGACTCAGAGGGCGATGTGAGCTGGGTCTGGTGACCAGGAGGTCAGGGGCCTGGGGGCTCAGCTTCGGTGGGCCACCATCCCCCTGCCCTGCCTGCCTTTCCTCAGCCACCCTGGCTGGCAGTGGGGAGCGCGGCTGTCCCCTCCTGTCCCTGTGATGTTTGCTTGTGCGCTGGGGAGCCATTTCCTGGAAAGTCTCACAGTTGAGGTTTGTTTCAACACGGGCCCCGGTGCCTGTTTGTCTGCGCCTCCCACCCGGGCGGGTGAGGGCCTTTCCCTAGGAAGAACCAGGTGACCAGGTGACCTCTCTCCAGCCCCCTGGGCCTCCTCTGCTGTCTGTAGAGCGGAGCCCTGAGGGGCTCCTGTGGCGCAGCAGCTCCTGCGGCCTCTGCTGTCCTCCTCACTGGGCCTCACTTCCACCACCCAGAAAGTGAGGGGAGCGTCAGAGCCCATTCCCCGCGTCCCTGTGTTCGCTGTACGGTCGAATAGAACAGGGCTTGGGCACCGTGCACACACCTTGCCAGGCGGGCGGGAGCAGACCAAGACTGTTTCTCCGGGGAGGAAAGTGTGGGAGCCCCGTTTCAGATGTTCCAGAAACGCCAGCCCCAGCCCAACCTCGTGGAGTCTACGTCTAGGCGACCCAAGGACCCCATGCGCCGTGGTATGACTTGTGTGGGTGACTCCAGGGACACACACAGAGGCCCCCACACTGCACTGTGGGGCATGCCCCTCTGGAAGCCAGCCCTACAGAGCCTGTGCAGGAACGGGGTGCATGTCCTGGGTTGGCATCATCTTTGGGGACCATTCCCTCTTGGGGAGCTGGGCAGGTTCCCCTGTGTGGGCCTCTGGCCTTTTCTCTCTGATGTGTGGCCATCTCTGTATTAAGATGGGGCCCCTGCCTGGTGGCTACGGTGACGAGTACCTGTTAGTGCGAGGGGGTGCTGGCCAGGCAGGGAGCTGCTGTGACCGGTGTTGTGGCCAGGTCACAACACCTCTTTCTGACTTTCTGTCTCCTTCCTTGCTACGCAGCCCTGTTAGCAGTCCGAGAGAGGATTTCTTTCCAGTGCTGCTGCAGGTCGCTGCCCGGGGGCAGCTGCCGATCGTGTTGGGGTATGTGACAGAGCGTCCTCGCCGAGAGAAATTAATAATGAATGGAGGGAGATAAGATGTGGGCCAAGCAGAGCGAGTGGCAGGCGAATTCAGAGGAACTTGTCACGGGGCACTTCTTCTTCTCTGGCGCAGAGGTGGCTGTCCCCTGGGAGCCCACCCCGGGCTAGTTTGGCTGCTCACACGGACTTGGACTTTGGAAGGCGTTGGTTTGGGTACCTTTCGGGCTGCCGGCTCTTTGGCACCCTGTGGCTCAGGGCTGTTTTCTCCTTAGCTTCATGTTGGCACAGCAGTGGCGCTCGTTCGCTCGTCATTCCGGGCAGAACCTGGGACAGTGCTGGTGAAGATGGTGAAAGTCCACATCGACCCCGGCCAGGTGCAGGAGGACTGGCACGGGAGGAGGCCTGGATCCCTGAAGGTGACTGGTTTAGTGAGCACAGTGTTCAAGGCCCAGCCCAGTCCAGATGGGTGTAGCCCAGGGCAGCTGCACCTGCTTGGCGCCTGGCCCGTGGAGAAATGTCCTTGTAAAGCAGGGTGCGCTGACTTCTCTCCCAGACAGGCGTGCAGGAAGAAGACGCGTTTCTGTGACTGGAGGAGACCTTGTTCTTTCCCCTTTGGGTGTCTGCCTGTGGTTTTTCACTTTTTGAGACAGGGTCTCACTAAATTACACAGACTATCTCTGGCCTCGAACTTGCAATCCTCCTGCCTCCGCCTCCCGAGTCGCAGAGGTGACAGGGGTGCACCACCGTGCCGGGCTTATTTTTAAGTTTTCTTTTTTTTTAAATTGAGACAAGGTCTTGCTAAGTTATGCAGGCTGCCTCTGGCCTTGAACCTGCGATCCTTCTGCCACCGTCTCCAGGCCTGGCTGGAGACTTTTGGCTGTAAGTCGCCGCTAATGACGTTTGACATCGAAAGGCCGTGGTTCAGACTGTTTAGCTTTTGAATTGTAACTGAGGTTGTAATTATGCTTCAGGGTTATGATTGAAGTCCCCCGTGGTTACATAAGACAGGAAGTATTGACCTGTGAAAAATTAGTAATAGTTGTGGAAATCACTCAGGCCACACACAGACATTGGGCTGTGTGCTTCATCTGAACTGTCTCACAAAGTCCTCACAACGTACGCTTTCACCCCTTACTTCAGACAAGTAAACTGAGGCAGAGAGTGGGGCAGCTTGCCCAAGGGCCTGGTTAGTTCAGTTGCAGAGCTGAGATTTTTTTTTTTTTTTTTTTTTTTTTTTTTTTTGCAGTACTGGAGGTTGAACCCAGGGCCTCACGCCTACATGCTCTGCAAGTGCTGGACCAGTGAGCTGTGCCCCGAGCCCATTTTTTCACTTTTGAGACAGGGTCTCGCTAAGTTACTCAGACTACTTCTGGTCTCAAACTTGCGATCCTCCTGCCTCTGCCTCCTGAGCCACTGGGATTATAGGCGTGCGCCACCGTGCCTGGCTAGAGCTGAGATTTTGAACTCAGGTCATTTGGCCCCAAAGGCTACGCTTGTAGCCATGGCAGCCTTATGCGCCCCTCCTAATCATGTGACGTTTGTCTGAGTTTCTGAGGGTTTGCGAGAGAAACGGAAGAAATACATTTAAGTCACGATGCCACGTCTCTCTTTGCTCTTAAATGTGCACTAATAGCAAGATGTGACGCGCCTCTCAGAGGGCCTGGTGGCAGCCTGAGCACTTTGAATGGTTTATTCTTGTCATTCCCGGAGGTGGGGACTGTGGTGGCTCAGCTTACAGGCAAGGAAGCCCCGACCCGGAGGAGTCCAGGAACCTCCGGAGGCACAAGCCGGCAGGTGGCAGAGCAGAGTTTGGACGGGTGGGCTCTGCTCTGGGCTCAGGGCCCTGTGTACAGCGGGTGTCAGGGGGAAAAGGCTTTGTCCCGCCCATGTTTTTTTTTTTTTTTTTTTTTTGCGGTACTGGGGGTTGAACCCAGGGCCTCCCGCTTGCATGCTCTGCAAGTGCTGGACCACTGAGCTGCATCCTCAGCCCATTTTTTAACTTTTTGAGACAGGGTCTCTCTAAGTTACGCAGACTGCCTCTGGTCTCAAACTTGTGATCCTCCCGCCTCTGCCTCCGGAGCCGCTGGGATGAAAGGCGTGCGCCATTGCGCCTGGCCAGGTGGCTGCTGTGTTCTTAAGGCAAGACGTTTAACCTTTCGAGGCTGCACTGTAGCCACCTGTGAATGAGGGCCTGGGCCCTGGCCCGCAGTGGCCAAGTCCCACTGCATCCTGCAGGAAAGCTGTGGCGGGTGGGTGGGGAGGCCTGGCCGCTGCTTCCCCGGAGGATGAAGGCTCTGCCCCGGGTATGTGCCCTGGCTGGCTCTGAGCAGGGCAGCATGAGGGTCTCGGGAGTGCTGGCTTCTGGTACAGTGCCCCTCACCAGCCTCAGCCTCCCACCCTTTGTGGAGGGTGCAGTGCGTGGCGCCCAGGGATGCTGGGAAGCACTGTGTGCAGGAGTCGAGTTGCTCTCTGGCCCTTGGGAGCTGGAGGCAAGGGAGGCCCCACTCAGACCCCTTTCACTGAGATGTGAGAAGCCCAGTGTGCCTGGAGGCTGTTGAGGGCCACCGTAGGAGGAGGACTCTGGGGACTCTTGGCCTCTCCTGGCCGGGCTCCTCTGAAATCTGCAGGACAGCTGCTAGGGGCAGGGCTTGGGCTGTCTGGGGAGCCAGGGTGGAGGTGCAGGGGTGGGGCGTGGCGGACCCCAGCCCAGACCCGGTGTGCTCGCCCTGATGGTGTGTCCTCCCCTTTCCAGCCTGACCGTGCCCTCCTGCGGCCTGGCACACCCCTGCCCCAGGTCCCCTGCCCTCCCTCCGCTTCCTCCCTTTGTCCTGCCCACGTCTAGAAGGTGGGCTCCCTGAAGCTGTTGTCCCTCCACGCCTGGACAGCACCGTTTCCCTCCAACAGTGGCCGCCAGGGTGGCACTGTGCGGGCGCCTTGCTCTGCCCTTGCTGGGTCACTCTGCAGCCCGGAGTCCAGGGACCAGAAGCTTCAGGTCTGGGGTTCCGGTCCCCTTGCACCTGAGCGAGGCTGTGGGGTGAGGAGGGACCAGCGCTCTGGCAGCTGCCTGAGAAAGGAGGCGATACGGGGGGAAAGTTCAGTTGTTGTCATTATTGTTGTTCCTCTTTTCCTCCTCCTTGCTATTGCTAGTTTTGGGGGTACTGGAGGTGGCACCCCTAGCCCTTTTTTTTTAACTTTTTTTTTTTGCGGTACTGGTTGTTGAACCCAGGGCCTCTCGTCTGCATGCTTTCAAAGTGCTGGACCACTGAGCTGCAGCCCTGGCTCTTTTTTTTTTTTTTTTTAACTTTTGGAGACAGGGTCTCGCTAAATTACACAGACTATCTCTGGTCTCGAACTTGCAATCCTCCTGCCTCCGCCTCCGGAGCCGCTGGGATGATAGGCGTGCGCCACTGCGCCCAGCTTATTTTTAAGTTTTCTTTTTTTTAAATTGAGACAAGGTCTTGCTAAGTTATGTAGGCTGCCTCTGGCCTTGAACCTGTGATCCGCTTGCCACCGCCTCCCGAGTCAATGGGATGACAGGCGTGCAGCACTGCGCCTGGCTTTCATTTGTCCTTTTTAACATCCTCATTGAGGTGGAATTCACATACCCCACCAGCCAGCCTTTTAGTGTCTGATCCACTGCCTTGTGGGGTACTCATAGTCGGGGGCAGCCGTGGCCGCCATCTGGCTTTAGAACGTTTCCCACCACCCCGGGAAGAACCATGGGCCCTTTCACCAGCCCTCCTCACTGCCTTCTCCCAACCCCTAGTTTCTGCCTCTGGATTTGCCTGTTCTGGACGCTTCCTATGAGTAGAGTCACCCTGAATGCGGCCTCTCTTGTCAGTTCGTCACTTAGGGTGGCCGCTGCAGTGTACGGTGGCTGAGTTGTGCCTGTGGCCTTCGGAAGAGCCCTTCGCCCCAGCACTCTGTTTTATAGTTGCCGTCTTACAGTGGCGTGGCGCGTTAGACCCCACACGCCAGTGTCCGACCTGTTATGAACAAAGTCCATAGTTTATTCAGATTTCCTTTCTCTGTCCCAGCTCCCCATCCAAGTGAACATTGCATTGCCCCGTCCCTTACGCTTAGCCATTTCTTACTTTTGTGTGTGTGTGTGTGTGTGTGTGTGTGGTACTGGGGTTTGAACCCAGGGCCTCGCGCCTGCATGCTCTGCAAGTGCTGGACCACTGAGCTGCACCCTCAGCCAATTTTTTTGACTTTTTGAGACAGGGTCTTGGTAAATTACGCAGACTGCCTCTGATCTCGAACTTGTGATCCTCCTGCCTCTGCCTCCTGAGCCGCTGGGATTATAAACTTGCGCCACCGCGCCCGGCACGTTCCTTACTTTCGATGGCCCGAGCAGCCTTGAGGAAAGTAAGTGCGTTGTGGCATTTGTCTGTTTGGACGGTTGGCATGCCTCTAGGGGAATTTGGATGTTTTTCTCTCAGTGAGTCTGGGGTGATGGGCTTGGGGAGGACCACAGAGGGAAAGTGGCCCTGTCATCACTTCCTGCCCAGCCCTTACTGGCAACGTGACTCATCGCCGTTTGTGCCAGCGTGGTCCCCTGGCTGGGGTGTGTTTGCCACACCTCTCCACTGTCCAGGCCTTTCCCTGCTCTGGAAGGAAGTCACTCTGGGCAGCCCGCAGACAAGGGTGGGAAGTCCTCCTCCATGTCCCCCGAGGATGCAGCTGGCCGGACTTCTTTCTCGGTGGAGGAAGCGTCTTCTCCCCTGGCTATCAGTTCATCCACCACAGCTTTTTATCAGTCCGCAGTCACGGAGACGCACCTACCCTTTGGGTTGTAGGGCAGTTCCACTTTATTTATTTCGTTGTCAAATTGCTCCGCTGTGGCACTGGGACGCTTAGACGCCCGTCCCTGTGGGTGCCTGAGCACTCACTTCTGCTCTCTGGACCGTGAGATGCTCCAGGGTCAGCCCTAGCGTGGGCTGCTCCCCCAGAGGGCCCGGGCTCCTGTAACTGGAGAGCCGTGTGGGGAACCCAGACCTGGGTATGGGCTGTGCTGTTCGCTACTGGATCCTCGGCTGGCAGAAGGAAATACACGCGTGAACATGGACCGTGGGCGCCTGCATCTGCCTGTGAGCACTTCCGCACGTGGCCGTCTGCATCGGTGGCAAGGGAAACGTGTTCTCGTGGTGAGGGCTCCCGTCTGGTCACTGCACGGCCGCTCTGATCTCCTCCCCTTGCTGATCAGTGCTTTCCCATCCCAGCAGCAGAGAACCAGGCCCCTTCCCTTTACTTCAATGCCAGTGTCCATGCAGTAGGGTCAGAGTTGCTCTCTTGTTTCTGTCAAGAAGAACTGTACTAGGCTGGGCATGGTGGCGCACGCCTGTAATCTCAGCGGCTCAGGACGTGGAGGCAGGAGGATCGCAAGTTCGAGACCAGAGGCAGTCTGCATAACTTAGTGAGACCCTGTCTCAAAAAGTAAAAAAATGGGCTGGGGGTGCAGCTCAGTGGTCCTGCACTTGCAGAGCATGCAAGGGCGAGGCCCTGGGCTCAACCCCTAGTACCACAAAAAAAATTAAAAAAAAAAAAAAAAGAAGAACTGTACTGACTGAGGGACAGCAGCCATGCCCGGTCCCTTTGTTTCATGCCCCCGGGCTGCCAGCACCCCATGATGATGGCTCTGCAGGGTCTGGGGAGGGGCCCTTGCTTCCCAAAATGGTTCTATGATGAGAGGGAGAGGAAAGAGAAAAGAGGGGGTGGCTGGGGCACCGGGGACTTCCCTGCTGAGTTCAGCAGCCAGGCGGTGAGATGGCACAGGCTGGGGCATCCCTCTGAAACTTGAGAGTGGGGCTGACTTTGAAGGTACCCCAGTGGTCTGGCCTCCCTCGGCGGGAGGGGAGAGGTGGCTGGCCGGCCCCTTTGACGGTCCCAGCGTCTGGACCTCTGGTCCCACTGGGGCTGGCTGCTCTCTGCCACTGGGGCTGCCTTTGAAATGTTCCATAGGGCAGGGTGGGCAGCGCACCTGTTTGGCTTTCTGGGAAACGCTGTTCACGCCTGGGGTGCTTTGGGAGGCTGAGTGGGAGAAGGGAACTGGGTAGACCTTCATCTCTGCTGCCCGGGGTCCGCGTCTTGCTGTGTCTGTGCAGCAGGCACGTCCCATGTACTGCCCTGGCCCAGTGGTGGGGGTCCTGGGCAGCTGCCGCCTGTGGCAGGGCAGGGCTCACTAGCGGGAGTCCTGCAGGTGGGAGGGAGCCAGGCAGAGAGTGCAGCTGGGCGCAGGGAGACCGTGGTGGGCTGAGTGGACGGCTGAGAGCAGGGGGCAGGGCTGGTGGTTCTGAAGACGGAGCGGCCACCTGAGCATGCACAGTGGGCACCTGGCCGGCACCAGTCCTTCAGGACAGCCCCCACGTGAGAAGTAGGGGGCCCTCGGGGAGGACGCTCGGCTGAGCCCCGCAGGGTGGTTCATGCCTGGGCTAATGGATGCTGTGGCCAGAGCTCTGGTGTCCCACAGTGGGCACCGGTCCCTGCTGGGCATGGGGATGATGGGTGGGGGAGGGGCGTGCAGTCTTTGCCATCCACACACTGCGAGGGGTGTGCACACTACGGGCTCTGAGGGGCTGTGCTGTTTCCCATGCAGTATTTCGGGATCTGACTGGAGCATCTTGGTCTTCCACTGCGGGGCTCCCTTCCTCTGTCCAGGAGGCCCCAAAGCCCCAGCACACCCCTCTGTGCTCAGCTGTCCCATCCCGGTGTCACGTGCCGGGCACCAGACAATGGCAAATGTCCCCGCTGCCCACGGGGAGCCTGTGGGGCAGAGACCTGGCCAGGTGGGAAGGTAGAGAGAGGCCCAGGCTGTGGGGCGGGAGGGCCCTGACCCCGGGGGTAAGCAAGGTGACACAGGAGCCCATCCATAGGACCCAGGAGTGTCAGTGGTCAGTCTCGGGTGGGGCCGGCCAGGTCAGCTTGGTAAAGGCCAGTTTCTACCCCAGGTTCCTGGAGATCCGGCCAGGGAATGTACTCAGTTCTTCTGGGTGCTGTGGGACACCTGGCTCCCATTCCCACCCCCACCCCGTACCTCCTGAAGGCCATTGGCTTCCCATGACCCCCACCTTTCCCCTAGCCCTGTGGCGCATGGTCCTGAGGAAGCGAGTGGAGTGGCCAGGCGCAGCTGAGGGCAGGACCCGGGCCAGCTCCGCCCAGCCTGGGCCCAGAGAAGGGGCTCTTCGTGCTGGCCTGCATTGGGCTGGGTACTGAACCCCTCTGGCCTCTTTCCAGGAGTAGCCAAAGAGCAGGCCCACCCTACCCGCCCACACTTGAGTGGGGCAAGCCTCCTGCTCGGTCTCCCTGCCCACCCTGGCTCACCACAAGTGTCCCAGCCAGGGGCCACGCTGGCCATTCCCATTCCCTGGGTTGAGGTTGGTGTCTACACCTCCCATGTGATGGTCAGAAGCGGCGGCAGGGTGGCGCTGGCCTGGAGAGGGTCAGTCTGCTTCCCTGGGGGCACAGTTCTTGACTGAATCATCTGTGGGGCCCCAGCTTCCTGGGGTGGCTGCTTGGTGACCACCTATGGGTATGCAGAGCAGGACAACCCCTGGGGAAGGTTGCTGGACCTCTGAGGGTCCGCTGTCCCCCGTCCTCCTGCCCTGCAGCCTAGGGAGAGAGCTGAAGCCTGCAGCTCGGAGGGTACCTAGGATGGGGACCCGTGGTGTCGGGAAGAGGCACTCTAGCCGTGGCACAGCGGAGGCAAGAGGGGGCACGGTTTGGCTTTAAAATTTTTGAGGCAACCTGAATTATTAAAAGAAGACACACAGGCCAGGTGTGGTGGTGCACATGAGTAATCCCGGCACTCTGGAAGCAGAGGCAAGAAGATCTCCATTTCCAGGAAGCCTGGGCTACATTGTGAGACTCTGCCCGGAAAGACCTAGGCCTGGAAGTTCAGTGCAGTTGTAGACAGCTTGCCTAGCATTTACCAGGCCCTGGGTTCCATCCCTTGTTGTTGTTGTTAGGTGCCGTGGAGTCGGTATCCAACTCACAGCGACCCTCGTAGGGTTTTTAATGGCTGACTATTTCGGGATTGCCTTGGGAGTGGATTGCCACGTCCTTCTCCCATTTTTGCGGTGCTGGGAATTGAACTCAGGACCTCAGAGACTGCAGCGCAGCGCTCTACCAACTGAGCTAAATCCCAGCCCCGGGTTCCATCCCTAGTTGTGCCAAAAAAATAAAAAGTGGAAAAGACACACAAGCGTTCAATGGCACAAGGCCCAGACTGTCTTTAGAGAAACCCAACTCCAGCGGGCCCCCCAGTGAGCTGCCACAAAGGCCACGTACCGGTGGTCGTGTGTTTTCTCGGCTTGTTCTGCGCCCGATTGCTCTCGTTTTACACAGAATCCTAGCAGGGTGGCTGAGGCCCTACCTGTCAGCCAACTGCCCATCCTTGCTGGGCTGTGATGAGCCTGTGACCTGAGGAGGGAACTCGGAGCCAGAGCACACGGTGATCTTGTGTCCCCGGCCACACCTGGGAATGGAGCGGGGTATGTGAATCATTTCACCAGTGCTCTGTCCAAGAAGTGAAACACGAGGTGTGAGTAGGGGGCACCCTTGCCCCCCAACTCCAGAGGATGAGGCTGTGCTGGCTGCACCCTCAGGAGCCCTCAGGACGTGTCCTTTGGGGTCTCCTGCCAGCTTCGGTGGCTGGTATTGGCAGCGGCTCTTCTATCTGACCTTGGAGCGGATGGTCAGGGGTCTGACGAGGGAGAGAGGAGGGCATGCGTCATCCCCCAGCAGTGCCAGACTGGCAGCCAGGGACAAGGCAGGAAGTGGGATGGGGGTCAGCGGTGGCCTGCCGTGAGGCTCTGGCCTGGCCCAGAGGAGCCTGGAGCAGGCATGCTTTGCAGATCCCCAGACCAAAGAAGGCAGGTGAGGTTTTGCTCAATGGCCAGTGTTGAATAAATATTGCAGAGGTTGTGAGTCACTCAGAAGGATTCTGTCAACTGCTGGGCGCGGTGGCGCACGCCTGTCATTCCAGAGGCGCAGGAGGCGGAGGCAGGAGGATCACAAGTTTGAGACCAGAGGCAGTCTGTGTAACTTAGTGAGACCCTGTCTCAAAAAGTAAAAAAAAAAAAAAAAAAAAAAAAAAAAAAAAAAAAAAAGGGGGACTGGGGGTGCAGCTCAGTGTTCCAGCACTTGCAGAGCATGTAAGCGTGAGGCCCTGGGTTCAACCCCCAGTACCACACACACACAAAAAGGATTCTGTCAGAAGGCAGAAATTGGGTGGGAAGGGCAGGAATGGAGGGGAGGGGCTTACGGCTGCTGGGCCTGGAGGTAGAATTTGAAGGGGTGACATCTAGCGGTCAGTGCTGGACCTTAAGGCCCCTCGTTCGGTGGGGGTGACACTCTTGTGGCTTCACTGCTCTGTCAGTTTGTGGAGGGGAAGTGAGTCATGAGTCAGCTGCCAGCAGCCCCAGGGCAGAGCCCCTTGAGGCCACACCACCCCCCTGGTCGGCCTCACTGTCTGAGGATCCCGCCCTGCTGGGAGGGACTCAGTCACCTGATGGGTGGGGAGAGGGCCCAGGCTGGTCAGGAGGGCAGATGAGGACAGAGTCTGCTGGGAAGCACCAGGTCAGGGAGCTGTATGGGGCTCTGCCGGGGCTGTCGAGCCTTGCCCTCCACGCTGAGCAGCTGGGGTTGTGAGGCACAGGGTGGACTGGCCCTGGGGGATCAGCCCCAGCACCCCATCCACTGCCAGACAGGTTTCCCCGCGGGGAGGGGCAGGCTGGGTCTACTCGATGGCCACCCAGTACCACCTCCTGCGCAGGGGCAGCGAGTGTCAGCAGGCGATAGGGCTGAGGCCCCAACACTACTCCCTCTGCCCCATAGATCTGTAGTCCATGGGTTCGAAGCCTTAGGGGTGGGGAAGTCTGCAGGCTGCACGCCGAGGGGAGGCAGGGTCGCCAGCCTCCTTGAGGTCCGCAGAGCCCTGTGGATGAGGGCCGGCCAGCTGGCTATCAGAACTGCCATGGGCCAGTGTCCTGTTCGTATTGATGTCTGTGGGGTGGGGCGGGCCGGGCTGCCAAAGAGGCAAGCGCCAGGGAACTGGCCCGTGGCCAGCGGCTCTGTAAGCTTTTAAAAGGCCCATACCTGGTCCCTTGCGACCACTTAGCCGCCTCTGCACTTGGAGAACTGGCCGGCTCCAGCAGGGGCCCAGGGCCTGGTGTCCTCAGAGCTGGGAGCTCCTGCCCTTCCTCTGGCCTCCTGCCCAGGGGCTGCTGATGCCCCGGCCCTGCCCTTTCCCTTCTCCCAGCCCTGGGCTCTCGCAGTGAGGTTCACTGCAGACACACGTCCTGGTCCCTCAGGCCAGGACTTGAGCGTCGTGAAAGCCGCGGAGGAAGCACGTGAGCTTTGGAGTTGGACAGGGCTGGGCAGAGCCGGCTTTGGCCAGGCCAGGCTGGGGCCACGCCTTTCTCCCCCAGGGCGTGTCCTAGCAGCAGGACTGTCCCTCCTCCCCCCACCACACACGCACGTGAGACGCCGTGTGTGAAGTGCCAGCCCAGCAGTGACCACAGCTCGTGGCCCCGGGGCTGAGCAGAGAGCTGGTCCGGGCCCCGCCTGCCTAGTGCTCCTCAGAGGCCGCACTGGAGGCTGTTGGAGGAGCTCAGCTCCATTCGCCGAGCTCCGGGAAAGACGCCATTCGGGCCAGAGATGCTACCCTGATGCTCTGCTCCTCCAGTTGCTGCCATCTTCCCGAAAGCTGTGGAGCCTCGTAGAGAAATCCTACAGAAATGTGGGGGAGCCCCGGGTGTGGGGGAGCCTTGGGTGGGGAGGAGCCCTGGGTGTCAGGGTCTCAGCCTCAGACGGCTGGGAGGGGAGCAGGGAGGGCTGCCCAGGGAGAGGTGAGCGCCCAGTTCCACTACCTAAACACCTGTGTGGGGGCCAGGAATGTGTGAGGGTGGCTGCTGTGCCTGACGTGCCCTAGCTGGGGACCACGTAGTCCCCACTTGGCAGAGGAGGAGGTGGGCGTCGGGGAGGTGCTGGCGTGGCTCCCTGCAGCCCCACGCCCTGGTTTCTGTTTCAGGCGGTCAGTACCGGCTTCTCCCGGTTATTCCTGCTTGTGGGATTCGTGGGTGGACCCTTAACTCTTCTCATCCCCATTCCTCCGGTTTCTGGGACCTCCCCCTCCCACGTGCACCCGAGAGGTCCCACTGCGTCCGTCTGGGTAGCTGCCCCACCCCTGCACCTCCCTCAGCCCTGTCGGAGGCTCTGCACTGTGGGCGGACGCCCACTTCACTCCTCAGCCAGCTCCTCCCCACGGCCCTCCCCAGGACACTTGCCCACTGGTGGCGCATGACGTGAGTGGGTGCCGAGACGATGTTGCCTCACCCCCTGTTTCTTCAGTGCTGGGGAGACAGGATCGGGGTGAGGTGCCTTCCCTGGGGCCACACGGCCAGAAAGCTGTGTGCCAGTGGCCCTGAACTGCTTGCCTGGGTGGCCTGGCCTCGGCAGCCAGGGCAGCCCTTGCTGGGAGGCGGGGCCGCCGTGTCCACGGCGGCCTGGGGGTGGGTGAGCGCGTTGTGCGAGGTTCCTTCCTGAGCGGCAGGTGGGATCCTGGCTGTGCATGGGCCCAGGCACACGGCTGGCCTGGCCGCAGCTCTTCCCAAGTGTTTAACCTCTGGAGCGGCAGGAAGTCTGCTCTGTAGCAGCGAGCTGAGAAGGTGCTAGGGTCAGGCTGGGACTCTGTGACCCCAGGGCCCGGGAGCTGACTCATGGGGGTGACCAGGTGTGGGCTGCTGCTGGGTGTGTCCTGGTCCCTCTGTCTGTCTGTTGCTCATGACTAGCCTCGCTGTGGTGGCTTGGTGGGGACAGTTCGGTGAGAGCCCCAGGGCTGGAGCAGCTGTGTGAGAGAGGCCAGGCGGTCCCCGAGGGAGAGGGTCAGAAGGAAGCAGGTGGGAGGGAGGGTCTGCAGCGGGTGTGCAGATGCGCCAAGCAGGGGCGGCAGGAGGGAAGAGGCCGGAGCCAAACAGCCTGGGCAGCCCATTCTCTCCAGCTTGCCCTCATCTCTCAGCCATGGGGTCCAGTGGGGACAGCGAGGGCCCCCTTTCTCCTGACTCCTCTCGTCGGGAACTTAAGAAGGTTGCCATTGCTGCTGTATCAGAAGGCTGGGGGTTGCCGGGCACAGTGGCGCACGTCTGTCATCCCAGCGGCTGGGGAGGTAGAGGCAGGAGGATCGCAAGTCGGAGGCCAGAGGCAGTCTGTGTAACTTAAGGAGACCCTGTCTCAAAAAAAAAAAAAAAAAATGGGCTGGGGGTGCAGCTCAGTGGCCCAGCACTTGCAGAGCATGCAGGTGCAAGGCCCTGGGTTTAACCCCCAGTACCTAAAAAAAAAAAAGAAAGAAAAGAAAAAGAAAAAAGCAAGCAAGCAAGCTAACTGGGGCTTGTTGGTTTAGACCCTGGACGTACCGAAGCGAAACGAGGCAGATGCCCACAGTTGGGGGTGGCACCCCTCAGAAAGGCCTGTGTTCCCACCCCCTGCACTCTACCGTCGGCCAGGCACAGTCAGAAAGGGTCAGGTGGCACTGCTGGGGCAGTGGGGCCAGCCCCAACCTGAGGATGGCCGAGGGCGTCCCTCCCTCCTGTAGCTGCCGGCTGTACCAGAGCAGGGGCCTCCGCTCGTCCCCGTGTCTGCAGCCCTTGGCCGAGGGCCTGTGACTGACATCGAGGGGAGCTCATTGGTGCCAGCCACCTGAGTGCAAATCCTGTCCCCAAGGCCCAGCTCAGTGGGGCCACCGGGGCTCCGCTGGGGATTGAGGCTAACTGCTGCTGCCCCCATCTCACTTAATTGACAAATAAGCGTTGTTCTTGTAAGGTAGGCAGGGTGTGTTTTTAAGTAATTGACTGCGAAATTGTAGGATTAAAAATAGTCCGGCGTGTTGCTGCCCCGATTCGCAGTGAGCGTGCTCCGCAGCACCGGGCGGGGACTTGCTCATTCGTGGCTGCTGGGGTTGTGTTCCAACCCTGTCTGCGGCGTTTTCCCCCTCCAGACTGCATCCAGCCCTGAAGGACCGCGTCCCCCCAGACCTGCAGGGCCAGGAGTTCGTCCCCAGGGGCTTTGCATTCTGTGGCTCACGTGGATGGGGACCAGTCCTGTTGTTGTTGTTGTTGTTAGGTGCTGTCGAGTTGGGATCCGACTCATAGCGACCCTACATACGACAGGCGAAACCCTATTGTCAGTGCTTCTCTGCTGCTCATAGGGTTTTCAATGGCTGATTGATTTTTGGGAGTGGATTGCCAGGTCCTTCTCCAGCCCTGTAGTTGGCTTTAAAAAGCTGTGGCGTCAGGCAGGTTTCTCGGCTGGTACCGGCACCCTGCACTTCTGGGACGAGGCTGGCCCAAGGAGAGGTTGCTGGCTGCCTGCCCATGGCCGCTTCTTTCGCATGGAGGAGTCAATTCTGCTGTGTTGAGTGTGAAGAATTTTGGCAAGCAGAAGAGCCCATTGTGACCTATTTATAAAGTACTTCAGAATCACTTAACATGAATATTCTGTCCTAAATTCCATGTAATTAGAAGACAGATACCCTACTCCGTGATTATTTTCGTTCCCTAACATAACCTAAATTAGAACTATTTCCAAGTGAGTTTTCCAAAAAGAAATCATTTGAGCGAAAACAAAAGGAGTTGATGTCATCCAGCCCGTTCTCGGATGCTTGAGAATAATGTGATTGATTAAGTAGCGTTGAAAGATTGTTAATTGTGTCATTTGATTTGCAGACCTTGTCCCTTTACCGGTGACACAAAGAGAAAACCTACAGAAATGTAGATTCCAGCTTCGAGGCCCAGGGAGCCGTTCCTGGGCTCACACCTGCCCAGTTCTGTCTTCCCCAGCCTCGGGTTAAGCGGAAGCCTGCCTTGCTGCGGGTGACTTCGGTGTGAGGCATTGGGGGTCACCTGGTGAAAGGAAGAAAGGGGATCCACTGCTCTTTTCCATTAGCAGGTGTTCTGAAAGCGCCTCTTACCTGCTGGGTCTGCCCTGTGTGAGAGCAGGTGGGGAAGCCCACTGGGGAGTGGCCATGGGGCAGGTGGAGCTGAGCCAAGGTGCCTCCAGGGGTGGGGGAGGCCTTTAGGAGAGAGGCTGGCAGGCAGGCTGACGCTCCCTTCCTCCATGTTCTGGATGTCAAGTGCGTAGAGTGGAGTCGGTCATTTCCTTTGGTCATGACCTGCTCCCATCATTGGCCCCGGATGGCCTGCTTTTGTCTGTTTATTGAGTTTTTGTGTTTTTGTTTTTTTTTTTACTTTTTGAGACAGGGTCTCGCTAAGTTACGCAGACTGCCTCTGGTCTCCAACTTGTCATCCTCCTGTCTCCGCCTCCAGAGCCGCTGGGATTACAGGCATGCACCACCGCACACGGCCGTTATTGAGTTATTTTTAATGTACTGGGCACCTACCAGCTTGCTGTTGGAGCAAAATCCAGGGCTTTGCCAGTGCCCACCCAGCCCGCCGCACACCCGGGCTCCCCCTCCCTACATCCTGGGTGTTCATTTCCTTGTCTCTTGTGGGCCCCTTTCTCTGGCGTGATGCCACACTGTCCCACCTACCACGGCTTGTCCCGGGAGCCTGGGGCCTCCTGGCGGGCCCTCCTCCTGCCAGGCAGGCCCTCCTCCACCCGGCAGGATTGTACAAGTGGTCCGATCAGACCAGGCTGGTGGGTGTGAGGTGGGAAGAAAAATCTAGGTCAGGGTGGATACGGAAGCACGCAGGTGGAGAACCAGGTGTGTTCAGGGATGCTTGGGGTGGGTGGCACAGGGGGGGCCAGGCCAGTGGCCAGAGGAAGCTGGGGTGGCCTCTCTGAACCATGGGCAGAGGAAGGGGCGACTCCTGGATGGAGGGGGGGGGTACTTGGAGGAGCCCCAGGCAGGGCAGGTGTTCAGGGAGGTGCCAGGTGCCAGAGTCCGGGAGGAAAGCAGAGCCGGCCTGAGGACAGATGGCCCTGGCAGGAGGCAGGAGATCTGGCCGGGAGGTAGAGGCTGTGGTTGTCTGGTCCCTTGTGAGATGGCATCTCCTGGGCACTTGTCCCTTCAGGGGAAAGTTGGCATCCTGAAGATGCAGGGGCAGGACAGGGAGCCCGGCTGGGAGGGGGCAGGCAGACCCCAGAGCCTCCCGCTGTTGCCGGTGGGGCTCAGCACCCGTGGCCTGCTGCTGGGATATGCGCACGTGGAGACCTGGGACCTTGTGATGTGGACCAGCCTCATTCCCTCTGCTGCGTGTACAGTGCTAAGGCAGCTGAGGCTTCCTGAGCCACCTGCTGTAGACCACACCGTCCATGGGTAGAGCTGTGAGGGAAGAGGGAGACCAGGCCCAGAAAGATGGCCCCTTCGCCTTCCTCCCAGAGGCATGTGGGTGCCCGGGCTTGAATCGAGGGGCAAGCACACGAAGCAGCTGTGTCCCCAATGTCAGGGCAGGCTGGAAGACTGAGCAGAAATAGAGACAAGGCAACAGGATGTCGGGGAACCCACCTCGGCCTCCTCAGGGCCTCGGGAGCAGTCCGGCGTGGCCTGGGGAAATTGGCCACGGGGATGGGTTTTCACTCGGCTGCTTTTGGAGGTCGATGTCTCTTCCACTTAGGTTTCCTGGATCGTGAGGAGCCCCTTGAAAGCCACCTTCGGGACCCCCACCTGGTGGCCTGCAGGCTGGCCACGCATCTGGAGGAGTGATGTACTGGGCTTAGTGGTCATTAGGGGTCCTGGGGTCCCAGGGGCAGAGAATTCTGGGTTCTGAGAGGAAAGGGGGCTCTGGTGGAGATAGCTCAGCTCTTCTTGACAGTTGGCCCTGGACACAGCCAGGGGAAACCCTTGCTCCTGCCCCGTGCCCCTGGCCCTCCCAGCTCCCCGCCTAGCCACTGTGAAAGGCTTTTCTGGCCAGCCCCAGGTCATCCATCACAGGCACCCCTACAGGCTGGCAGGGGCCCACAGTGCGAATGCCACAGAACCACAGAGCCCTGGCCACATGGCGGCTGGCCACTGTCCCACAGGAGCAAGGCTGGCACGGTTTGTCCAGGGTCCCCTAGTTAGTGCCAGGCTGGGGTCTTCAGGTCTCCAGCCTAAATCCAGCGCCCTTGCCCTACCTTGACCCCTTTCCTGGGTCACCTGGGGAGGCTGAGGAGGCAGTGTCCAGGAAGGGCCAGGAGCGGGCCGAGGGCTGTGCAAAGGGGAAATGAGCTGGCCGTCTTAATGACTGACAGCCAGGCCCCAGGTGCCGCCTTCGGGCCGCGCTGAGCCAGAGTGCTAGGACAGGTTTTCCTTCTCAAAATTCACCCGAGGACACAGGGCTGGAATCATTCGTCATGGTTTTAGCTCGAGGCTGTGAGGGGCCAGAGGCCGCCTGACAGCCATTCCTCTGCTGCTTCCGCCTGACAAAGACATGTGCTAGCCAAGCCCGGCTGTGGGCTCCCTGCTTGGAGGGATGCGGGCCACTGGCCTGTGCGATCTGGGCTTGGAGTCTTTTCTGGTTATGTTGGATTTTGGCAGCTGATAGCCATTGCTTTCTGCAGGTGTCCGTGTGGCCACAGTGACAGGTTTCACCTGGTAGGTACTGCCTGCAGTGAGGCCACTTGGCCCGGGACCACATGAAGCCCAATGTGGGTGGAGGCTGGTGCCTCCCACGTGGTTGTCGGCCTCCCTTTTCTCAGCAGCCAGTGAGAGGGATTTGTGTCCTTTGGAGGCAGAGAGTAGGACCTACAGGCGCTGTTCTTTGTCATCTTGTGGCCCTTTTCCCACTGGCCATGGAGACTTTCCTCTGCAGTGCTGCCATGGCTTGGGATTGACTCAGCTCCTCTCTGTGGAAGGAGCAGGCGCCACCCTTCTCCCTGCTGCCTGTCAACCCGTTGGTCTGGTCCAGCCAGCTCCACACCCGCCTGCTTGCTTGCTTTCTGCCTTTTGTTTTGTTTGTTGCAGTCCTGGGGAGTTGAACCCAGGGCCTCCCGCATGCTAGGCAAGCGCTCTTCTCCAGGCTGCATCCTCCGCCCATTTTTTTTGTTTGTTTTGTTTTGTTTTGAGGCAGGGTCTCGCTGAGTCACCGAGGCTGCCTCCGGCCACAAACTCGCGATTCTCTGCCTCTGCCTCCTGAGTTGCTGGGCGAGAGGTCTGTGTCCGGCTCCCGTCTGCTTTCTTGAGTCCTGCCTTCTGCAGGGGTTTGGTACCCAGGCCTCTGGGCTGTGGGTCTTTGGCTCGGAAGTCTGTGAAGTGACTCTGCCGTCAGAGGCAGGAGGGAGAGGTCCCCTGTGCTGCGGGAGGCCACGGCGGAGCAGCGTGGCCTTTCTGGGCCCAGGCGTGGAGCGGTGCGCGGAGCCAGCGATCTTGGCGGGTGTGCTGGGAAGTGAGGCTCCCTGAAAGAGCGGTTCCACTGCGAGGTTTAAGAGACAAGGGTCTAAAGCCCAGAGCACCAAGGCCTTGACATGATGAGGTAGGTTGGGATCTGTGATCCAGGGACGCTTCACCAAGCCCTCTCTCCTCTCACCCTTTCTCTCTCACGTCGGGTGATTTTCTTGTGTGGTTTTAATTCGGACGAAAACAAGTTTAGTTCAGTTTAGTTTGGGAGTTGCTATTCTGGGCCAAGTTGATGCGAAACATGGGTTTTGTTTTTGTTTGTTGTTCTGTTGTTTTCCACCACTATCTGCCTGAGGGGCTGGGATTTAGCTCAGTTGGTAGAGCGCCACTCTGCAGTCTCTGAGGTCCCAAGTTTGATTCCCAGCACCGCAAAGATGGGAGAAGGACTTGGCAACCCACTCCCAAGGCAATCCCGAAACAGTCAGCCACTGAAAACCCTATGAGGGTCGCTATGAGTCAGACTTGACTTGACGGCACCTAACAACAACATCTGCTTGAGGAACATGCATTCAGATGTGGTAGGGTGGCATTGTCTGGTTAGTTGTGATTTTTTTAAGTCCATCGGGGGTTGGCAGAGGTGGCCTTTTCTGGGCAAGACCTTGATGGAACTCTAGCGAGACGCTCGGGTCTTTGGCTGCTCCTGGAAGTGGAGTCAAGGATGTGGCTGTTGAGGGAGGGAGGGGGGTGGCTGGAGTTGTCAGTTGGCACTTGGGTCCTTGTCTCCCGAGGACTCTGATTACGGAAGGTGTAGGACACTGTCTGGGGAGGCCTGACTTGGAGCCCTCTGTCCTCCTCTGTGAGCAGTGTGGCGGAGGTCACAGGTCAGGCTCACTGTGATTGGTTGGCTGCCGGGTGCTGGCTCATCATGAGGTGTAGGGGTCTGTTGGGGGCAGGGGCTGTTCCCAAGGCTGCAGCCCTCGATTGGAGGGCGGGAGGGTGGGGACCCTGTGGTGAGATGGCCAGAGCAGCTCTGAGCTCCTGAGGGGCGGAGACACCTGATACCAGAAACAAGAGCCGCCTGAAAGCCAAGTCCACTGGCCATGGGGGCACAGGGAGGGACTGGGAGGCCGGTGGGACGCTGCCCTCACCGGCTGGGGGCCCATTTTAGGCTGGAACTGAGAGAAGGAACTAATGGGCCAGAGATGTGAGCCAGGGGAGGGGCAAGGGAAGAGGCTAGGACAGGAAACGGCATGTCCCCGAGGGCTGCGGGGAGGGTCTGGGCATGCCTAGGCTGTTTGGCCTACAGTGACCACTGACCTGGGGCTCTGTGGCCCCTGCGGGAGGTCAGGCAGCGAACAGGAGGGAGCGCCAGCCAGGACTCTCCGGGGCCTTGAGAGAATCCCTAGCATGCAGGAAGTAGATGTTTGGGGCCATGTCAGCAGACAGGGACAGGCATTTCTGCCGTTGGGTGGATGGGGTGTGGCAGGCCCGCATGCAGGCGCTGAGAACTGCACCACTCAGTACGTGACGTGGAGGTGGCTCTCAACCAGTTGGGCCTTCGGCCGCCGTTTTCATAGCTGTGCTTTGGAGAGTATATACACCTGGGCAGGGCTGGCACTTAGCTCAGTTGGTAGAGTGCCGCTCTACAGTCTCTGAGGTCCCGTGTTTAATTCCCAGCACTGCAAAATATGGGAGGAGGATGTGGCAACCCACTCCTAAGGCAAACCCCAAAACGATTAGCCATTGAAAACCCTGTGAGGGTTGCTATGAGTTGGACATGACTCAATGGCACCTAACAACAACAACATATCTGGGCTGGGGTTTAGCTCAGTTGGTAGAACACCGCTCTACACTCTCTGAGGCCCTGGGTTCGATCCCACCACCAGAAAAAATGGGAGAAGGATGTGGCAGCCCACTCCGGAAACAATCAGCTATTGGAAACTCTGTGACTAGCAGAGAAGCACTGACATAGTGCCACACTTGTCACGGTGTTGGGGAGTGATTCGTTCTGTTGTACGTAGGGGCGCTGTGAGTCAGACCGGACGCCATGGCACCTAACGACAATGTACATATATATATGTATATATAAGAATTAAAATCGCCCAGTGCAGAATTACCTGCATCCTGCATTTAACCTGTGAGCTGGGTTCTCAGTGCTCTGGGGAAGGTGGAGGTTAAAGCGTCCCCACAGGTCAGCCCACCAAACAAGTGAGCCCCACGCTCCCGGGTTCTGCCACACTCACTATGTCTGGAGAGAAGCATGTTTGGGTGTCTGATGGCCTTCACTGGGGTGGCCACTGGGGCTCCCCCCACATGCCTCTCTCAGCTCTCCTCCCTGCCGCCTTCGCTGTCCCAGGAAGGCTGACTAATGACAAGATGAGTGGGGATCGGGTCCTGTAAAGGCTGGAGGCGTCCTTTAGTCCTGAAACATTCTTCCTAAAGGGTCTGTTTTGGAAATTGACTTTTTTTGTTTGTTTGTTTGTTTGCCATACTTGGGGTTGAACCCAGGGCCTTGCGCCTGCATGCTCTGCAAGTGCTGGACCACTGAGCTGCGCCCCCAGCCCATTTTCTTACATTTTGAGACAGGGTCTTCCTAAGTTATGGAGATTGCCTCTGGTCTCGAACTTGTGATCCTCCAGCCTCCACCTCCTAAACTGCTGGGATTACAGGTGTGCGCCACCATGCCCAGCTGAAACTGACCTTTTCATGTCCGGTTTCTTGGAGCCAGCCATCCCTGTGCCTTCCTTTGAGGGCATGCCACCGTGGGCTTGAAAGCCACACCTGGAGGAGTCACCAGCTTCTGGTGACAGGATGCTGGACCATTGCCCCATCAGGGAGGAAATTGGGGAGAGAGGGAGCTGGCGTGTGGAGCTGCGTGGGGTCTCTGGTCTCACCTCCCTTTGGTGGCTTCTGCCCTGGCTCCTCGCCCTCTGCCTCACCTGGGTCTGCGTCCCAGCCAGGTTGTCTCGCAGGCTGGCTGCACCTCTTGGCCTCAGGATCGCACTGTCCCTTTTCAAAAAGGCTGAGATTTGTCCTGCACAGTTACAGTTGCTGCTGTGTCTGCGGGGGCCCCTCACGGTGGGCCAGGTGATTCCTGAGGGAGAATATGGGGCCGTTCCTGGAGGGAGGAGGGAGGCTGGGTGTGGTCAGGTGCATGCCGTGGGCATTCTGCGGCAGAGACGGGCGTGGAAGAGGCTGCGGTGCAGGGTGGTAAGTGCGTGTGTGAGCACACACAGGCGTGTGAGCCGGCATGTCCCGGGACTGTGGGAGTCAGGAAGGCTTCCTGGGGAGGGGCCTCCTGTGGCCCCTGGAGGGAGGAGAAGGAGGAGGCAGCTGATCAACTGTAGGGGTCCCCGGAAGGGTGTGAGTTTGGGAGGCCCAGGGCTGGCTGCGGTAAGGGACCTCGCAGGGCCGTGTGCTTCCTGGGGCTCTGGCCCTGGCCTGTGGTGGAGGTAGAGGTCAGGAGGAGGAGGAGCGAGGATGTGGCTCTGTTGGGAGGGCGAAGGTTCTGGTGGCTCTGTGTGAGGTTCCTGGTGTCCTGGGCCCAGGGGGGAGGCCTAGAGCAATGGTCAGGGGTCAGGCACTGCCCCGTCTTGCTGGGGGCTCTCCATGCCTCGGTTTCCTCTTCTTAATGTGCAGAGTGGTGAATTCCTTCTGCTAGAGGCGTGGAGATGAGGTTAGGGCACTGAAGACCTGTGGCTCCCGCTGGCACATTCTGCTGCCCTCAGCTGCCCTCCCACAGAGACCTCAGGCAGGACAAGGACCTTGTCTGGGTGGGGGGCACTCCTCGCCCCTCTCCTCTGCCTCCTTTTCCATCTTGGCCACCCCTGCCCTTTTGCTGGGCTTCCTTCCTGGGACCCTGCACGCCTGGGCTTGGCCAAGATGGCGTGTGGTGGACATGGAGGCCCCGTTGCTGACCCTGCCCTGAGCTGCGCCCTGCTGAATTCTCCTCCATGCACCATCCGACGGCAGGTGGCCAGGGACCCTGTGAGCCTGGACTGTGACCTTGCCCGCTCCGCGCCAGGTGTCGGGGCAGGTCGGGCGATGCAGGTGTGGTGGAAGTGAACCCAGGCCATCTGAGCAATTTGGAGATTGGTCAGGGCCATGTCCAGCTGTGACCGGAAAGGAGGTGGGTGCCCCAGCTGGCTCCCATGACAGGTGGTAGCATCCTTGGCCTCCTCTGCCCTCTTGCCCCAAGCTGGGCCCTGCCTGGCACCTGCTGTCCTGTCTCAGGTTGTGCTGGCCCAGCTTCAAACTCCTGAGGCCAGGTGGTGGTTGCAGGGGGCTGCTGGGCTGGCCAGGGTGTGCCCTGAGGGGCCAGTGTCCAACTGGGAGGCCTCTCAGTCTGTCTCCTCACCCCTTCCTTGAGGCATAGTGGTGCATGCCTATAATCCCTACGGCTCAGGAGGCAGAATCGGGAGGATCGCAAGTTCGAGACCAGAGGCAGTCTGCATAATTTAGCGAGAAACTGTCTCAAAAAGTAAAAAAAAAAATGGGCTGGTGCGCAGCTCAGTGGTCCAGCACTTACAAAGCATGCAAGTGCGAGGCCCTGGGTTCAACCCCCCAGTACCACAAAAAAAAAAAAAAAAAAAAAGGACTCAGGAGGCCATCTGCTCTCAGCTGGTCTTCTCTTGGGCCCATTAAAGCCCTCGGTGATGGAGACACTGAAGCTTTGTGGGCATGGGGCGCGTTTATTGCCATTTACCGCATCAGCAATTAAAATGAAAGAAATTTAAAAATATTTGTCAATTTGTTGAGGAATGCCCGCTGAGACCCATTACAAGCCAACATAAATAGCACATTTTCACTTACAAAACTCACTATTAAAAGAATTCATGGAGGGGACACTCCCATTTCCCCAGTCCTCCGGGTCTGGCATGACAGGGCCCTGCTGGGGGCCCTTTGTGAGTAACGCTGCTGCGAACGTGGTTGTGGGGTGTCTGCTGGTGCCCTTGCTGTCAGATCTCCCCACTGTGGACCCACATGAGGGCTGGCTGGGTCACACCATAATTTGAGTTCATTTTCTGAGGAGCTGGCATCCTGTCACCATGGCCTGCCCAGCACTGGATGCTGGAAACCAGGCCAGAGCGGCTGCCTGGGAGCAAAGCAGGGCTGTGCCTCATTCCTTGGTTCCTGTCCAGAGCCTGGCCCTGGCAGGTGACAGGAGCACAAAGCCCTGGGCTATCCTCTACCCCAAAATGGCCATGTTGTCCCTCCCTGAGCCTCGGTGCCCTCATCTCTTTAAAAATTACAGTAACCGCCACTGACCGTTGCCAGATTTTAGTGCGCACCAGGCCCCCAGCCAGGAGGGCAGGAAGCAGGACCCTAGCTGCCCCTGGGCTGGTGCACTGTGAGCCCTGCCCCGTGCTCCGCACACTCTAGGCCCTGCCTCCCAGGTGAGTCCCAGCTGCCCTGGGCTCCCTCTCTACCACCTGTGCCCCATCAGCCACTGCCCTCCTCTGCCTGAGTTGCAGGTGGTACTGGGGAGGGGACCCAGCTCCTCACCCAGTCACCTCTGCTCCTCCTTTCCTTCTGGTCTATTCTAGGGGAAACGTAGGACGGGAGGACTCTGCCTGTGTGGCCCCCTCTCCCTGAGCACCCCTCCTCTGTGGTCTGCGGCTGGCTCTTCACCCTTAGCCCACCCCTCGGCCATCACTCTATTGGCTGTGGCTGTCCATGGCTGTCCCACAGGGCAGCGAGGGGGCCTTCCTCTCCCCTACACCCAGAGCGGTGCATGGTGCACAAGGAGGCACCAGAGTCAAAGAGCGGCCCTGGCGCAGGGTGGCGCTGCCCGAGCCCTGGTCAGCTGGCTGGCGGCAGCACCCGGCGCACAGGCGCCTCAGCGCTTCATTTCCGCCTCTCCCTTCTCCACCGGTTGGGAGCTGCCTAGCGGTCGGCAGCTGGGCCACAGGTACCATGTGGGCCTGGAGGGCGTTTGGTTTTGCTTTTTAGGAGTGTTTTCTGGTTCCCGGGACTCAGGTAAAGGGAAGGCTGTGGCGGCTCCTGTGGCCAGCCTGGCTGGAGCCTCCCCCTTGCCATGGGTTGACTTGTTTTTACTGTTTTTGCCTTTGTTTTACAGTACTGGGTACTGGCTGAACCCAGGGCCTTGCACATACTTGGCAAGTACTTTACGACTGAACTGCACCCCTACTGCCCCTCTTGTGAAAAATTTTTATCTTGAGTCAAGTCTTGCTAAGTTACACAGGCTGCCTCTGGCCTTGAACCTGAGATCCCCCTGCCGCCGCCTCCTGAGTCACTGGGGTGACAGGCGTGTGCCGCCGTACCCGGCTGCCACCTGTTGTCTCAAACACAGAAAGTGTTTTATGGAGGCCGTGCTGGGTAGCCTGTGTTGGGCTTGTAATTATCCGGGGCTTGGTCTGGGTGTGAGGCTGTGGCGGGCCTGACAGGCTCTTTGGCTGCACCTGAGCCAAGCTGAAAAACAAACAAACCAGGATTGCCAGAAGGAAAGGAGAGGGCTGGGTGGCTCCCCAAGGCTCTGACCCGAGGGGCTGCTTAAGGCTGAGGTTCGCTTGAGGGCTGGGTTTGTGGGGACCAGGAACTTCTCACATGAGATCCCCCTGGCCCACCATTCACCTGGGTCCAGGTGGTACGCTGGGGGGCCTGGGGACATGCCACGCCCTGGCGGTCGGCCAGGCCCACAGTGTGTGGGGTCCACTGGTCTGGGGCTGTCCCCTGGGGATGTGGAGGCGCCTGTGCAGGGGTTTGGAAGGATGACCCCAGGTCTCTAGGTGGCAGCTCTGGATCCAATGCACCTGTGGACCTGGCCGGCACTCAGGGCGTGTTGAGTCCCTGGGGCCCAGCGCAAGGACTGGCACCTGGTGTTGGTGGGAGCTGGGCGGGTCTCAGAGAAGTTGCGGTAACTCCCCGAGCAAGCCCAGCCCTGCGGCGAGCCCTCTCCACCGCGGCCCCTCCCCACGGCGGCCTGGGCTTCATGAGGGCGTCTCACCAGGTGGTCATATTGGACAGCAAGGGCACCTCTCTGACACTGCAGGACCCCTTGGCTGCTGCTGGGGGGGTGGGGCCGGCCCCCCTCCTTTGGGTGGGACATGGGATGGGAAGAGAGTGGGCAGTTGCAGGAGAAATTCCCTTGCTGGGATCCTTCTGTCTCCCCGAGACCTGGCCTCGAGTGGGCCACGCCTGGTGCCCACCTGTTTCCTTCAGAGGACTCGACGGCTTTCAGGGCCCGTGCGCAAGTGTGTGATGTTTGGGCCACCGAAAGTGGGACCTGCATGCTTCCCAAGGGGCCGAGGTTCCCGCTGGCCTGGCCAACCCCTGATCCCTGGTGCGTGGGTCAGTAAATCCGCACAGAGTTCCTGGCCCAGTGTGGGAGGAGCACACCCCGCCGTTGGCACACTTCACTGACCCCCTGGCTTCCGCAGCAGCAGTCCGCGGAGGCCTGCTCGGAGCCGCAGCCTGTGATGCCGAAGCCCTTCTAGAGAGCGGCTGTGTGTTTGACTTCCGGGAATGTGGACAAAGGTAGCAGCCGGGAGACGAGACGGATCTGGAGAATCTAGGAGGTGCTCCCTTCCGGCTGTCTCATTGGCTGCATCTTTCCAAGCCCTGGTTGCTCAGTGATGGAGAGGTGGAAAAACAGGCGCTTCTGCTGGGGAGGAATTCTTGCGTGGGTTTCCTGTTGCTCAGCTTATTTGCTTGTACAGCAGAGGTTTTTGCCTGCCTACCTGCTAAGACTTGGGTTTGTCTGCAGGGTTTATTTTGTTAAGGGAATATCTGTGTGGCCACTGTGTCAAGCTCCTCCCTCAGCTTTATGGGCAGAGGGACCTGTGTACAATCGCTGTGATGGATGCATTAATGGAGGCATATGCTGGGGAGGGTGGGTGGCTGCCCTTGGGGCTGTCCTGAGGTGGAAGCTCTGGAGTGTGGCAGTTAGGTTCTATTTGTGCCAGTTCTTTCTTACTCTGCCTCCCCAAGCCTCAGTTTCCCCACCTGTCAGGTTATTTAATGGTAGGTCCTCCCTCTCAGGAGAGAGCTAGAATGGTGTGGGGGAGGTGGAAGTTGGGAGGCTTGTCCTCTCGCCCCTTGGTCCTGCTTCAGATCCCTCCAGTAGGCTTATTGGGTGAGAGTCTGGCCTTCAGGCTTGAGAACGGAAACTTGGAGTTGTCATTGTTGTTGTGGCTGAATCCTGATGTCCTGCTTTGCTGTGCACCCTGATTCACGTCATGTCCTTGGTGTGTTGAAGATGGGCTCTCCTCTTGGTGTCAGGTGATGAGGACCCAAGCAGGCTTCAGGGTGTGTGGAGGCCCCAGGGAAGTGAGGGTGCAGTGCTGGGTCCCCAGAACACTCCGTAGCCAGCACTGCCAGCCCTCGTGCGCCTGGGCATCTTCTTGGGTCTTGTGGTGTGAGCTTGGACGGAGGCCGGGTCACCTGGAGACTGTCTGCAGGTGCACAGAGCTCAAACCCACACCAGGTGCCCTCTTCTCCCTCCTCGTTGTTGTTAGGTGCCGTCAAGTTGGGTCTGACTCATAGCGACCTCGTATTCGGCAGAAGGAAACCCTCCCCAGCACTGTGCCATGCCCAGCACTGTCAGTGCCTCTCTGTTATTCATGGGGTTTTCAATGGCTGATGGTTTGGGGAGTGGGCTGCTACATCCTTCACCCATTTTTGTGGTGCTGAGGATTGAACCCAGGGCCTCAGAGAGCACAAAGCAGCGCTCTACCAACTGAGCTAAACCCCAACCCCTTCTCCCTGCTTCTTGTTGTTGTTGTTGTTGTTAGGTGCTGTTGAGTTGGTATCCGACTCATAGCGACCCTCATAGGGTTTTCAATGGCTGTTTTGGGATTGCCTTGGGAGTGGATTGCCAGGCCCTTCTCCCATTTTTGCCATGCTGGGAATTGAACTTGGGACCTCAGAGACTGCAGAGCAGCACTCTACCAACTGAGCTAAATCCCAGCCCTTCTCCCTGCTTAGAGACCAGCAAACAGGCCCAGGGAGGGCTGGGCCTGGCCCGGGCAGCCTCGGTTGAGAAACTTCACGCCCAACCCTTTGAGGCTGATTGAGGGCCAGGCTCAGAGGGCATGACCTGGTTGGTCCATGGTGGGGACAAGGACAAGCTTTGGTGACCAGTGGATGGGTGCAGGGGGCTGTGGCTTCCTGAAGTGACCCCTTGCAGCCGGGGACTTCCTGTCTGAGCCCAGTTTGCATTTTGGACATGGGGTCCTGCAGCCCCCTCACCCACAGGCCCTTCATGTCCTGCCCAGGGACCCCAGCTGGGTCCCTGCTTGGAAACTCTTAGTGACAGTGGCTCTGGGTAACGCCAGACCGCTCACCCTCGCTTCCTCGCCTGTCACAGTGGGGTCACCTCACTTAGGCGTGGGGGGCTGAGGAGCAGCGTTCATCACTCTGTTTTGGAAAGCAGGGCTGCGTCTGTGCCGCCGTCACTGCTGCTGGCCAGGCGCGTTGCTCGGGCTGCCTGGTACCACCTCACCTCACGCTCCGGCAGCCACGCCCTTTTAGAACAGAGAAACCTCAGGCGGGGAGAAAGGTCATGGCACATGGCCAGACGCCACGGCCAAGGCACCAGTGTCTGGCTCCAGGCTGCCCTCGCCCACTGCACTGCGTGGCTCCCACAGGTCCTCCCACCTGTGGAACTTAGGACAACTGGGGTCCATGAGGCCCAGCCCTGCTTGGTGCCGCAGGCACAAGGGAGGTGACATGTACCCCGACCCTGGACGGACCAGCACCACCTTGCAGCCATGGTCGTGCTGGGTAGGAGCCCTGGGGCCCCTGGGCAGGTGGCATCAGTGAGAGTGGGAGTGATGTGGCCCAGGCAGCTGGCGGCGGTGGACACTGCAGGAGTAGGTGCCCAGGCAGAGACCTGCAGCTAGGAGGGTCCCAGCAGCGCCTGTGGGGTCACCTGAGCAGGGTGAGTGTGGAGAGACGCCTCTGGGCTGCGCTGCTGAGCTGCGCCCTTCCTTAAATGCATCCTTTCCCCCTAAGATGCCCTGCAGCCCTTGAGCGCCCCGGGCTGCTTCCTGGGCCTTTCTGGGGCCCCTTTGGCCTCTTGCCTCTCACTCTGCTCTAGGTCTCAGCTCCTGCTTCCTGCATCTGGCCCTGTGGCCACCAGGGGAGGAGGTGGGTGGTGGGAGGTGCTGATGGCTACTAAGCCCCATCCCCTGGCCAGCCACCGCAGCCCAAAACGAGGGCCGGATGGTGATAGGAGGGAGCCGGCTCATGCTGGGTCACAAGAGTTGATTGCTGGGCTTTCAGGGATCCTGTGAGCTGGCTATCAATAAAAATGGAAGCATAGGCTGGACACCACGGCACACACCTGTAATCCCAGTGACTCAGGAGGCTGAGGCAGAAGGTTTATAGGTTTGAGGCTAGAGGCAGAGTGCACAACTTGAGACCCGTCTCAAGACAAAACATAAAAGAGTGACTGGGAATGCAGTTCATTGATAGAGCACTTGCTTAGCACGCACGAGGCCCTGGATTCCGTCAGCCTTGGCACTGCAAAAATAAAAACATAAACATGAAAGAATACAAACGTAAAATGAGACAAGTTACTATTGAAAACAAGCAGAGAGCCTGGCGCGGTGGCGTGCACTTGTAATCCCAGCGGTTTGGGAGGCGGAGGCAGGAGATCGCAAGTTCAAGACCAGAGGCAGTCTGTGCAATTTAGCAAGACCCTGTCTCAAAAAGTAAAAAAAAATGGGCTGAGGTGCAGCTCAGTGGTCCAGCACTTGCAGAGCATGTAAGCGTGAGGCCCTGGGTTCCCAGTAAAAAGAAAGAAAGAAAGAGAGAGAGAGAGAGAGAAAGAGAGAGAGAGAGAGAGAGAGAGAGAGAGAGAGAGAGAGAGAGAGAAAGAGAGAGAGAGAGAGAGAGAAAGGGAGGGAGGGAGGGAAAATGGGCAGAGGGCTTAAACACCAGAGTCTTGCTGTTCTGGATTATTTCACCACATTTTAGTGTGGCATGTGCTCGGGGCCTCCGGGTATCTTGTGTCCATAGGCTAGACATGCTGATGCCCTCTGGCCAGGGCAGAGTATTTATATCAAGGGCATGGGCCCATGCCACAGGCCAGGGCTTCACCTCCCTTTTGTTGACCATCCAGACTTCGAAAAGCGATGGAGATGTTGGTGTGCAAGGCAGAGCTGGCCGGGAGGCCAGGTGGGCACAGAGCTGATTGAGAGTCATCATCATGTCTGGGGTCCTGAAGTCAGGAGCATTGGGGGTCCTACCACCTGCCCGGCCTGCAGGACCAAGGTGTGAATCTAGGGTGAGGGAGGTGGCTCTGGAAAAGCCTTGAACTGAGCAACCTACAAACCACGGAATATGAGCCAATGCCCCGAGCCCCACGCAGGAATGACAGTGGCCGAGGGCAGAGAGGGGGTGAGGGGACAAGGTCAAGGATCATACCTTAGACCCCCCCAGGCCCTCAAGGATCCAGAGTGACCAGGGAGGTGGGCTGGCTGGCTGGCCAGCCGGGAGCTGTGTGTTGGGGTCCTTGGGTCGCTCCCTGCAGGGGCAGTGAGGGAGGTGCACGCGTGTGGCTGTAGAGGTGGACACTGAGGTGCTGATGAGAAATGAGCCTCACCTGCTGCCACTCCCTGGCCCGCCCATGTTCATCCTGCAGAGCCTTGGGATCTGCCAGGTGCCCCATCCTCACGCCCTGTCTAGCCACCCCGGCTGGCTGTCCATCCGGGACCTAACCACAGCCCTTTGTGCCGTGGAGGTTGGTGTCACCTTCCCCGGAGGACTGAGTCTTGGCAGAGGGCCAGGCGGTTGGGTCGTGCCCAGCCTCTGCGGGCGCCCCGGGAATGCCCTTCAGGAGTGGGTGTGGGAGTCCTCCAGCCTCCTGGGAAAGGGGGTGTTGCTTATCTGGGCATCGGCGGAAGGGCCGTTAGATAAGGGGGGTGGGGAAGGGCTCAGCCGAGTCCCAGCTTGGAGGGTCACCCAGGAACAGGGCTGTAGGGCCAGAACTGGGAGCCAGAACCCAGAAGGAAGCTTCGGCTGGGAGATGGCGGGAGGAGCCGCGGCTCGGCGCGAGCACCAGGATTGGCAGCCGCTGTTGTTTTTGCAGCCTCGGGCTTGGGAAGGGGAATAAAGGCTTGTGTGGTTCCCGCGTGCGGGGCTCCCAGACACTGCCTCCTTTGTGTGTCCGGAAGCCATTCAGCAGGTTCCCAGAGCAGCGGGCAGTGGCGCTGCAGTGCAAGCAGGCTGGACCTGTCTTGCTGGCAGAGGGGGGCCAGGAGCCTGGCGGGGTGCCGCCTGACCTTGGGGGGGGCGCTAGGAGAGCCGAGACCCCCCCCAGTGCCCTCCCTCATAGGGGCCTGCAGGACCAGGGTCTTGAGCCCCAGGCAGCAGGTGCCTCCCTCCCTGGGCCTCTGGTGCTGACGGGGCTCTCAGGCAAGTGGTGCCTTCTGCAGGCACTGGCCGGAGCGGCCACAGCTGGGGGGTTTCCAAGCACGTCCGCCTCCGGACAGAGGTGTGGTGCTGGGCGGCCAGGGCAGGTGGGTTGCACTCTGGGCGGATGCCACTTCCTCGAGGGAGCTGCTGCTTGCTGGAGGCAGCGGGTTCCAGAACCATCTGGATCCTGATAGAAAGGCGCACTTCCTTGCAGAAGGTCAGTGGGTCAGGGTGGGGACCTAGGAGGGAGGGCAGAGGCCACCTGAGAACCCAGCAAGGGAAGGAATCCGTCTTTCTCAGGAAGTGCCGCAGCTGGGACCTGACGGGGCAAGAGGAAAGCAGGGGCAAGAGGAAGGCAGGCCTCAGGGGTGTTGGGTGGAGCAGGGGAGCCTGTGGTTACGTGAGAGGGGCTGTCCTGAGGGAGCTGCTGGGCTGAGGCCTGCCCCTGGCAGCCCCTCCTGGATTCTGCTGCAGCTTCTAGCAGCAGGAACCATGGGCAGGCATTTCCAGAACAAAAGGAATAGGTCTGAAGTTCTTATGCTTTCCCGACCTATTTGATTCTCATTTTCCTAAATTAAAGCCATAGGAATAGTGGTGGCCAGGGGCTAGGTGTGAAGGGGGAAAGGGGAGCTGGGGTTCAGTGAGCACAGAATTTCAGTTTTACCCAATGAAGGATTCTGGGATGGATGTACAATGTCATAGTGCCATTAACAGTATTGAACGGTACCCTGAAAAAATGGCTCAGTTGCCGGGCATGGTGGCGCACGCCTGTAATTCCAGAGGCTTGGGAGGCAGAGGCAGGAGGATCACAAGTTCGAGGCTAGAGGCAGTCTGCGTAACTTAGCGAGACCCTGTCTCAAAAAGTAAAAAAATGGGCTGAGGGTACAGCTCAGTGGTCCAGCATTTGCAAAGCATGCAGGTGCGAGGCCCTGGGTTCAACCCCCAGTACCGCAAAAAAAAAAAAAAAAAAAAAAAAGGTTAAGTTGGTACATTTTATGTTATGTATTGTTGTTAGGTGCCATTGGGTTGAGTGCAACTCATAGTGACCTGTGGGGTGTTGCCCTGCCACTGGACTCGCTCCTGTTGTGAGCAGGAACCAGCCACCAAAGACCCGTCTTCTGGTGAGGGGGAGCCGAGCGCCCAAGAGCCCCACTGCCTGGAAAGGAGGCTTATGCCCATGGCTGCTCTGAGAAGCCTTGAGAAAGGCAGGCTCCGAGGCTGATGCCCATGGCGGCTCCTTGCTTCTTTCTTCCCTGTGAAGACTCCGACTCCAAGTGCTCTGCTCCAACAGCTCTTTATTGTTTCCTTGTGTGTCCTGGTGGATGGAATGGATCTAGACTGTTCCATGTACCTCCCTTATATACTCTTCTGGGGCTAGCCAGGGACCAATCAGAGGCAGTCACCCCATATGGGTTTCAGCCAATCAGAGGGGATATTCAAATTTGGTTTTATAAAAGTAGCCAATCAGGGGTGGTTCCCGAACGGTCCAGTCAGGAGCTGTTCTGGGGTTTGGAAACAGTCAATCAGTGTCGAGGGGTCTGAGGCAAGGGATTAGATGCCAGCGCCATCTTGGAGAGCTCGAAGACCCTGAGTTCCTGGATGTAGGGCAAAGGTGACTGCCTGGGGAACAAGCGTCAGTCCTCCAAGGGGCCTAGGTAGGCCCCGGGGCGAACTGCCTCTCTAGGCAGTGCCCTACAGTGACCCTCATAGGGTTTTCAATGGCTAATTGTTTCAGGATTGCTTCCAGAGTGGACTGCTACGTCCTTCTCCTATTTTTACGGTGCTGAAGGTCAAACCTGGGTCCTCAGAGAGGGTGGAGCAGCACTGTATCAACAGAGCTAAACCCCAACCCTATGTTTTATATAGTTTGCCATAATAAAATAATTTGTTAGAAGAAAGAGCAATAGAAAAGCACTATAGGGCATTTGGAGAAAGAATTATTAACCTACCTTATGCCACGTCCTAGAACACAGTCATGTTTTACCCAGTGTCTCTTCACAGGCCTGTTTGCACAGGGAGACCGCAGGGAAGTAGCATTTTGTAATCAGTGTCCTGAGTGAGGCCGCAGCAGACCTTCCAGAACGTCACTTGCCGCATATCACGGTGGGTGGTGGGCGTTGGACACGTGCACTGAGGCTGTGTCTGCGGCTCTGGAGGAGCATTTCCTTGCACGCGATGTGCTCTTCCTCTTGGATTTGATCCTAGGATCACAACTCAAGAGGTAGAACCACTGGTTCACAGGCATCTGCGTTCCCCGGCCCTGCAACATCCTCCACATTAGTGAGCACTGGTTTCCTGTTTGGTGACGTTGATGACTTGCGTGCATTGGGAGATGGTCTAGTAACTTTTCCCAACTAATCAAGCTGTAACAAAGACACTAATCCTTCATATATCGTAATGGCTTCCTATATTCCATATGTCATTGTATATTTTTTAAGCTTTTACTTTGTAACAACTGGGAGCTTTTTTTTTTCTTCTGTTGTCAGACTGTTTCACTGTGCGTTTTTTTTTTTTTTTTTTTTTTTTTTTTTTTTTTTTTTTTTTTTTTTTTTTTTTTTTTTTTTTTTTTTTTTTTTTTTTTTTTTTTTTTTTTAGTCTCTTAATATAGACCATTGTCTCCTCTCCAGGGATTTGCCAAGTACAAAGTTCTCTTTTCTTTGCTTGGTATGTTTTTAAGTTGTTCTTCGTCTCTCTGGAATTCAGTTCCTGTATGTGATATTTTTCCACGTGACCAGCATGTGCCCCCACAGTCTGAGCAGTGGCTGTCTGTCCCACTCACCTTGCTGCCCACTCCTGGGCACCCTCCTTCCTGGCTCCCAGGGGACATTGGGTACGGAGGTCCCATTTCCTGTGGGGTCTATGTCAAGAACCAGTGTCAGAGTGCCTTGTAGTGTTCCCAGCGAGCTGGATGACGCCTGTCCCCGGAACACCATGGCTCCTCCCTTGACATGCGGCCTGCCTCAGCTGCCCCGCGGCTCAGAGAATGTTCTGGTACATTCTGGCCAAGCTCTTGGGGGTCCCCACAGTTAGTAAGTCTTGCCCCAGGCTGTGATGCCCAGGGGAGCGGAGGTACCTCCGGGCAGGCAGTGCTGCAGGCTTCTGGGTACCTCCTGGCTGACTTCTCTGCCATCAGGGGTTCTGAGCTGCTGCCCCAAACAGGACGCTCTCCCTGCTTTGCTGCTGCCTGGCATCCACCCAATTCATCCCTCATCCCACTTTTCCCAGGTGGAAGCCATCCTATGGCTTATGAGGCCCAGGGTCAGGCCCTCAGCAGGTGTCATTCTGAATTCTCAGAACACGTTGGCTCTGTCAGGATGCTTCCTGTTTCAGAGGAAAACACTTTGGCTCAGAAACGTTGTGAGTGACAGAGCAGGCTGGAGCTCGGCCGGGGGACCCAGCGCACGCGCAGAAGTCAGGGGCATGGTCTGTGGAAGGACAGCCTGCAGGCGCTGACCACAGACCTGGCCCTGGAGCTGAGTGGCCAGATCCAGGATGGGAGCCTCCCCACCCTCCTCAGCCCTGCGGTGTCCCAGGCAGGAGGCCAGCTGGGCTCTGGGGAAGAATAGCCACGTCTCTGCCCCCTGGGAGTTTTGAAGGTTGGCCCGGCTTTCCTGGCACAGTGGGGCAGAGGTGTGGGGAGCGGGCGCCCCAGGGCAGGTCCATCCCTTGGTGCACGTGCGTGAGTTTATGCAAGCCCTCCATGTGGCACCTAGCGTTCTGTGTGGCACAGTGCCAGGCCTCTGCCCTGGGTCAGAGGGGGTGGCAGTCTGGCAGCAGCCAGCACCCTGCAGCGCGAGGCCAGAGGTCCTGGAGTTGGGTCGGTGAAGGGGTGGGAATGAGGCCAGGCCTGTGGAGGGGCACTGCTGAGGCCCCGCTGTGGCGATGTCCTGGGCAGTGCTCAAAGCTGCGTGTCCACCATGCTTCTGATGGCTTGTTAGCATTTTGGGGAGCACTCAGCTCTCCTTCCCATCTCCCAGCCCCCTGTGTCCCCTCACCCTTGGGGGTGTGGGGTGTCACAGGGAGCCAGGCTGGCCATCTGTGTGGCCAGGAAGGTCCCTCTGGGAATCTGGTTTCCTTCTGCCCTTCTGGGGCCTGGGGGCACCTGCTCTGGTGGAGGTGGTGGGAAGAGCCTAGCGGCTGGCCAGGCTGTCTGGGCGGGCGATGGGTCATCGCGGGCTGCGGGTGGCGGGCGGCCGTGACCGTGCCCCTTGTCTTGCAGGGAGCTGCCGCGTCATGTCCAGGTGAGGCCGAGGAGCGCGCTGCTGAACATGCTCAGGAGGCTGGACAGGATCAGGTTCAGGGGCCACAAGAGAGAGGACTTCCTTGACCTGGCCGAGTCCCCGAATGCCTCGGACACCGAGTGTGGAGACGAGCTCCCCCTGAAGACACCGCGGGCCGCGCCCCGAGACGCCGAGGAGCTCCGGGACCCTGTGAGTGAGCCTCGCGCCTGTCCTCTCGCGTCCCGCGTGCTCAGTCCTCAGGTGGCCAACCCGCGAGTGGAAATGGGCAGACTCCATCCCGCTCTGGCTGCAGGACCCGCCCACAGGCCGCTGCCCTGCCTCACCGTGCTCCCCTGGCTCCCTGTCCTGCCGCCTGCCGCACAGACCCAGGCCAGGCTGAGGTTCATGCAGCAGCTGCATTTCTTTTTTCTTTTTTCTTTTTCTTTCTTTCTTTTTTTTTTTTTTTTTTTGCAGTACTGGGGGTTGAACCCAGGGCCTCGCACCTGCATGCTCTGCAAGTGCTGGACCACTGAGCTGCGCCCTCAGCCCATTTTTTTACTTTTTGAGGCAGGGTCTCGTTAAGTTACGCAGACGCCTCTGGCCTCGAACTTGTGATCCTCCTGCCTCTGCCTCCCGAGCTGCTGGGATTACAGGTTTGCCACCACACCTGGCCAGCAGCTGCATTTCTGTGCCATCTTGGTTTTCTCTTGGTGGTTGGCAAACTTCTCATGCAATGGTGATGTGGACCCCGGCTTAACCCCCAGAAGCCTCACCGCGGTGATGGGGCAGGGTGGGGCCTTTGAAACTGCTGGTGCCTGGTTGTCTGTCCGACCGTGCCAGGGTGCGCGTCACCACACACCAGCTGCCAATTGAGCCTTCACCAGCCCGTGCCACGACCGGTCTTGGGGAGTTCTTCCTTTGGGCAGCAAATATCCACCAAGAACCTCACCCAGGCCTGTGGCTTGGGAGGGAGTCAGGCCAGCGGGGTCCTTCCCCTGGGGAGCTTGTGTTTCATGGAGTGGGGTGAATAAAGCAGGTGAGGGGAGCGCTCTGTGGCCCCCTCTTCCAGGGAGGCCCCTTCCATCCCAGGCTGCCCTGGTATATACAGTTGCTCCGGCCTTGGTGCCAGCCCAGAGCCATCTCAGGCCAGCTGTGGATGTCCCTTGGCTGTGCGCACCGCCTCTGGTGGCCCGTTGGTTTCTCCTCCCAGCCCCCAGCCAGCTTTTCTTTCCAGACGCGGCCTGTGATCCTCGGCCTTCCCGGCTCCTCTATTATTAATCCTCCTTAATAGGCCGGTGCCTGCGCACTGGCCCTGGCAGGAGTGAATAATTCATTGCCGCTGCCTCCCGAGAGCCCGGCTGCCCACCTGCACTGCCTGACTGGGCAGCTGGGGCCCTCGCCTTCCCCACTTGGGTGCTGGGTAGTGTCCTCAGTGTCCAGTGGTTGGTCCTCTGGCTTTTGGTCTGGCGGTGGGCCGGGCCCTGGATCGCTGGGTCCCCTGGTGCGGGTGATCTCAGAGCAACGGGGTGGTCCTGACTCGAGAGCTACAGTGAGCGTCCAGTGGTTGCAGGGACCCCATGAAGAGGCTGCAGCTTGGCCGTCAGGTCCCCACTCCTCCTGTCCATCCGGCTAGGGCTGTGTGGCAGGAACCTTGCTACAGGGGTAGTGGAGCCTGGCCTGGGCCTGGGCCCTCCCACCTGGGGTCCTGGGGTCCTAAGGTGACGAGAGGCAGCGTGTGGGAGCAGAGTGTGACACACGGGGTCTCCAAGGCCACCCCCTGGGTCAGAGCATCACTTGGCCATTTCCTAAGGTGACATGAGGCAGCATGTAGGAGCAGAGTGTGACACACGGGGTCTCCAAGACCACCCCCTGGGGCAGAGCATCACTTGGCCATTTCCTAAGGTGACGTGAGGCAGCGTGTGGGAGCAGAGTGTGGCACATGGGGTCTCCAAGGCCACCACCCTGGGGCAGAGCATCACTTGGCCATTTCACAACCTAGAGGCCGTGGCTGGCACCCAGTCCAGCAGTAGCTGCTCCTTGTATTGCTGTGTAGACCACAGGTGCTATCTTAGATGAATATGGCGCACAGGCCCCATGCTGCCACCCTCTGTGACATGTGACCAGGTGAGGGTCTCCTGGGGTCTCTGTGGTCTCTGTGTGTGGCCAGTGGCATAGCAAGGACTTGGCTGCCAGAAGGTTCTGAGGTTTCCATGAGACAGTGGCCACGTGCAAGGCGGGGAGCCTCGAGATAGGCGTGGGGTAGGGAGTGGACAGGGAGTGGCCCCGGGATGGGAGCTGTACCCTGGGTCCCCCGTCCCTGCCCAGTGCCACTCTCTGCTAGGCCAGGCTTCCATGGCTACCCAGGGGAGCATCGGTCCAGACCTGGGACACCATGAGTGGAGGGAGCAGGAGAGCCGGGAGCCTGAATTCCGGGGCTTTCCCTCCTCCTGCCTTCAGACGGCTTTGCTTGCCACGCATCATGCGGGGGTTGCTGGGGTCTCCCAGGGGCGCAGTGGTGGGTGAGCTGGTCCAGCTGGAGCAGCATGAGATGAAGGGAAGGACCATGGGGTCTGGCTCTGGGGGCGCTGGGAGCCCCTGCAGGGGAGGGTCGTGTTGGCGCAACTCACTGTAGGGCAGTCAGCGGGGGGAGAGGTCTGGAGAATGCGGGGTCCCATGGGATGACAGAGAGAGTGGGAGGAGACATACCCGGGTGGGGCTGGCTGGTTGGGGCTGGGGTGGGGTCACAGGAAGGGTGAGTTGGGGTCTGGGTCACCTCCAATGTGCAGACCGCTGTCCATGAGGCAGGAAGGCCTTGGGGACGTGTTGGTTTGGAATGGGCGTGGCACCTTGGGCTGGAGCTGAGGCAGGGGAGCGGATGCTGAAGAGGTTTCACAAGGTCAGGCTGTGGACCTGGGCTCCCCTGACTTGCGGCTGTGGGGGGCCCTGAGGGGATGCCAGGAATCCTGGGAAATCCCCGTCATGGGTTCCACTGTGGGGGAGAAAGAGGCCGTGGTGTGGGGCACCATGTGAGTGCCACATCAGATGCAGAGGGACCAGGCCACTGTTTGGCCTCTCTCTGACCCTCAGCACCCTTGGCATCCCAGCAGTGTGGGTCGACTTCGAGAATTAAATGAGGTGAGAGAAGAAAGGGCCTGGCCAGTATCGGGCCAACATCCGTGTTCAGGTACCTGTCCTTACTAATATGACCGTAAAGAAGGGACTCAGAGCCATCCTCCCCGTCCTGGCCCCTTTGCATGTAGACCCTGCTTTGGGGTTGTGCTCTGAGGCCCCAGGGTGGCACAGGCAGTGGGTGCCCTGCCAGGCCCCAGGCAGCCTTCTACCACTCTTCCTCAGAGGTGGCGGTGGCTCCTCACTCCACAGCTTCCTGGAGACGCGTGGAGACCAGGTGCCAGCCCCAGGCCTCTCTGGTCAGCTGTGATGACAGCGTCAGGCGGGGTCCTCAGCTTTCGCTGTGGAGCCAGCACACGATTCAGCGGTTCCTGGTGTTTTCTCCACATTGGGCAGCTGTTGCTGCAGGCAGATTGAGGATGCTCCTGTCACCCCGAGGGAGACCCGTAGGCTTTACTGGTTGCTCCCAGCTCCTCTCCTGCGCAGCGCTCGCCCACCCCAAGCCTGTGCGCCATCCCTGTAGCCCTGCCTGCTCTGCACGTCTCCTGTGGGTGAAGTCACACAGCCCGTGGCCTCGGGTCTCTGTCTGTATTCCCTCAGCAGCACGTTCCTTTTCGTGGCCGAGTACCGTCCCGTGGTTCGGAGGGACCACGTTTGCTTATCCGTGCGTCTGCTGGCGCGCTTTAGGGTTGCTTCCACTTCGGGGCTCCCGCAAACATGCTTTCTCGTGAACATCTGTTTTTGTGTGCAGTTGCTGGGTCACATGGGTTCCCTGTGCTTCACTTCCCATTGGCCCAGGCGGGGCCATCCCTGCGCGCAGGGTCTGGGGATGCCCTTGGCAGGGGAGGCACAGATGGGCCCATTTGCCCTGACACTCTACGGAGCTCTTCTGCCAGGTAGCCTGGAGCTGCCTCACCCTGCAGCACCTCAGGCTCCCGCTTAGGATGAGCCAGCTCATGGTGCCACTGTGTCTGTGAGCCGTGTGCCTATGGGCCATGTCACCCTCAGGAGAGAGTGCTGGTTCGGGGGTGTGTGTGTGTGTGTGTTCTGCACTGGTCCTTCTCAGGCTGCCGCAGACCGCCCTCGTCCAGGCTGTGCATTTAGTCCTCCCACCCCCGCTGGCTGCCCACAGGGCAGAGCTGGTCCAACTGGAGCATCATGAGATGAGGGGCAGGACCGTGGGGATCTGGCTCTGGGGGCTCAGGGAGCCCCTGCAGGGGATGGTCGTGTTGGCGCGGCTCACCGTAGGGCAGTCAGCGGGGGAGAGGTCTGGAGAATGCGGGGTCCCATGGGATAACAGAGAGCGTGGGAGGGGACACACCTGGACCTGGGGCTGGCTGGCTGGGGCCAGGGTGGGGTCACAGGGAGGGCTAGTTGGGGTCTGGGTCACCTCTGCCGTGCACATCGCTGTCCATGAGGCAGGAAGGCTCCGGGGACATGTTGGTTTGGATCGGGGCTGGGCACCTTGGGCTGGAGCCCGAGAGGCGTGCACGCCCCTACATCTAGCACAGGTTCCTGAGGCTCCTCTGCCTGCTGACTCCGGCAATAAATGGCAGCTCTGAGCTGCTCCAGCTCACATGGCTTCTATTATGAGGGTGACGGTCATCCTGCGTGCGTTTAGACTTCATGTTGTTTATTGTAGCAGAATACTGATTACAGGAAACTTGCCGTTCTAATAACCAGAGTGCAGTCTGGTGGCATGGAGTCCTGTTCCTGTGCCCCCTTCCACACCGTCCACCTGTCTTTGTGGACCTCCACCTCCCGTCCCTCCCCCAGCCCTGGCCACGCCTGTTCTGCTTTCTGTCTCTACGGATCTGACTCCTCCAGGGACTCACAGGGCCCTGGTCTGTCCTGACCCTGTTATTCACTGTCCCCTGAGTGGTAGGTCAGGCACACCCCCGTTCCCCTTCTAGGAGATCCCTTTCCTTCCTTCCTTCTTTCTTTCTTTCTTTCTTTCTTTCTTTCTTTCTTTCTTTCTTTTTCTTTCTTTCTTTTTGCATTACTGGGGGTTGAACCCAGGGCCTCACACCTGCATGCTCTGTAAGTGCTGGACCACTGAGCTGCACCCCCAGCCCATTTTTTGACTTTTTGAGACAGGGTCTCGCTAAGTTACACAGAGTACCTTTGGTCTCAAACTTGTGATCCTCCTTCCTCCGACACCTGAGCTGCTGGGATTACAGGCGTGCGCCTCCGCGCCCTGCTTGGGAGATCCATTTCTGTCCTGGGGCATAGCAATTAGCATGCAGAAGTCCTGGGCGAGGGCCTGAGGCAGGTGTGCAGGGAGGGTGCAGCAGTCTGGGGTGACGTCCGCGTCAGGCTGCGGCAGGGAGGGGGCTGGGTGGAAAGGCGCGGTGAGGACAAAAGAGACCACAGTCCACACAGGCAGGGCTGGGCTGCCAGGAGAGGGGGAGAGGAAGTGGACCACAGTCTTTAGAGCTGGCAGCAGTGTCTGGGGTGCTCCCACCCACGAGGAGCCAGGGGGCAGACGCCTCCGAGGAGGAGATGGGGGAGGGTCCCCAGAAGACCCACCTCCCTCCATGGGCAGCAGGCGGGGCCTGGCAGATCTCAGTGCAGGACACTGTTCTGGAAAAGCTGGACAGAGGCAGAAGTTCCTGGCCACCATCCGGTTTATAGCAGCTGTGCCACAGCCTTGGTCCATGTCCAGGCCCCTCGCTCCCCCTCAGGGCTGCTTCTCTTAAGTCTGAGAAGGGCCCAGCTGGGGACCTGTGGGGTGAGCAGAGGGCTCAGACCCCAGAATTTCACAGCAGTTCCCTGGTGGGGCATTATCACCCCATCGGGTGCCTTCCTGGTTAGTCAGGTCCCTCAGGATTGTCTTCTTTGCCTCTGGTGTCCAGGGGAACCCCAGCCGATCTGGGGCCCAGGCACTGGGATGCCGTCCAGGGATGTGGGTCAGCATGGGGAGTCTGACCGGTCAGCCACGGATGCGTGGCTTGCTTTTGGCAGGAGGTTGCTGGGTGGAGCAGGGCTGACCACTCTCCTGCCCCAGGGCCAAGCTGGCATTCCTGCCAGCCTCTACCCCACCATCTGCCTGTCATGTGGCCGCCCCATACCCTCCCAAGGCAGGCTAGGTTGCAGGGTGAGTGGCAGAGGCGCTGGTCCACCGCTGAGCTTCCTTCTCTGCCTCTTGGTCACACGGGTTGACGTGCCGAGAGCAGGTTTGACACCACTGAACTTGGTTTCCCCAGCCAACGTGGCTTTAGATGCAGCCTTCATGGCAACCAGGCGGCCGGAAATTGCTCCACATCTGTCTTTCTCTGTCTCCATCTTCCTCCCAGAGGGAGAACACAGACATCTAGGACACAAGGAGTGCCAGTGCCTGTGCCCCTCCACGTCCCCGTCAGCCCCTTTCTAGGCTGTTATGCCCATTTGACAGATAAGAAAACCGAGGCCTGGGTGGGGGAGACACCTGAGGTCATGTTGCACGTTAGTAGCAGAGCAAGGCTGAGCTGGGCATGGAGTTCTATAGCCCTGTCTCACCCACTGAGCACAGGCCAGGAGGCTCGTGGCTCCTCTCGCCCGCACCTGCCACCTGTTCTCCACGGACACCTCCCCACCTCCGCCATCCCCTAGTACCTCTGTCCTCTGCCCTCCTAGTCCCCAATGGGCTCTGCTGTGATTTTGAGCCGTGGGATGTTCTCTGTGGGAACAGTTGTTTTGAGGGTGATTTGCACGTGTGGCTGCACACCCGGCTTTGCCCCTGGTTGCCAGCCGACTCTCCCTCCCCGCCTTCCTCTCCCGGGATGGACACGGCGGTGGGGCCTGCCAAGGGCTGGGCCGTGTGGGCTCCAGCACATGCAGGCGGAGCCGGCAACTATGGACTCTGGTCTTCCGCTGCCTTTTCCCGGGGTTTCGTCCTTGCTGCTGCCAGAGTCTCCAGGTGGTGCAGGTCGAGGCTGCTGGCTTCTTGGGGCCCCCATTCTTGCCTTGTCACGAGAGGGCGGGGCTTCTTTGTCCAGCATCCCTTGAGGACATCTGAGGAGGAACCTGCTGTGCGCAGGGTGAATCCTGTCCCAGGCTAGGGGGTCGGGGGCTGCAGGGCCAGCTGCAGGGGGCTATGTTCTGTCTTCAGCGTGGTGCTATGCCCTGGGGCGGGGCTTGGGGTCCTCTCTGCTGGCTAATTCCTAACAATGGTCTAACACCTGGGCATCTCCCTGCCTTGACCCATCTGTGGCTCTCGTGCCATGAGCCTGCAGATGTCATAAACAGAAAGTTAGTGAACTGTTTAGAGCAAATTCTCTCCCAGGTGGGCCCTATGGAGGACAGGTAGACCAGACGGCAGGGGGGTGTGGCGCCGTTCCTGGGGGTTGGGGGAGCAAGGCTCTAGAGCTTCCGGGCTGCTGGATTTTAATTTTGTATTTATGACCGCCTTCTCTAGACAGGCCTTGTCCTACCATGCCAGGGGCAGGGTGGCTAAGTGTGACTCACACTCAAAGAGAATGGGGAGAAACTTCCAGAAGGTACATAGATGAGCCCCAGGGACGGGGAGATGGAGAGATCAGTGTGCTTGTCCTAGAGCCAGCCAGAGGTGGAGGCACTGAGGGGCAGGGGCGTCCCTACCTGCCCAGGAGGTGGGGGTGGGGGGAGAAGGGAGAGGAGCTGGGTGCCAGCCAGGGTCATTGGTCAGGTGGCCCAGGGTGGATTGGAAGTGAGCAGGTTGCACGTGGCCCAAAGTTTTTGTTTAGGATTAAAAAAAAAATTAATAAAAACGCCAGGTGTGGTGGTGCATGCCTATAATCCCAGCGACTTGGGTGGTGGAGGCAGGAGGATCGCAAGTTCGAGACCAGAGGCAGTCTGCGTAACTTAGTGAGACCCTGTCTCAAAAAGTAAAAAAATGGACTGGGAGTACAGCTCAGTGGTCCAGAACTTGCAGAGCATGCAAGCGCAAGGCCCTGGGTTCAATCCCCAGTACCACCAAAAAAAAATAAATAAATAATAGAAGATGTCTGAAATGTCCAGCACCTTTGAACCAGGAGGTGTGTGAGCCCCTTGGGCCACCCCTGGCCTCTCCTACCTGCCACCACCCGCTCCGGATGATTTTGGAGTGGTGCCAGGCATTGGATCGCCCACCTGGCTCTCCCACATCAGGAGCCAGTCTGGAAGGGCAGGGCTGGAGGCAGATGGCCATAGTGCAGGGCGCGGCCGCGGGCTGGCAGCGCTCCCCATGAGTGTGTGTGGGGGGGTGCATTGCGGATGGGCCACTGCCTGCTCAGGTTTCATTGGAACTTCTCCACGCTCTGTCAGCTCGTATGGGGCTGGCTGGGTCAGGGCCACCTCTGCACAGGTGTTTAGGCTCCGATGTCCGCCCTGTGGTTCTGGGCCCCATACCTGATCGTGAGCTCTCTTGGGGTCCGTTGCTGGGTTAGCTGGAGCACAGGTGGGAACGCATGTCCTGCCCTGGGACAGGGTCTCTAGGGTGCTGTGGTACTCACAGGCTCCCAGCACCCCAGCCCTGCTAGAACAGGTGCCCCCAGCTGGTCCTCACCTGTCAGCGTCAGTGTGGGCAGCAGCAGCACCACCCACAGGGCCTTTGCACGGGCTGGGCAGCAGGAATTACCTTGCCTGTGGCCCACCGGACTCCAGGCCCCAAGGGTGCAGCAGGTAACCATGGCCTGCTCCCGGCTCCCTGCCCCCTGCCCCCTGGAACTTGTTCCCCGGTAACCTGAGCAGCTGAAAGTGCAGGTCAGGTGCCCAGGGCAAGGCAGCCAGGGCCGCAGAGCCTTGCCCAATGCCTCCAGCCCCCATCAGCCTCGTTGTTCCAGCCTGTGGCCTCCTGAGGAGGTGACACTGTGTAGGCAGTGTCCCCAGTGCTACTTCTGGACCACCCAGTGCCCAGGCGGGGAAGTCAGGTCTCCGCGGTTGATGGACTGGCACTTGTGTGCCATTTCTTGCTGGGTAAGCAGCGAGATGCAGCCTGGGAGGTGCCCAGGGGAGCCCGTGTGGCCTGGGCAGGCCAGGCCCTGCTGGACGGGGCCTCTCTCCTTTCCCTGTGGTCAGCAGAATGCGTGGCAGCCGCTTGTGCCCAGCCCAGGGCTTGTGGCAGTGACAGCCGGGGCTGTAACTGGACCCGGCCTCAGCTACCGGGCGACACAGAGGCTAAGTTAGCGCTCCATGGAGCTGACAGTGGGAAGGCTCTGGTTTGAGGTTCACTCGCCCTGGCTCCCCACAGGCCTCGTCTGGCCTGGGAGCCGTTCTCCCCTCTGATCTGCCCAGCGTGGTGTGGACACGCCCTTGGACCAGCTCCACTGAGAGTGACCATTCACTCTCTGGCTCGGCCAACGAGGCTCCAGGGTTCCATCTCTGTGTAGCCTGAGATCAGAATTGCCGCCGTCAGGACACCCTGAGCCTCTCGGAGGGCTATAATTTTTGTAGTTCTTTTTGTCCTTTCTTCTCTCTCCCTCCCTCTCTCTCTCTCTCTCTCTCTCTCTCTCTCTCTCTCTCTCTCTCTCTCTTTCTTTTTTTTTAGACAGAGTCTCACTAAGTTCCACAGACTGCCTCTGGTCTCAAACTTGCGATCCTCCCGCCTCCGCCTCCCGAGCCTCTGGGATTACAAGTGTGCGCCACCGTGCCGGCTCCTTTTTTTGTTTTTGTTTTTTTTTGGCAGTACTGGGAGCCTGAACCCAGAGCCTCGCGCATACTTTGCAAGCGCTCTACCATTGGACCTCACCCCCAGCAGAGTTTTCTTTTGACTTTGTATTTTGAGACAGGGTCTCACTAAGTTACGCAAACCAACGATCCTCCTGCCTCCGCCTCCCGACTTGCTGAGATTACAGGTGTGTGCTACTGCACCTGGCTATATTCGTTCTTAAAGTTGACCTCGTTGGTTCTGGATGTCCACGTTGTCTGAGACCCTGAGGTGGGCTGGGGCAGGTCAGATAGCAGAGCCTGTGTCTTCCTCATCCCATGGGTTCAGGAAGGTGTGGGTAGGGACTCTGTGGCCATCGTGCCAACCTCGTGTCCTCAAAACTGTGGCTGCTGTCGCTTTGCACTGCTGCTGCTGGCCCGAGGCCTAGAACTGACAGGTACAGACGTGGACTGTGTCTGCACGGCGCCCTCTGAGCTCTCGCGTTTTCCTTCCAGGCTGGGCCCGGGGCCCTCATCATGGCTGCAGGTGTCCAGGACTTCAACAGGACAGAGTTTGATCGGCTGAATGAGATCAAGGGTCACCTGGAAATCGCCTTACTGGAAAAACACTTTCTCCGTGAGTACTAGAAAGCCCTTGTAGGGGATAGGCCAGCAAAGGGGTGGGGGACTGAGCTGTGGACACTGTCTCACCAATGTGCCATTAGGAGCTCTGCCGCTGGACAGGTGGGCAGGGATGGGCATGGGTAAGGGCGTACAGCCCCACACAGTTGTTTCTTCTGAAGCCCAGCCCTGGCCTGTGCTTGGCGGGTGGGGTGAGAGAGCGTCTCAGGGGCAAGGGGTGAAATGTTCCGTGAACATCTGGATTATTTTTGTGAATCTGGCTTGGTGCATTTCCAGTGGTCAACTTGGAATTTTTCAGAGCTATGGAAGGAATCTGAGATGTTGTGTTTGTTTAGTTTCTGCGTCGAGGAGGGCGGGGGCGCGCTGACACTCCATGGCCCGCTGGCCTCCCCCATGCATTGCCTGCTCCCTGGGGTTTTGGTCTTTGGAGTAGTGAGTGTAGAGGGGATGGTTCCAGAAGGGCCTGCTGGGGTCCTGGCAGACATCATCCTTATTTTTTTTTCCATACTGGAGGTTGAACCCAGGGCTTCATGCTTGCATGCTCGGCAAGTGCTGGACCACTGAGCTGCTCCCTCAGCCCATTTTTTTTTCTTTTTGAGACAGGGTCTTGCTAAGTTACGTAGACTGCCTAGGGTTTTGAACTTGCGATCCTCCTGCCTCTGCCTCCTGAGCCGCTGGGATTACAGGCGTGCACCGCAGCGCCTGGCTAGTATTTTTTTTGTTTGTTTCTTTTAAATGGTACCGAGAGGCTGAACCCAAGGCCTTGTGCATATTTTGCAAGTGCTCTACCACTGAGCTGCACCCCCAGCCGATTTTTCTATTTTTTATTTTGAGTCAGGGCCTCACTAAGTCATGCAGGCTGCCTCTGGGCTCAAACTCACAATCCTCCTGCATCTGCCTCCCGAGTCACTGGGATGACAGGTGTGCACCACTGCACCTGGCTGGGCAGTATTTTTTATTTATGGAAATTTTCAAATGTGTACGGAAAGCGAGCAGATAGGGTCATGGGCGCTTGCTGAAGCCCACGCCCGCTTCAGCAGGAATCCGCTCGGGCTGGGCTGGCTCCCCTCACCCCGCCCTCTGAGTGTTTCAGACAAACCTCGGCCAGCGTCCTATCGCTTCATCTGTAAATATTTTAGTAGGTAGCTTGGTAGGTTTTATATACAAAAGCCGTGAGTCTAGCATGATAACACCAGTGGCTTTTCTTTGATTCCATCAGATACCCATCTTGAGCTCAGACTCCCCTGACATCTCATCATTCTTTGGTGACTCTCTGAATTGGCACTCCACGAGGTGTGTGGGTGTGGCCAGTTGGTGCGTCTCCTCAGACTTCCCACATCAGTTCTCTCTGTCGCTCTTGGCTCTTGGTGCCTGAGTCACCTGCTGGCTGTCATCGTCCCCCTGGACGCTAGTGAGTGTCGCCATCAATGTAACACATGGCCTCACTTGGCTACCATTTCCCCATCCACTGTCCCTCCCCTTCCTCTGTAGCGGTGGGGTTTGGCTGGTCTTTGGGGTGGCCCCTTCTCTGGCGTTGGTGTGTGCCACCCCTGGGCACGGTGTCTCTGATGTCGTGACGTGGGTGATCATTGCAGAGTGTCATCACTTTGTCAGAGGCTGCAGAGCAGTCATTTTCTACTCCGGTTCTCACACCCTGGATTAACTGATGTGTTTCTAAAAACAAACTTCTTTTTGCCTACTGCTGGGACACCCTAACGTGTGCTTCCTGCGGGGAAGGCAGGAGCCTGCTTGAGTTTCCCCCCCTTTATTTTCTTTCTTTCTTTCTTTCTTTTTTTTTTTTAACAGTACTAGGAGTTGAACCCAGGGCCTCATGCCTGCATGCTTTGCAAGTGCTGGACCACTGAGCTGCGCCCCCAGCCCTTTTTTTTTTTTTTTTTTACTCTTTGAGACAGGGTCTCGCTAAGTTACGCAGACTGAATCTGGTCCTGAACTTACGATCCTCCTGCCTCCGCCTCCTGAGCCGCTGGGATTACAGTCGTGCGCCACCATGCCTGGCCCCCTTTATTTTCTGATTTTAAAATAATGAGCTCAGTCTTCCAGGGAGGGTACGGGGCTCTCGCGGGAGTTTCGGGGTGGTGGTGAGATTTCGGGTGGAAGTGCTCCAGACAGGTTCAAAACACGTGGCTGTCGTCTGCCCGTGCTCACACAGTCCTACCTCGGCGTGGCGCGTGTCCTCAGTTCCCTTCGGAGTCCTTTTCCCAGACGACGGGAGAGCATTTTTTCCTCACCAAAGTTCCAGGGGAGAGCAGTGGGAGAGGTGTTTCCTCATCGGTGGTGCGGGCAGGAACAGGCGAGAAGGCGCAGAGAGGGGGGCCTAAAGAGCTGTGCCTAAAGGAGAAGAAATTCCAGGCTTGTCCTAAACATGCTGTGGCCCTGTGCTGGAATTAGCTGTTTTTCACCATAGCCTTGGTTCCTTTGGGTGGAAAACGGTATTTAGAGGCCGACTAAGGGCCCTGAGACCTTGACTACGGCTGAATGGTCATCATGTCCTAACCTTTCCACTGGCCAGGACGAGGGCATTGCGAGTTCGTAGACAACCCAATGGGAGCTCGTATCCAGGACTCCTGGGTTTCTGCTTTACCTTGGTGGACCTTTGTTGCATCTTTGTCTCATTCCAAAAATCCTGGTTCTCAGAATGACACCAGCCTTCCCCTTTTGTTTTAACCCATGGTAATTTGTTGTTGTTGTTAGGTGCTGTGGAGTCGGTGTCTAACTCACAGCGACAATCCCATGATAATGTTGTTGTTGTTGTTAGGTGCCATCAAGTCGGTATCCGACTTATAGTGACCTTGCGTACAACAGGTGAAACGCTATTGTCAGTGCTTCTCTGCTGTTCATAGGGTTTTCATTGGTGGATTGACTTTTGGGACTGGGTTGCTGGGCTCTTCTCCCCCCATGATAATATGCGCAATAAAATGCCAGGACCGCTGCCCGCCATTGCCTTATGAAGCAGTTTGTGTTTGTTCCTAGTTCTTTTGTTCCTGGGCAATGTCTCCCAGTGGTAGGTCAGCTGCGGGAGTTTCTCCCGCTTCTCGGCTGTGTTCTCAAGGCAGTGGAGGGCTGGCTTCATTTGTCCCTCTGCGGTTGAGATTTTTAGAGGTTGTTTCCTTTAACTTTTTATTTTAACATGATTTCTGATTTACAGGAAAGTTATAAAAATAGCACAGAAAATTCCTGTATATTTTTCATATGGTTATTCCTCTAAGGCTGGGGTTTAGCTCAGATGGTAGAGTGCTGCTCTGCACTCTCTGGGGACCCAGTTTCCATCCCCAGGACCACAAAAATGGGAGAAGGATGTGGCAATCCACTCCTGAAGCAATCCCAAAGCAGCCATTGAAAACCCCATGAGGAGCCAGGCATGGTGGCGCACACCTAGAATCCCAGTGGCTCCGGAGGCGGAGGCAGGAGGATTGTGAGTTCTAGACCAGAGGCAGTCTGCATAACTTAGCAAGACCCTGTCTCAAAAAAAAAGTAAAATAAGTGGGCGGGGGGTGCAACTCAGTGGTACAGCAGTTGCAAAGAGTGCAAGCATGAGGAGCTGGGTTCAACCCCCAGTACTGCTAAAAAAAAAAAAAAAAAAGGAAAACCCTATGAGGGTCACTATGAATCAGACTCAACTCGACAGCATCTAACAACAACCATAACAACATTCCTCAAAAGTTAATACTTTATCCCATTATCTTTCTCTCATCCGCCTGCCTCCCATCTGTCCATCCACACTTGCATTCAAACATCCATCCATCTAAGCGTCTGTCTATCCATCCTTTCCTCCGCCTGCCACCCATCCTTCCACCTACCTATCTATCCATCTCCTGCCCACCCATCCAAGTATCCATTAATCCTTCCCTCTGGCCATCTGTGTTATTTTTTTTCTGAGCTGCCTGGTGGTCAGTTGCAGACAGGATGCTTCTGAGTTCTACATATTCTGCGACTTCCTAACGGCAAGGGTACCCTCCTATCTAACCACAGTGCACTTATCACAGTACAGCTTTTGTCTATAGAACCTGCTGAATGAACACTGATATGATGCGATTACCCAGTGTGAGGCCTTATTCCCACCTCACAGTTGTTGCGTTCATGTCCTTTATTGCAAAAGAAGGCGCTGCCTCATGGGTCCTCTTCAGTCCTTGTGCCCCTCTAGATTTCTTTTCCTTCCAAAGGGCAGCCTGCCTTTCTTTCTGGATACCGATGCTTATGCAGAGTGCAGGTCAGTTGTTTGGTCGAACGTGTTTGGTTTGCGTGTGTCACGTGGTCTCACAGAGAGAATGTGGTGATGCTGTTTTGCCCCGAGCATCACAGACATTGTGTGGCGTCTTCAGTACTTGCCATCGGGAGGCGCTTCATGACGTCTTGGTCTGCTGTGCATGGTGTTGAGAGTTCTTTTTTAAGTTAAATTCCTTCTGCTGAATCAGGCATGGTGGAGCATTTCCTGTAGACCCAGTTTGGGGGAGGCTGAGGCAGGAAGAGCGGTTGAGCCCAGGAGTTCAATGCCCACCTGGGCAACATAATGAGACTCTGTCTCAAATATCACGGACTCAGCCGGGTGCAGTGGCGCACGCCTGTAATCCCAGCGGCTCCGGAGGTGGAGGCAGGAGGATCGCAAATTCGAGACCAGAGGCAGTCTGTGTAATTTAGTGAGACCCTGTCTCAAAAAAAAAAAAAAAAAAAAGTCTGGGGGTGCAGCTCAGTGGTCCAGCACTTGCAGAGCATGCAGGCGCAAGGCCCTGGGTTCAACCCCCAGTACCGCAAAAAAAAAAAAAAAAGTAAGTAAATAAGATAAAATTGTTTATCTCATTCCAAGGTCAAGGCGTATTCAGAGAATGTGGGTGTGTCTCTCTGCACCCCCACCTCCTTCTCATGTCCTGTGGCTGGCCAGTTTCCTTTGAATTTTATATTAATTCCACCGAATTTTTTTTTCCCTCTCTTTCTTTTGCGGTGCTGGGCATGGAACCCGGGTCCTTGCTCATGCTACTGAGCTACAGCCCCAGCCCCACTGAATTGTTTACAGACACAAACATGTACATTTGTTTTGACCCCCCCATTAGGTACATGTTAGCCCACCTAGACTCTCTCCACACTTCACTGTGTCCTGGTGGTCACTCTGCAACGCTACCCAGACACAGCCCCTTGCTCTCTTTTGTACCCGTGTCCTTGCTGTGGCCATGGCACAGTTTAACCCGCCTGCTCCCTGTTGGTGGACACTTGTCCTGGCTCCAGCCATCTGCTGTTGGAGGTCATGACAGTCGGATTTTACCAGGCCAGCTGTGCCTTAAGGACATAGGTGGGCAGCGGGTGTGGTAGCGCACGCCTGTAATCCCAGCAGCTCAGGAGGTAGAGGCAGGAGGATCGCAAGTTCAAGACCAGAGGCAGTCTGCGTACCTTAGTGAGACCCTGTCTTAAAAAGTAAAAAAAATGGTCTGGGGGTGCAGCTCAGTGGTCCAGCACTTGCAAAGCATGCAGGCATGAGGCCCCTGGGGTCAACCCCCAGTACCACAAAAAACAAACAAAAGGATATAGATGGGACCTAGCTGTGTACCCAGTGCCTATTGTCTTAGGCACGATGGGAGCTTAGCGAGTGGACGTTGATTGCAGAAAGGCCGGGTATCGCTGGGATTACACAGCGGAGCCTGTACCGCGTCCTGCGCAGTGTGTGTCTGAGTTCCCAGAAGAGCATCATAGGTGAGGAGGGTGTTACCGTATACGCAGCAGCCCTGGGATGCGCCAGTGGTCATCAAGCCCGCACCGTGGCTGGCGCGCCCCTCCCTGCCCTCCTGCTCTGTGTAGGGAACACTAAGGTGGGGTGTGGCCAGCACTTCAGTCTGGCACCACCCAGGCTCTGGCACTCGCTGCCTCCGCTCCTCAGTGGGTAGTTGTGAGCATTTAGCCTGTCAGGGCCTCGGCTCCCCCTCGGTGTGCCCTAAATGGCTGGTGTTAAAATTCCATCCAGTCACCTGCAGTCCCTTCCCCCAGCAAGCAGGCTGCCGTTCTTCACGCAGGAGAGGAAATAGCCAGGCGTGCGGCAGGCTTCTTCAGTTATCAAATAGTGAAGGGTACAGATGTGCCTGTGAGAAAGCCACGCAGGAGGACGTTGAGGCAGGAGGACATTGAGCTGAGTGTTAGCCGCAGCCGAAGGCAGGAGCCTACATTCCTTAAAGAAGGACATAAATAAATGAGAAGCGTCATCCGTTTTCAGTGAGCCCGGTGTGCACGCCAGTTGCTTATTGCTTTTTGAGCACAAATGCATGACTCTCCGCCGTTTCTACATGTGAGGGTGCGTTCGTTGATCGCCTGTCTCGTGCAGGCTCTGGGAAGTGAGATTCTCCGAAGCTGCGAGTCACACGCACAGCCGCTTGCAGGGGAAGGGCTTCTGGGCACCTTCAAGGCCAGGGCCCTCCTGCTACAGAGGGCCCCGCCCATGTGGAGACCTCACGTCACTTCCCTGGACGGGCTGCAGGGGGCTCTTCCAGGGGGCTGTGCCCCATCTGGGCCGCTGCCACCCACACAGTGCCAGACATGAGTGGGTTCCCAGTGGAGGCAGCTGGCCGGCCGGCAGTGGTTTCTGGAGATGTAACTCAGAGAGAGTTGCCTCTTGCTCTGGAGCCCCCTGGGTGCTCCTAGGAGCCCCTTGTTGTTGTTGTTGTTGTTGTTGTTGTTAGGTGCCATGGAGTCGGTATCCAACTCATAGCGACCCTCTGTCCAACAGGGGAAACACTATTGTCAGTGCTTCTCTGCTGTTCATAGGGTTTTCAATGGCAGATTGATTTTTGGGAGGGGGTTGCCAGGTCCTTCTCCTAAGCCTACAGCTTCTGGTGTTCCCAGGGGGTCTCCCATCCAGGTACTAACCAGGCCCGACCCTGCTTAGCTTCCGAGATCTGACGGGATCGGATGCCACAGGGCTACAGCCGCAGGCAGGAGCCCCTTAGAAGTTCCTATTCCTAGGGCTGGGGGGTTTGGCTCTCATCCTCCTCCCTGCCCAGGACAGGGGACCTGGGAGCAGAGAGGGGAGGGGACCCCCACAGAGCATCCTGGCCCACAGCTCCCATGTGGAGGGAGAAACTCCCGAACCTCCCTGGGCCAGGAATGGGTCAGAGGGAGGCTGCGCACGCTCACCTGCCTGGTGTGTGGCGCTGATGGCTCTGTGTCCCGGGGTCTGGCGTCACCACCTGATGGGTGCTTTGGGCAATGATAGAAGTGAATTCCATGGAAGTGTTAAATCTGGAGCCACTGGCCATCCTGACCTCTCTCTTGGACTCTGTTCCTGCCCCCTGGAGCGCAGTGCCAGCCCCTGGGGTGGTGAGAGGGTGGGAGTGTCCCGCCTGCTCCTGGATGGCACAGCTGAGGTCCCATGTGTGCAGGGGGCAGAGAAGCCGCCTGGGCCGGCTGCCTTCATCTTCTTTCCACCGAGTCCTGGTCTGAGGCTGCCCTGGCGGGGACGGCGGTCCAGCGGCATGTGGGGAACACGTGGCAGCATGGGGGGTGTCCTGGTGTCCAGCTCAGTGGGGGCACCCTTGACTGTCCACATCTGTGTCCCCCACCAGCTAGACTCACGGGAGGGGAGGAGGTAGCTGCTGCCTGATCTAGCGTGCCAACAGCATGGGCCCAGAGCCTGGCAGCTGCGGGGGCTCGCTGCCCATCTGCCTGGGTGGATGGATGGATGTGTGGGTAGCAGGGTGAGTGGATGGGTAGATGGGTGAAAATGGATTGGCTGGCTGGCTGGGTGGCTGCATCCGTGGGTGGGTGGAAGGGTGGGTGATGGGTGAGTGCATGGATGGGTGGAGGGATGCAGGGTCTGTTCCTTCACGGGGCACGCCCCTCTGCACCCCCTTTACTCTGCCAGAGCCTCTTCTCCAGCTGTGCCCACCTTTGCACCATCCTGGCGATTGTTTGGTCCCAGGCACAATCTGGTCTTAATGCCTTGGCGCCCTACTTATGCTGTTGGAGCCCCCAGGCCGATCTTACCTTGGGATGGGGGTGTCCCTGCCTGCTCCCATCGCATGTTGAGCAGGAAGGGACACCCCTATGTTGAGCAAAGAGCCTGGGGTGCAGATGGAGCACGTGCTTTTGAATACTCACTTCTCCCGGCTCAGGACTGGGCCAGGACCGCAGGTCCAGCCTTGAGGTATCAGAGGCCCCACATGGTCGTGGTCTTGCACTGCAAGGCCGTGGTGGCTCCTGAGACTCAGCCATTCTGGGGGGAAGCACAAGCTGGGATCCCGCTCCTCTTTGTTTGCATCTCACTGTGTGCACTGTGTGTCCCCCCTAGACCCCCCAGTTTTCTGAAAGGCAGGGACGGCCATGGTCTGAGCAGCATCTGTGGTGTTAAGGTGGGAAACGCCCAGGACCTTGCCGCTGCCTGATTACCACACAGGCAGTGCCGTGCTGGCCGTTAGCTCATCATTCCTTGACCGTCGCCTCTGCATGGGGCGATAAATAAAGCAGCAGTGAGCAAACGCTGGGAAATGCAGGCCAGAGTTTACAGGGAGACAGAGGCATTTCCTGTGAGGAGCTCGCTCCCCCAGCAGAGTGGGTCATGGGAGGGAGGAATTTAAAGCATGGCTGCTTCCCTGTGGCCAAGGGGAAGCAGTGTGCTTGGCTCAGGAGCGGGCTTGTGTCTGGGCCATTTGGGGAGGGACGGGCTTTGCCTTCTAGAGAGGTCCATGATGGTGGTGGTGGTGGTGGTTGTTAGGTGCCCTGGAGTCACGTTCAACTCATAGTGACCCTGTGTACAACAGAATGAAACACTTCCCAGTCTGTGCCAGGCATACAATCTCATTTATGTTTAAGCCCATTCCTCATAGTGACCCTGTGTACAACAGAATGAAACACTTCCCAATCTGTGCCAGGCACACGATCTCATTTATGTTTAAGCCCATTGTTGCAGACACTGTGTCAATCCATCTAGTTGAGGGTCTTCTTTTTTGTTGCTGACCTGCCGCTCTTCCAAACATGATGTCCTTCTCCAGGAATGGGTCTCTCCTGACTACATGTCCAAAATGTGTAAGACGCAGTCTAGCCATCCTTGCTTCCAAGGAGCACTCAGGTTGTGCTTCTTTTAGGGCAGATCTGTTGGTTCTTTTTGGAGACCATGGTATATTCAATATTCGTCTCCAGCATCATGATTCGAAAGCATCAGTTCTTCTCCTGTCTCCCTTATTCACTGTCCAGCTTTCACAACTGTATGATGCGACTGAAAAATACCATGGCATGAGTCAGGCGCACCTTCGTCTTCAATGTGATATCTTTACTTGTCAACACTTTAAAGAGATCTTTTGCAACAGTTTTTCCCAATGAAATGTGCCTTTTGATTTCTTGACTGCTGCTTCCATGGGTGTCGATTGTAGAAGCAAATAAAGCAGAATCTAGGACAACCTCAACCTTTTCTCCATTTATCATGAATTTGCACAGTGACCCAGTTGTAAAGATTTGTGTTTTGTTGATGTTTAGCCACAATCTATACTGAAGACTGTGTTCTTTGATCTTGATCAGTAAATGTTTCAAATCCTCTTCCCTTTCAGCAAGCAGAGTTATGTCATCTCCATAACGCAGGTTGTTAATGAGTCTTCCTCCAATCCTGATGCCCTGTTCTTCTTCTTAAACTCCAGCTTCTCAGATTATTTGCTGAGCATAGAGATTGAAGAAGTACAGTGAAAGGGCATAGCCCTGACTCACACCTTTCTTGACTTTAAACCAGGCAGTGTTTCCTTGCTCTGTTCAAATGACCAGGAGGTCCATGTATAGATTCTTCATGAGTCCAATTAGGTACTCTGGCATTCCCATTCTTCACAGTATTACTCATAATTTTTTTTTTTGGCACTGGGGGTTGAACCTAGGGCCTCACACTTGCGTGCTCTGCAAGTGCTGGACCACTGAGCTTCACCCTCAGCCCTTTTTTTTTTTTTTACTTTTTTTTTTTTTTTTTTTTTTTTTTTTTTTTTTTTTTTTTTTTTTTTTTTTTTTTTTTTGGTGGTACTGGGGGTTGATCCCCGGGCCTCACGTCTGCATGCTTTGCAAGTGCTGGACCACTGAGCTGTACCCCCAGCCCTTTTATTTTTTTCCTTACTTCCTGAGACAGGGTCTCGCTAAATTACATAGACTTCCTCTGGTCTCAAACTTGCGATCCTCCTGGCTGGGATTTAGCTCAGTGGGTAGAGCGCTGCGCTGCAGTCTGTGAGGTCCCGAGTTCGATTCCCAGCACAGCAAAAACGGGAGAAGGACCTGGCAACCCACTTCCAAGGCAATCCCGAAACAGTCAGCCACTGAAAACCCTATGAGGGTCACTATGAGTCGGATACCGACTCGACGGCACCTAACAACAACAACAACTCAGCCTTGCCTTTGGGCTGGGCTTTAGCTCAGTTGGTAGAGTGCTGCGCTGCAGTCTCTGAGGTCCCGAGTTCTATTCCCAGCACTGCAAAAATGGGAGAAGGACCTGGCAATCCACTCCCAAGGCAATCCCGAAACAGTCAGCCATTGAAAACCCTATGAGGGTTGCTATGAGTCAGATACCGACTCAATGGCACCTATCAACAACAACAACAACGAGTACGGAGTTGGACCTGGCAGCCCACTCCCAAAACAATTAGACATTGGAAACCCTATGAACAACATGATAATGATGGGAAGGGTAAATTGGGCCAGAGAGTTCAGGTGAGAGTCCAGGAGGGAGGCTCAGGGCAGAACCCGGGCCAGGAGCTGGCGGGAGACCAGGTGCTCCAGGCCCACAGGCCCCACCTGGCCGCAGGCAGCTCTCACTTCTCCCTGCGCTCCTGGCCGGATGGGAAGGGGTTTTATTTAGGGATTATCACTTGATTGTTATTTCTGGCCGAGGCTGGGCCTGTGAGTCCTGTGCCCAGAGGGCTCCTGCCTGAGAGCTCTACTTTTGCAGGGTTAAAAATAGCCTGGAGCCTGTTTTCCTTCCTCACTGTCAGTTGCCCGTGGGCTGGGTGTCGCTGAGCGAGGCTGGTGGGTTGAGCCACAGCCCTGCTGCCTAGGCCTGCAGTGGACGTGGGCCAAGGCTTCTCTTTTGTGTCCCCCAGTGAGGGGGGAGAGGGTTTTCTAGGAGCCAAGGTTAGTCACTGGCTCTTCTCCCAGGCCCTGGGGGAGGCAGGAAGCCTGGAATGAGTGGGCGGACAGCAGCCCAGCGGGCCGGGGGCTTCCTTTAGCCTCTGTCCGGCGAGTTCTGGGAGAAATGCTTTGCTGTGCCCAGCGCATCTCCTGATTTCGGGGCTTCAGTCCTGCAGCTCATTTTGCTTTGCCCCTTTGGCAGCCATGGCCAGCGGCCTCCATAAAGAAATGGGTGGCCTGCAGGATCAGCCCACCCTTCCTCCTTAGGTCCCTGGATGTTCCCACCAGAGGCTGTCTCTGTCCCCTGGGCCTCCTCCTGTCTCACCCTCATTCGATCATACTTACCGCGCCTACTGCTCTCATTTGGGAGATGGACCCGGCAACCCACTCCCAAAAATCAATCCGCCATTGAAAACCCTATGAGCAGCAGAGAAGCACTGACAATAGTGTTTCGCCTGTTGTACGCAGGGTCGCTATGAGTCGGATACCGACTTGACCACACCTAACAACAGCCACAACTGCTCTCATGGGGTTGGGGTGGGGTGGGCCTTGTCCCCCCGGGAATGTCCTCCTTTCCCTCTGGTGCTATGCACCTGAGCAGCCTTGGTGGCCTTCCTGGTAATTAGATTGCTGGGTTGCTTGTGTGGGTTTTGGGTTGAGCAGAAGCCCGGAATAGGAATCCCTGAGTTGTGTCCTGAACTTTCCTTCCGGGGTGCACCCTTGGACTTAGAAGGGGACTAACTCATCCCTCCACAGCGATTTGGTTCCCTGGCCTCCTGCGGTTTCCCCAGTCATCCCTGGCTGTCTAACCAGGGTAGCTGAGCGCTCAGGGCCTGTCATGGCTGGCCCTGGTCCCTGGGGCCTGGAGGAGAAGCAGGTTTTGGGCTGGGAGCTGCCCCTTGTGATCTATGCCTGTGATGTGCAGTGTCTCAAGACCCGTGGGTTTGCGACGTCATGGTCTAGCTTCCGGGACCGTGGCTTTCACCCCAAGTCCCCAGCTGTGACTTTGCTGGCCACACCCGTGCCGCTTTCCAGCCTGGTTCAGCCTGTGGGAGGAAGGGGTAGGCGGCGGCAGCCAAGGCCCCACGCTCGCCCCCATCTCTGCCCCAGGATGAGGAGCGGAGGGCCACAGAGAGCACACGTCCTGCCCTGCAGCTCACGTTGCTGACCCCTGCAGCATCCCTTTTCACCACGGGGATTTAGAGAGGGTCTGTGGGGGTGTTTGTGCTCAGAGCCGCCTTGGTGGGGCCCTGGGGTTCTGCCTCAGGGGCATCTGGAGACAGCTGGAGGAGGGCAGGAGAGGAATGGGTGGAAGGGGCCAGCCGGGGTCCCTGCACCCCTGGAGGGCTGCTGTCCAACCCACCACCGATGGCTCTTGGCTTTGTGAGCATCAGAATGCCAGCGGTTGGGGAACAGGAGTGTCTACTCAGGGCGCCTGGCCCCTGGAGGCTTCTTTGCCTGCAGTGATGTCTCAAGGGAGGGTGTGGGAAGCAGCATCATGGCTCCACAGGTGTCCACGCCCTCATCCCTGGAACCTCTGAATGTGACCACCGGTGCTCAGAAGGCCTTCGTGGGTGGGAATAAGTTACCGGCCTGAGGTTGGGGTGATCTGGGATTATCCGGGAGCTTCTGAGGAACCCACCCCAGCAACACCTTGAGTTTAGTCCCATGCGGCCCGTTTGGGGCTTCTGGCTTCCAGAACTGTACAAGAGCAACTGTGTGGTCTTAAGCCACTAGGTTTGTGGTGAATTTTTTTTTCTTTTTTTCTTTTTTTTTTTGGTGGTACTGGGGGTTGAACCCAGGGCCTTGCGCCTGCATGCTCTGCAAGTGCTGGACCACTGAGCTGCACCCCAGCCCTTTTTTTTTTTTTTTTTTTTTACTCTTTTGAGACAAGATCTTGCTAAATTACACAGACTGCCTCTGGTCTCGAACTTGCGATCCTCCCGCCTCCGCCGCCCAAGCTGCTGAGATTACAGGCTTGTGCCACCGTGCCCGGCACGGTTCTTGGTGACTTTTTCCAGTAGCCCCAGGAATCTGACATAGGGGTATTTGAGGGGCTTCATGACTCCCGCCCCAGCCCATGGGAGACTTCAGCCCCACTCTCCAGGAGCAGGGAACACCTGAGTCTATAGCACGTGGCCCATCGCAGGCTGGGCCCAGCAGCGGCGGCGTCTGTGAGCCCCGGGGTATGAGGAGGCCCCAGTGGAGGCCAAGGGAGCCCAGGGCCTCTGTGGTGGGCTTGAGGACTGGGGCCCAGCAGGGACCCCCGAGGATGGAGTCTGGCTGCTGTGGCCCCGGTGATCCCTGGGGAGCTTGTCTCTTTGGAAGGTCGGGTGAGGTGGGACGGGCTTTAGGATGACAGCTCAGCCCTTTCTACTTGGCAGAAAATCAGCCCTCCTGTTTCTCCTCTTAGGGAGGAGAAAGAAAAAACGATGACAGTGACAGGGGATTTGTGTTGCTTTTGTCCTGAGGAAAGACAGCTGTGTGCTGTGCTACAGTTGACCTAATTGTGTCACCACGGGGTGGAGGCAGTTGCCAGGTCTCATCGTTTTGGTCTTGGAGAGAGTGCTTGGCCTCACGGAGAGCTATTTGCTCAGAGAGAGCGAGCTCATGGGAGAGAGGTGGCCAGAAATCCCGGCTTGGTCTACTGCCTTAGCTCTGTGTTGTTGTTGTTATGTGTCATCGAGCCGGTATCCGACTCATAGCGACCCTCATGGGGTTTTCAATGGCTGAGTGTTTCGGGATTGCCTTGGGAGTGGATTGCCAGGTCCTTCTCCCATTTTTGCGGTGCTGGGAATTGAACTTGGGACCTCAGAGACTACAGCGCAGCGCTCTACCAACTGAGCTAAATCCCAGCCCCCTTAGCTCTGTGGCATCAGGAAAAGATGGGAAGCCTTCCTGGAGCTCTGCGGGGACCAGACAGGCTCATTTGCCAGGCTGGGTCTGCAGAGCTGGGTATGCAAGGCCAAAGTCAGCCTGCCCTGGCCCGAGCCCTTGCTGGCTGGGGACGGCTCGCACTGAGGAGCACCGGCGGTGGGGCCGGGGGGAGTCAGAAGCAGAAGTAGAAGCAGGTCAGGCAATTGAGTGGGGCTGAGCTTCCTGCCCTCAGCCAGGGAGACACAGGTGACGAGGGCCTGGCTCCCCTCTGAAGCCCCTGGCGTGGCACGTGTGCCCTTTCACACCAGCGACCGGATGCTGTACATCTCACCGGTCTTGGAAGGGATCTCTGTGTCCACACATGTCCTTGTCTGTCCCTAGGATGGTACTGGCCACCTTGGGTCAGGCTTTAGCTAATGCTGTGCTGCATGCGCGGCAGAACCAGGTGCTGATCTGCCCTTTCTTGGCTTCGTGATGCCAGAGTGGGTGAACAGAGTTGGGGGGTGGCCCTTTGAGGACAGTGTGGCTTCCTGTTCCTGTTGCCGGAGGCTGAGGTCTCTCCCGAGCTGCACACAGATAGAGGGGAGGTGTCTGGGCCGCCTTGACCTTCACACAGGCCAGGATCACACAGGCGATGGAGGGCATGTGGGCGTTGTGGGCTCCAGGGGCAGCTGGGAAAGTATCAGACCCGCAGCCTCCGCCCTCCTCCTCTGCCCAGGGGCCCGCTCCGGCAAAACCGACAGAACCTCATTTACCATACGGTGGAGGCCTGCCGCCTGTCACAGTGTGGACGGGCGGTGGAGAGGCTCTGCGGCGTAGCCCGCCCCCGCCTGGTTCTGGAGCTGGCTGGGCACAGCTGCTCCGAGGGTGGGTGGCGGGCTGGGGGACACTCCCTGCTGGGGAGACACCTTCGCCCGCGGGCCCCTGTGGAGGCTGACGGGTGATAGTTTCACCCACCTGCTTATCCAGTGAGCCTCAGTTGACCCGGTTTGAGGCTGGGGCTGGTGTGCTCCGTGTCCAGGGGACTCAGCAGTGCTGGGCATAGACCCCTCCAGGTGGTCAGGGCTGCGGTCCTTGTTCAAGTCCCACCATGAGCCCTCTCTCGCCCGCCAGAGGCCCCTCTCCTGTCCTGGACTCGGCCCGCTGCGGCCACTTGGCCCTGCAGTCAGTGCGCCTGTCCTGGTACTGGATGCGCTCGGTGAGCGCTTGCCCAGCTGTCCCCGCACATTGTCCTTTCACTACCTTCTTGTCACTTCCTTGAGCCCAGCTGGGTCCTGGGGCAGGAGCAGACAGGGACACGGTGGGGTCCTCCCTCGGGACCCTGCTGGGATGGGGGGGTGTTCAGAGAAGCCCGTGGATGGTTGTGGACCTAGGAAAGTGGCGTGCTCCCTGCTTGCTGCCCCCTTCCCATGGGCCTGTGTGGTCTCTAGGGGTCCCCCCGACCTTTCTTCAGCCTCCCTGCACCAGGCAGAGCTGTGTTAAGGGGCATGTGCATCTGGTCTCCAGTGGCGCATGCCTGTAATCCCAGCAGCTCAGGAGGCGGAGGAAGGAGGATCGCAAGTTCGAGACCAGAGGACCGCCAGACAGCTCCACATTCCTGACAGCTCACGAGTCTAAGGTCATGGAGTGACCATGTGTCACGGCACTGCCGAGTTTCATCCCATAGCGTGTCTGTGTCCTGTGGGGCAAGGTCCTCCGTTCTCAGCCTCCTTCCCAGGACCCACAGGGGCCTCTGCAGAGAGCCTTGGCTAATGAGAGCTGCATGGCCCCTCGGGCCCCCTTGGGGAGGCTTCTCCGAGCTGCCCCACTGCCCTGCGGGCACTGGAGCAGGAGGATGCCACATGCTGTGGAGAAGGCTGGACCCCAGCAGGCTGTGCACGCTGCAGGTGTGTACCTCGCCGATGGACCCCACACTCCACACGTGTCAGTATTTTCTGAAGGTCCCCTGACCTCTGCCCTTTGGCTCCTGCCTCAGGCCACCATGGCCACGCTCTGCCCAGACAGCCTCCTTGGCTGCTGGCACAGCTCTCCTGGAAGTGGACTTGTGTCTGTGGCTGTTGCACTGACCTTGGCCTGCACTTTGGGGTCTCATGCTTGGCCCTGTGTCCCCAGACCTGGTGAGGTGGCCAGGAAGGGAGAGGAAACTCGAGGTCACCCTGAGCACCTTCTCTTCCCACCCAGAGAGAAGGTGCCAGGTTAGTAAGGGTCTCACCTGGCCAGGGAGGGGTAAGCAGCCTCTCCTGGGGGGGGCCTGATCACCTGGCCCCTCAGGACCTGCATGAGGTCATTGGTCTCGGGAACATCTCACGGTACATAGCAAACCTGCCCTTCCCTTTGGGGATTTCCTTTCTGTAGGCGGTCAGCCTATGACCCTGTGGCTAGGGTGGTCTGTGCCATTGGAACCAAGGCTGACTGGTCCCCTGGACCCACGGCCACCTCAGGCCTCACCTGGGCAGACTCTTGGGTGGAGACAGTGCTTAGAGCCCCCTCAGTCGGGTCCTGCAAGCCTCTGCGGCTCAGCGATCCAGGCTTGGTCAGCGCAGACACTCGATGATCTTGGCCCTGGGGCCATCATGGCATTTGCTCCGCCACCTACCAGCTGCCCCAGTCTGCGGGGACCAGGTCTGTCTGGGTGTGAGTGCAGCCTGGCTTTCACAGGAGGACGGTCCCAAGACCATTGGTGTAGGGACAACGCATTGGCTCAAGGACACTGTGTCCCAGTGTTCTTGCTTCAGCTTTGTCAGGTTTCTGTGCTCTCCCGGGGAGCTGCCCCTGCTTTCTTTCTTTTTTCTTTTTCTTTTTTTTTTTTTTTTTGCAGTACTGGAGGTTGAACCCAAGGCCTCGTGCCTGCATGCTCTGTAAGTGCTGGACCACTGAGCTGCACCCCCCAGCCCTTTTTTTTTTTTTTTTACTTTTTTGAGACAGGGTCTCGCTAAGTTACGCAGACTGCCTCTAGTCTCGAACTTGCGATCCTCCTGCCTCCGCCTCCTGAGCCGCTGGGATGACAGGCATGCGCCACCGCACCCGGCTGCTCCCTGCTTTCTGTGGGCCTAGAAATGGCTGCGGCTTGAGCTTGGCTTGCTGTCCGGCCCTCCTGGCACTCCCTGAGGCCCTCACCAGTCCTTGTCATCTGTGGCTCAGGTGCTGAGCGCTGGGGATAAGCAGCAGCTCCGTGGGGTGAGATGGCCACCTGTGATCCAGGAGTCCCCCACCCTGTGAAGTCACACTGGCCGGGGTCACGGTGAGCAGGCGGCCCTGGGTGGGGCTGGGTCTCAGAATGAGGGGCTGGTGTGGAGTGCAGAGAGGGCCTGGCTGGGAGAGGAAGCTCTGCCCCGTGGCCGTGCGCGGTGCCCCTTGGACACGTCCATCGGGGACTGGGTGGGCTGTCCCTCCGGCTGGAGCCCTGTCCTGATGTCCCCTCCTTCCCAGCCCCTCCCTGTTCTTGTCATGTCTGCTTGGCGCTCTGGGCTCGCTCGTTGTCCCTTTCTCCCTCCAGAGGGCAGGCCTTCCTCACTTTTTTTTTTTATCACAAGTGTCCAGAGCATGGTTTTCACACAAGGCCACCCATGACGTGACCATTAGCAGGTCTGACATGGCGGATAGCAGTTGGAGCCAGGTGGCAGTGGGCAAGGTCTGGCCTTCTGAGTCGAGGTGGCCTCAGTGCTGCGGGGCAGGGCCGCAGGGCAGCCTGGGGCGGTTCCGACTCTCCAGGAAGCTGGGCGGCCTGTCTGGTGCGCTTGGTCCCCGCGGTTGCCTGGGCTGAGCTGCAGAGAACGAGGTGTGCAGGCCTGCTGTGCTGAGCGCTGTCCCCTGACCTACTCAGGTCAGGACTTGCATGGCCCACGGGCAGGCAGGCCTCCATCCCCTGCACTCGCTCCCGCCTGGGGCCGGTTCCATGGTCCCAGCTTGGCTGAGCCAGCTCCCTGAGGAGCGAAGGCCCCAGGCACAAGAGGCCTCCTGAGCTGGGGCCCCTCTGGCCGCACGGGGCTCACACATACTGGGGAGGGGACAGTGTCAACACAGTCCCCTCGTTTCTCTTCTCCAAATGGCCAGTCAGCATCGTTAGGCCAGCAGCACCCCGGGCTGGGGGCTACCCAAGTGCATCAGAGGCTGCTGCGCCTCGGTCCACACCTGGGCCTTCTCCTGCCTCGCAAACTCACGGCCGGATCCTCTCTCTGCAAACCGTGTCTGCTCTGCTCAGAAAGCCGCCGCCAGGGGTCGGCCTGGCTGTCGCGCTGTCACCTCAGCTGACGCAGTGTTTACCTTGGAGTGTTCGCTTCCCGAGTCACTGAGTTATTTCCACCCTGTGAGGAAGAGGAGGCCACGTGGAATCCAAAGGCAGCTGTTCACAGGTGCCCTGATGAGGACTAGCAAGGCTAGTGGGGACAGTGGCAGCAGGCTCTGTGGAATGGCCCGAGCCACAGCCCAGGCCACACCGCTGGGTGGGAGGGGAGCATCTGCTTAGCCATGCGTGGGGGACACAGAGGAGGCGTCTTGGAAGCACTGGGGCCCCAAGTGTCTGCAGGCGACGGCTGTGCCTTTCCCTCTCCAGACCCCAGGAGGACAGCAGGGCGCCTGAGGCCAGGCTGGTCGTCAGGTGACCAGGTGCTGTCGGTTTTAGGAGACGGGGGCTGGGATGGGGCAGGGTGGGAGGAGAGGGACCTGCCTCTTGTCCCTGAGTGGTGAGGTAGGGATTCGGTCACACCAGCGAGGTGGAGAGACGTGGCCGGGGAAGAAAGCCACCTGGGGCCACAAACACATCCGGGCCATCATCTCAGTGCGTCGCCTCCCCGATGTGCCCCTCAGCGGCCAGCCCTGGGATCTGTGCCCCTGTGCTGACCACCTCGACTGAGGTCCCAGGCCACCTCGGAGGTCTGCAGCCTCCTCCCTGTGCCTGATCCCCCAGGGACCCTGCTGGGTGGGGTGCCCAGGCTGATGATTCACCTTCCTTCCACCTGTGGGAGCCGCCCAAGGCCTGCAGGTGGCCCAGACAGATGCCCCTGCTCTGACCCCGGCCCCCCATCCGCCTCAGCCCGGCCGGCTCCCAGAGGCCTGCTTCTGTTCTCCTCACGCTCTTGCTGGGATTCGGGGTTGCCAAGGGCAGGGGCTGCGCACAGTGCCCCAAGTGACTGCAGTGACCTGCATGGTGTGCTCCGCAGTTGACAGGGAGGTGGTCCCTCCCCGTGGCTGGTCCCAGCCTTATTAGGATGAATACTTCTGAGTCAGCCAAGGTGGAGGGGAGGCCACAGGAGCCACTGAGCTGCTCTTCTTGTGCCCAGGTGGGCAACATGGAGGGGATAGATGCACTCTGTCCTGGGGCTGTGATGTGAACCTGTCACATGTGCCCAGATTAGAAGCGTGGAGAACAATTTTTTTTTTTTTTTTGTGGTACTGGCTGTTGAACCCAAGGTCTCGCACCTGCATGCTCTGCAAGTGCTGGACCACTGAGCTGCACCCTCAGCCCATGTTTTTTTTTTTTTTACTTTTTGAGACAGGGTCTCGCTAAGTTACGCAAACTGCCTCTGGTCTCGAACTTGCGATCCTCCTGCCTCCGCCTCCCGAGCCGCTGGGTTTATAGGTGTGCACCACCGCGCCCAGCTTCGGAGAACAATTTCTCAAATGACTTTGGCCTCTTGCCTTGATGTCCGCCACTCCAGAGGCTGCTGTCCCCTGCGCCCCTGGCTCCCCTAGGCCTTCAGCCTCCGCTCCCTGAGCTCTGCCCCTGCCGTCCCCTGTGTGCTGTCTTCCACTCATTCGCTTCTCTGTCCATCCACAGCTGGACTCAGCGCTCTTCTTCTTAGGGGCTGCAGGAGGTACCCCTCTCCCATCGCAGACCCCCATACTCTTCTCAGGCCCCTGCTCTGCTGCTGACGCCTCCCAGAACCTTGCCTTGAACAGGGGTGATGGGTTGATGCCACGTCCCTGCTCTGGGCACCCCGTGGGCAGCGGTGGCTCCGTAAAATGGCTTTTGTGGTCCTCCTCTGCGCCATCATGGCGCACCCTAGCTTCACCCCCAGACTGCCTCACTGTGTAAGGGGAACCTTCCTGGGGCGTGCACCCCAGAGGAGGAGCCACAGAGCTGACACCCTAGTGGAGGCAGACAGGGACGGGGGCCCACTCCTCTATCTGAGCACCCCACACGCTTAAGAAAGCTCGAGTGCTTGTGTCCTTCATGGAGCAGAAAGCTGTCTGCTGTTTCTGAGTCTGACAGTGTTGTTGCGATGTCTCTGGGCCTGAGGGGACAGTGGGCGTGAGCGCTGGTCACCCGCATGCTCTCTCCTCCACAGAGGAGGAGCTCCGGAAGCTGCGAGAAGAAACCAACGCGGAGATGCTGCGGCAGGAGCTGGACCGGGAGCGGCAGCGGCGGATCGAACTGGAGCAGAAGATGCAGGAGGTGCTGAAGGCCAGGTAGCGCTGCCTTGGCCCGTGTCTGATTCTGTAACAAAACACTTGAGGCTGGTACTTAAAAGAGGTTCGTTTAGTTCACAGTGCTGGAGATTCAAGAACATGGTGCTGGCACTGGCTCTGCCTCTGCTCCCGGAGGTGAGAACCTCGTGGCCAGTGGCATCCTGGTAGGGACCAGAAATCACAGTCCCAAGACAGGAAGCCAGAGGCTGGGTGGGGCCGGGCGTGTTCCTTTATAACAACCCTCTGATGAGAACCAACTCCGGGGCCCAGGTAACTGCGTTAGTCCCTTCTGAGGACCCACCTCTATTTTTTTCCTTTTTTAGCCATGCTAGGGATGGAACCCGCTGGGATTTAGCTCAGTTGGTAGAGGGAGGCCCTGGGTTCAACCCCCAGTACCGAAAAAAAAAAAAAAAAACCCAAGGTGAAGTTACATTTGGGGTGGGTAGAGGCCAGTAGATCCCCACCCTTCCCCTATCAGAAGCAGGCGATCTCAGGAGCGTGGCCTCAGGCAGGACTGAACCGGGCATGGGGGCCCCTGCAGGGCCGAGGGCAGTGCTCTCAAGATGACCTGGTTCCAGTAGGGGAAGGGTGGGGTCCCTAGGCCTGCGGCTGGCACAGGGTGTATTCTCACCCACCAGCCAGGGTGTGTCACCCCCAGGTCGGTGCTCCCCCATGCAGTGTCCCGCCTGGCTTCACGTGGGGGCTGAGCTCCCCCTGGTGGTGCGGGGTGGCATGTGCAGCCTCAGGCTGACTGGGCTCCTGCTCAGCTCCAGCAGCACTGCCCACCTCCGGCCCCATGGTGGGGTCCCTGTGCAGTGCTAGTCCTGGTCTTGACCAGTGAGCCTTAGCGGGGAGCCTGCCTGGCCCTGGGGTAGTTCTGGGAGTGTAGAGGGACCAGCTGGGGGTGCACAGGAAGGGGGCATTTGCCACGTGACCCAGGAACTAGAAACTGAAGGTCTCAGGAGTACCCCAGGGCCCCGTTCCTGCTCCCCGGGGCAGGATCTGGGGTCCTTCTGGAAGCTGGAGGGAGAACAGACTCCAGTGGAGTCTCCATGTCCTTCCTTGTCCTGGTGCAGGGGGGCTGTGGGTCCTCAGGGAGAGTGAGCCTGTGGAGGCTCCCTGCACACACAGGTGCACACACTCATCCATCCGCACACACTCATCCCTGTGCACGTGTGCACATTGCACACACAGCACGCAGCACGCCCGGGCACGCAGACCACACACCCCAGGTGATATACAGACGCACGCGCATCACACCCGAAGCCACGGGGGAGCTGTAGGGATTGAGTCACAGTGGCGACTTCCACACAGACCTCTAATTTGGTTTCTAATAAAATGCCCAGAAAATCGCCTGGCTCTGTGACCGCCTGTTGGTAGGCGAGGGCTTCCCAGGTGTGGGACCAGAGCACCTGCACAGGGCACCCTTGGCTTCTGTGGCCCGGCCCTACGGACGCTCCATTCTGAGTCACCTAGGGTCCTCTCCTCCCTCAGCCGCCCAGCCCCCTGCTCCCGAGCAGCTCCAGAGCTGGGAAAGTTGGGGGGCCAGACAGTACCTCCCCACCTCTGTGCCACATGCCCCACGGTGATGGGATGGGGCCGGAAGGGCTGTTAAGAGGAAGGAAGCAGAACCTGGGGACCATCCAGTGCCCCGCCCAGCCCACGCCATATATAGGGCAACTCCCAGCTCCTGTGTGACACACCTTGACTGGGACAGGAAGCGGACTCTCCAAAACAGATGCAGTCAAGTCCTCCCCGCCCCCCTGAACTTATTCATTTCATGACAGCAGGTCAGTGCAGGTCACTTTTGAAGAGTTGGTAGCTATGCCGGGTGTGGTGGCTCCCGCCTGTAATCCCAGCAGCTTGGGAGGCTGAGGCAGGAAGATCGCAAGGTCGAGACCAGAGGCAGTCTGCGTAACTTAGGGAGACCCTGTCTCAAAAAGTCAAAAAAAAAATGGGCCTGGGGTGCAGCTCAGTGGTCCAGCACTTGCAGAGCATGCAGGCGTGAGGCCCTGGGTTCAACCCCCAGTACCGGGAAAAAAAAAAAAGAGTCAATAGCTCTCAGAAACACAGCAGTCCTGCTTCCAAGGAAGTGAGGTCACGTGGTGTTTATGTGGGTTTGGGGGCCCCCTGCCCTGCCCATGTCTCTGAGGCTGTTGAGGGACCACTTGCCAGGATGATCAGGCAAGAACATCTCCACAGTGTCCACCCTCCAACTTCCTTTTCATTTGTAAAACTAGGTTTTTGTGGCACTGCCATAAGTGAGCCTGCTTTCTCTTTTCTTTTCTTTCCTTTTCTTTCTTTTCTTTTTTCCTTTTGTTTTCTCTCTCTCTCTTTTTAACTTGGGAATTGAACCCAGAGCCTCACAGGTACTTTGCTAGTGCTCTACCACTGGGCTGCACCCCCAGCTCATTTATTATTATTATTATTATTATTATTATTATTATTATTATTATTAGTTGTTGTTGTTAGGAGCCGTCAAGTTGGTATCCGACTCATAGCGACCCTCTGTACAACAGGGGAAACACTATTATCAGTGCTTCTCTGCTGTTCATAGGGTTTTCAATGGCAGATTGATTTTTGGGAGGGAGTTGCCAGGTCCTTCTCCCAAGCCTACAGTATCTGGTGTTCCCAGGCGGTCTCCCATCCAGGTACTAACCAGGCCTGACCCTGCTTAGCTTCCGAGATCTGACAGGATCGGATGCCACAGGGCTACAGCTGCAGGCATTATTATTATTATTATTATTATTATTATTATTATTATTATTATTATTTAAATTTTGAGTAAGGTACTCTCTAAGTTACACAAGCTGCCTCTGGCCTCAAACACATGATCCTCCTGCCTCGGCCTCCTAAGGGGCTGGGATTACAGGCACGAATCTCCATGCCCGGCTCTAGCCTGTTTTCCGTGTCCCATGCATAGTGACAGGCACTTGCCATAGTCCGTGGCTGGCATCATGCAGAAGAGGTAAAGCCCCTGCCCCTGGGCACCTGCCTGGGTCTCCACCCCCTCCCCAGAAGGCAGCGCATTGCCATCTGAGCGCCTGTTTCTCTCTAGCAGGTCCCTGCTGGGCACAGTCACCTGGACAAGTGACCCAGTGTTCTTATGGGAAGTAAGACCAGCAGTGCTGTCCACAGCACCTCCGGAAGCCCCAGTCTCTCAGATTGTCCCCCAGGGCCACGGATGGCTTAAGAGAGGTCACCTTCACCTGGCCGTCAGTCCCCACGCTGCACACCTGAGGCACAAGCTCGCGTTTGGCAACGGCCAGTTTCCCGCTTCCTGGTCGAGTTGCTCCTTCAGGCAGTGTCCTGGCCCATCTACCCAGGAACGCAGGCAAACCCAGCTCAGGGTCCCACGTCCCTTATGTGCCCTTGGCCTGAGCCTTGTTCCCGGTGAACCCCTCTTTTGTTAGTAGCTCCAGATGTGGACAGGTGTTTCTCGGGGCGGAGCAGGCGTGGGGCCTGGCCCCGCCTTCCAGTCTGTGGCTCCCGTCTGAAGAATTCCCCTCCACTCAGTGTCTCTCCCACCCACGGCTCCATGAGGCTGCATCCCACACCCAGCGCCAGCCCTGCCTGACCCGCCCTGACCATCTGGCAAGTCCAGGTTGTCCCCTGTGCCATGCACGGCACAGCAATCAGATCCGTGACAGGTCATAGGCCCGAGAACTTGGCAGGTTCGTGGCTGCAATCTGGTGATGTGAGTGGAACAGAAACCACCAGCCCTTTATCAATAGAGGTGAGGGGTGCGCGCCGAGCGTCCCCCGCCCAGGGTCCTTATGGGGATTTCTCAGTTCCAGGAACAGCTGCTGGGTGTCTGTCACACAGGCCAGGGTGAGGTGGGCTCTGGAGGAGGGCGCAGCTGCCCAGCCAAGGGCAGAGACACCACCCAGGGGGTGGGGCCCGGGCTACCTGATGGTGTCCCCCCCACTCCCCCAGGACACACAGCTGAAAGTCCAGTGGTGGTCAGGGTCTGGCAGGAGGGCAGAGACGCCAGAAGGCAGGGGCCGGGGGCACTGTGAGGTGGGTGTGCGGGACACAGCATGCCAGGCAGTGGCTGCTGTGGCCCAGCTGGGACCCAGCGCAGGCAGCTGGCAGGCGTCCCCAAGCCGTGGCTGTGTGCGGTACTAGGTAAATACGATGTTGGTATCTTTTCATTAACAAGCTATTTATTCTGATGAAAGAAGCAAGTGTGTTAAAAATCAACAGGAAAGGAAGCCGGGCGCGGTAGCTCACACCTGGAATCCCAGTGACTCTGGGGGCAGAAGCAGAATCGCAGGTCCAGGCCAGAGGCAGCCTGCACAACTTAGCGAGACCCTGTCTCAAGACAGAATATAAAAATCAGGCTGGGGATGCAGCCAGTTGGGAGAACACTTGCAAAGTATTTGTGAAGCCCTGGGTTCAACCCCCCAGTGCCACCAAAAAAAGAAGAAAAAATGGGAAAGAAAAATGTCGTCTGTTTATGAGGGAGCGCTTATTTGCTCGTTGAGACACAGAACGTGTGCCTGTCAGGAGCGCAGCTCTGTGCTGGCCGAGCACCGTCCTCGCCAGCCTCAAGCCTTCAGGACGCCTTGGAGCCGGTGGGCCCCACAGTTCAGCTCCTTGTGAGCCCAGAGCCCAGCAGCCCGGTTCAGTGCCTCACTGCCCTCTCCGACTCTTGCCTCTCCTCCCCTCTCTAAGGTCTGAGGAGCAGACAGCACCGGCCCAGCAGCCACCGAAGGGGCAGAGCCAGGCCGGCAATGGCACAGGTAAGGTTGGCGGAGGGGTTGGTTCTGTACCCGGGCCTCTCCTATCAGAACTGCGCTAGGCTCACTGGGAGCTGGTGAATCCATGCAGCCGCCTTGAGGGAGCCCACCCCACCGCGAGGGCACTTCCCTGTGGGAGGGCCGTGTGCTGTCCAGGGCAGCCCGGCCCCACCAAGGCCCCTGGTTCCTCTGCACTGACCTGGCGGCCTGTGGCCTGTGACCTGTGGCCTGTGGCTGGTCAGCCCACTGTGAGGACTGATGAGGCAGTGGGGCCCTGGGGGTGTGCCCCAGCCCCATTCTCTCCCTGTCGCCTTCTACCCGGAGCTGCTGTCTTTACCTCCCCTGACACTGCCCTCTCTGAACTTGTCCTTCGGAGGTTGGGGCAGGGCCACAGTCTGCATTCGGCCCTCGTGGGCCCTGGCCTGCACCCTCGGAGGCAGTGTCCCTCCCAGCAGCTCTGAGGTCATTGGCTTCAGCCCTGCAGCCACGAGGAGGCCCAGGAGGGAAAGCCTCTCTCTGGGCCTCACTACACATGCGCAGAGAGGAAGATGGCCGACACCCTCCCCAGGGATGCCAGGGCAAGACCCAGGGGCAGGCCAGCCCTGGGGCAGGTTTGGCTGCTGTGTCAGCTGGGCTGTGGTCTCTCTGGGCCCTCGGGATCCATGGACTGTGGCCCAGGCTTCAAGGCCTTGGCCTGTGCACCTTGGTCACCACACCTGGAGCAGCACAAGAAACCCCCGAGATCGCTGCTGCTGGGGGACAGTGAGGGCCAGAGACGTGTGGAGTGGAGAGACCCCAGCTCCCTGGTCCTTCCTGGGGCAGGGCACCCCCTTGTCTGCCCACCAGGGCCTGTTCTCAGGCCGAGCTCCGTCCTGACTGTGGCGAGTTCTGTGGGGAGTGTGCTTAGGGAGTGGGGGGCCACAGTGGCTCTAGGTCACCCTCCGGGCAGCACAGGATGTGAGTGGTAGAGATGGCCACGCAGGCTGCTGTACCTGGACCCGTGACAGGGAAGTGCAGGGAGGTCAGCCCCAGCCCAGCTCCGGGTATCAGGTGGACATTGGTCAGAAGGGGCCACCGTCCCCCTTAAGGAAGTGAAGTGGGGCCTTGGCTTCATGCCTGGAAGGTGGCTTCAGGGTGGGGTGAAGCCTGCCCCATTCTGGCAGCAGGCCCTGTTCCCTGGACCTGGGGTCTGCGTGCTACCGCCCACATGTGGTTTTACTTTTTAAAATTGCTTTTTAAATTTTCAAATGGCTGAAAAAAAAATCAAAGGAAGATTATATCAGAAATTTTTGTGACTCTGAAGTTTCAATGTCCACAAAAGTCCCACAGGAGCAGCCTTGTCCATCACCTGCCTGTCCTTTAGGGACCACCTGCTCTCTCTGACAAGTTTGCAACTCACCTGGACTCACCTGAAATGCCTGGCCAGGCCGCAGCAGGGCCATGAAAGCCCCCAGGACCCCGCCACACCCTGTCTGCTGTCCCTCTGCCTGGGCTGCCCCGGGTGGCACAAACCTCAGCCCTGTTGGCCTGGGGCCCTTCAACTTCTGAGCCCGAGCGCTTTAGGTTTACATTGTGTTTTCTTTAATTTTTAATTGACATCCTATTTGTACACGTTTAGGGTACAATAGATGGGGCCTGCCAACCACTCCCACTCCATTAAATTATGGCGAGAGGGCGTCCCCTGCAGGCAGCCCCTCAGCCTGCTGTCTGAGGGCACGGTCTGGCTCTGCTGTGCTGGGCCAGGCAGTGTCACACCTGGGTCGCTGCGATGTGGATGTCCTTCCAGGGTCTTAGCCGCTGGTGAAGAGTGCGGATCAGCCACTCCGAGTCACCGTGTGCTCGCCCCAGCCGGCTGCTTAGCTCTCTGGGCCCCTGGACACAGCTCCCCACACCCCCACATGCCCTGTCCAGTCCTGAGGATCCATAGGGGCGGGGGCCGAGCCCACCAGCCACTTCCCAGATACACCAGAGATAGAGAGGCACCTTGCCATAGACCCCACAGTCTGGGCAGGCGGCGGGGGCTGCTGGAGACACCAGGGACCCTCAGTTTGCGAGGGACTCCTGTGGGAAGCAGACATGGCGGGGTGGTGGTGATGGCCGGGTGGCCGGGGTCTGTGCTCCTTGGCTGTCACTTCAGAGAGCTGAGCCCTGCCAAGTCCCTCTGGCTGCACCCTTCATGTCCTGCTCTGTGGGAGACCCCGCACCCCTCTGCATGCTTCCTGTGCCCCTGCCCACATCCCCGGAGCAACCCCAGCAGGGGCCGTGCCGACCCCGCAGTACCCCTCCCCCACCGTCCTCTCCCTACAGACCGACGCGGCCGAGGGCTGTCCTCCCGCGTGCAGAAGTGGTTCTCCGAGCGGTTTGGGGAGTACGTGGAGGACTTCCGCTTCCAGCCCGAGGAGAGCACCGTGGAGGCGGAGGAGCCCCTCAGTGCCCGCAGGTAGGGCCTCGCCGGGCCTGCGGAGCTGCGGGCTTGGGCCCGACGCTGTGCCAAAGCTTCGGCCCGCCACTGTCCACCGGGCTTCCCTGAGCACCCAGAGGCCCCCGGGGCCTGCCTTTCTGGGGATCCTCCCTGGCAGGAGCCTGAGGGGCCAGCTCAGGAACAGAGCCACATCATGTCCGTGGTTTCCCCACCTGTGGCGTGTGGCAAATGCCACGTGGGCATGGTGCACACAGAGCCTAGTGACCACTGCCCGGGGCCTCTCTCACTCGGGAGGATCCGCTTGCTGGTTGGTGGGACTGGTCAATGCGCGTAGATTGCCCTCACCAGACATCACTGTGGGCCCTGGGAGAGGCAGACCGGCCAGGCCCCTGCTCTGGGGGCAGGCGGCAGGTAGGGGAGGGTGCTGTTGTGAAGTCGCCCCCACCTTCCTAACTCGGGGAGCAGCAGTGGGGGTGTTCAGTTCATTGGTGTCCTGTGCTGCTGTGCGTGGCGGTTCCCAGCCTGGGAGGGTCCCAGGCCCGCGTGGCAGCGAGGCGCAGGCTGAGGAGCTGACCCCGGGCCCTCCTGTCTCTCCCTCTCTCAGGCTAACGGAAAACATGAGGAGACTGAGTGAGTACCAAGAGCTGAGCGGTACCTGGGGCTGGGGGGCTGCAGAGCTTCCATCCAGAAAGACCTGGGAAGGGCAGCTCCTACCCCGGCCGCCTTGGGAAGAAAGCTTATGGGGGACTCTCATGGGGTCTGGGGCCACTGACAGGTGGCGCCCACCCTGGCTGGCCCGGTGCTAGTGTGACGTGGACTCGTTTCTCTGACGCTCGCCAGGCCTCCTCCCGGCCTTTGCCCCACCCCTTTCTCCTGCCCATGGGGGTCCTGGGCGTGGGGCAGGCAGGATCTCCCCACGGGGCCACAGGCAGCATCCGGGAGGGACACTGGTGGGCGGCGGCAGCAGAAGCCCGTTATCCGGTTTCACCTCGGGCTGGGAGGCCGGTCTAGCACTGCTCATGGGCTGAGATCCGGGTCAGCGCTGTGCTGACCACTGCAGTTTGTTCTGTCCCCAGAGCGTGGTGCCAAGCCTGTCACTAACTTTGTGAAGAACCTCTCTGCCTTATCCGACTGGTACTCTGTCTACACCTCTGCCATCGCCTTCACCGTGAGTGGCTCCTTGTAGGGCCGTGCGGGGAGGGTGTGCACACCACGTGGTCCCTGACGGGCCCTGCGCAGCACTGCCTTGGGCCTGGAGATGAGCTCAGCCTCAGTCTGTTCAACTGCAAAGTGGGTCCGTGGAGGGGTTGTAGGCTGGGGTCAGAGGTGGGTGTGGCCCAGGGCTGACCTTGGGGGCCCCTGAACAGGATGTGATTCCTACCGCGTCGGCCTGGCACACCCCTCACAGCAGTGTCCTCAGAACAGGGCTCTAGGTGGGCCCAGTGTTAGGTCCACTGGCTTGGTCAGGGAGCAGACAATGGCCCAAAGCATCTGCCCTTTGGAGACATGTGATATATCTATGGAGCCCGCAGTGGTGGGGCTGGGAAGCTCCTGACAAATGCTTGGTGGCCTGGGGCACCCAGCTGGTCTCTGAGCCACCAGGGCTGAGAAGGACAGAAGAAGATCAGGCTGGCATTGTCAGGGCCTTTAAAGAATTGTCCTGCAGAGCCGGGCACGGTGATGCATGCCTGTAATCCCAGAGGCTCAGGAGGCAGAGGCAGGAGGATTGCAAGTTCGAGACCAGAGGCAGGCTGTGTAACTTAGCGAGACCCTGTCTCAAAAAGTTAAAAAAAAAAAAAAAAAAACAGCTGAGGGTGCAGCTCGGTGGTCCAGCACTTGCAGAGCATGCAAGCACGAGGCCCTGGGTTCAACCCCCAGTATCACAAAAGAAAAAAAAAAAATTATCCTGCAGCAGCTGCCCCCAGCCAGACACAGAAGGACCCTCCCATCTGCCTCTTGGAACTTGGGTCTCTGCAGGAGCCCGTGGCCTCAAGCCAGGGGACAGTGTCCTTCAGTGTCAGAGGATGCAGGCTGCCTACCCACCTGCCAGGGCCTCCCGGCCAGAGAGGGCAGCCACAGCCCAGGCACCTTCCAGAGTGCCCAAAGGTAGCATCCAGAGAGGTCGCCAGAGGACCGAAGCCTGGGGGGGTCCTGAGGATCATCCTGGCCCTGGGTCAGGCCTCTGGTGCACCCCAGGGACTCAGCTGTCCACCTGGGAGAGAGAACTTTACAGACTCCCAGCTGAAGCCACCTCACCCAGGCCCGAGGTCCCATCTCTTTACTGCCTTCCCCAGTGCTCTGCTCCATGAGTCTCCCTCTAGAGCAGACTTTTACAACTATGTGGCCCCTGTCACAGCTCTGCCATGGTGCGTGCCCCTGCAGCCATGGTGGAGTGTGATGAGTGGGCGGGGCTGGCTGCCAATAAAGCTTTATTAACAAATCAGGCAGTGGGCCAGGTATGGGTCCAGGTACCCCCAGCCCACCTACGTCTTATTGCTTGGAGACAAACCCCTCAGGTCGGGCCCATTCCACCTGGACTCGGTTTGATTCCGAGCACTTGCTGTGCACCCGTGGCTCTGCGCGCCCAGGAGGCCCCAGCAGCCCCAGCGGCAGATCCCTGCAGGTCTTGGGAGGCGTCAGTCTCCTTGTCCACCCTGCTGAGTTTGGGTGTGGGAGCCACATGAAGTAGATGGAGCCCTGCAAGGGGCCCACTGTCCATCCCAATCCTGGCCAGCCTGGCGGTTGCTGACCCAGGCCGTGCAGCCTTCCTGTCCATGCAGGGAGGCCTCCCCTCGGAACCCCAGAGGCAGCCGTCCTGGCGCCCTGTCCTACGTGCCCCCGTCCCAGGGAGTTTGGAGGGCAGCCGGCGGCCGGCCTCCCAGCTCAGCACTGCCCAGTTGTTTAGCAGATAGGCGAGATGCCAGCCTATCCTGAGCCACACCGTCTGGACCCCTGACCGCGTCTCTCCCTCCTGTCCTCTTGCCCGCAGGTGTACATGAACGCCGTGTGGCACGGCTGGGCCATCCCCATGTTCCTGTTCCTAGCAATTTTGAGGTTGTCCCTCAATTACCTCATCGCCAGGTGGGTTGTCCTGTGGCTGCGCCGCATGTGGCCATGCCGTCTGCTTCCTCCCTCACAACTGTGACACGCAATGCGTCACACATGGGCACCGGGGGCTGGTCCTGCAGGAGGCACCAGAGACCCCCAGGCAGGGGTCCCCCCAGGTTGCCGGAGCCAGCAGTGGGTGGTCCTAGCACCCAGGGGGCCTTTCCCTGGAAGGGTCGCTCCTCAGCACCCCACTGGTGCTGTGGGTTTGATGGGAAGCTCTCCCCAATCCTCAGGGGGTGGCGGGTGAAGCCGCTGGGCTTGGGTCATACAGCACTCCTGCCAGTCAGTCGTGAGGAGAAAGTGCTTAGCAGGGTTTTGGAGTCGGTGTGGGCAGCGTGCAGGGAGCCCACCTTCACGGCACGTGTTTTACACCAGCGCGACCTCCGTTGAGCCCACAGCCTTGACTCAAGTGGCCTTCCTATCCTGTCTGAGCACCCCTTCCGTGAGAGGCCAGCGCCCTGCAGCCATCCCTTGTCTTGTGTCCCTGGGTCGCGCCCAGGGCTGAGGCCCAGCCTCTTGCCTTGGCTGAGGGAGGAGCGCCTGCGTCCAGACCTCCACTCAGCCTGCAGCCCTTTCTTCCCCTGGTTCACTTGGAAACAGTTTCTGTAGAAAGGAAACATCTAAATGCCCTTGAAGTGGCCGTCAGCCCCCAGGGCGAGGCGGGGTCCACGCTAGCCGACATACCTTGTGGACGGGCTTCTCCCCCTGCTGCCCCAGGGGAGGAGCCGGGGCAGGTGACCAGCGGGGTCATGAGGCAACCGGCAGGGGCTTTGGGACCCTCTTGGCCTGTGTGGCCCCACCCCCAGCCTGGCGCTCAGGGTTGGCTGTCCAATGTCCCCCAACCCCACTGCTCGCAGGTGATGCCCTTTTAAAGGTTGTGGTGGCTTCTGTTTGCCAGGGGCTGGAGGATACAGTGGAGCATCGTGCCGGAAGTGTCGGAGGCTGTGGTGAGTCCGAGGACGCGGAGTCCTTCCTGTCCTTCTCCATCAGTCAGGCCTCACAGAGTCTTGCCCTGGCTGGGGGAGGTGGACAGGACAAGGCCCACCACCCTCTGCCCTGAGCTCCACGGTGCCACCCACTGACCCCTGCTAGGCCAAGCTTGGCTGAGCAGGAAGCAGATTGCCCTGCCTCGCCTGTCCTGGCTGACCCTTCCTCCTTGGGGTTGATATGTGGGGTCACAGGGGGGCTACTGTTGCCCCCACAGCTCCCTGGGTGGGGAGTGAACAGGGACCCAAACATGCGGACCTATCCTCTTTAGGACTCTAGGACCCATACCTGGCCCACTGCCTGATTTGTTAATAAAGCTTTATTGGCAGCCGGCCCTGCCCACTCAATCACACTCCACCATGGCTGCAGGGGCATGCACCATGGCAGAGCTGTGACAAGGGCCATGTAGTTATAAAAGTTTGCTCTAAAGGGAGCCTAAAGCCTGTGGTATGGGCAAAAGCAACCGCAGTGCCTCTGTGGGCCTGCCCGATACTGAGCACCTGCTCAATACTGAGCACCTGCCATGTGCACAGGGGGTCGGGGAGGTGTGAGGAGGTGGGGCTGGGCCCACATTTCCCTGCTTGTTAGGGAGTGGGTGGGGCAGGTGCTGGCTTGATGTGCTATGGGAGTGAGCAGAGAGGGGGAGCTCAGTCGGGCACTCGGCTGAGGTGGCACAGCAAGAAGGGAGGTTCTATCACCAGCTCAGCAGCATCCTCTTCCCTCCAGGTCCCCAGGGACCATCCCACCCCTTGGCTGTGCGGAGACCTCACAGTGACTCCCAGGTCCCCAGGCTGGGAGCATTCATGCTGTTTTGTCAGTAATTTTTCTTTTTATCTTTCTTTCTTTTTTTTTTTTTTTTTTTTTTTGCAGTACTGGGCATTGAACCCAGGGCCTTGCGCCTGCATGCTTTGCAAGCGCTGGGCCACTGAGCTGCACCCCCAGCCCATCTTTTTACTTTTTGAGACAGGGTTTCACTAAGTTACGCAAACTACCTCTGGTCTTGAACTTGCGATCCTCCCTCCTCCATCTCCCGAGCTGCTGGGATTACAGGCGCATGCCACCGCGCCCGGCTGTCAGTAACTTTTCTGAACTGTTGAATTCCAGTGGAAAATTCTCTTTCCCCTTTGCCTGAAGGAACCTCCCAAGGAAGACCTGACTGTGTCCGAGAAGTTCCAGCTGGTGCTGGATGTTGCCCAGAAAGCCCAGGTACTGGACGTGTCCACTGCCCCGGGGGGGTGCTGGGAGGCACCCCACAGCCCCAGCCTGGCTCACCTGCCCTTAGCTGACCTGCAGTCCCCAGGCCCGTTCTTGGACAGCTGTTCCCAGCCATTCTGCTGGGGCCAGGGTCGGGGGTCGGGCTTCCCAATTACTCTCTGGCCTGTGTGGAGGCCCCTCACGGCCAGGGCTGAGTGTTCCTAGGAAGTTAGGACCCAGCCTGGCCTGCCCTCAGTGGGCCTCCATTTCAGACCAGACCCCCAGCCTGGGAGGAGCTCAGCAGGACCTTGGGGTCTCTTAGCTGAAATATAGGGCCCTCTGGGTAGCTCTGTGTGACTGGAGGGAACGGGGCCTGTGGTCATCGCTGGTTCTTCTTCACACAGAACCTCTTTGGCAAGATGGCCGACATCCTGGAAAAGATCAAGAAGTAAGTCTCGGGTCCCCTGGTGCGGGTGGTGGCGGCCACCCCGCCTGACCCCGGTCTCCCTTGCAGCTTGTTCATGTGGGTCCAGCCTGAGATCACACAGAAGCTGTACATCGCGCTGTGGGCCGCCTTCCTGGCTTCCTGCTTCTTCCCCTACCGCCTGGTAGGGCTCACCGTGGGTAAGGAGAAGCGCCGCCCAGCCCAGGCCAGAATTGACCTGCGAGCGTGGGGAAATGTCCGTGTGGAGAGGGGACAGGTCAGGGTGCCTGCCAGAGACTGCCTGTGAGCCTCCAAGAGTGAGCTTGGGCTCAAGTCACCCTGGCATTCCTCCCTCTGGCTTTTGTCAGAACACAAATTTAAGGGCTCAGGTTTAGTTCAGTTGGTGGGGTGCTGCTCTGGACTCCCTACGGACCTGGGTTCAATCCCCAGCACCACAAAAACGGGAGAAGGACGCGGTGATCCACGCCCAAAGCAATCCTGCAACAATCAGCCATTGAAAACCCTGTGATGATCTCTGTGAGTTGGACCCGACTCGATGGCCCCTAACAACAACTTGAATTTAGGAGCAGCAAAGCCCATCTGAAATCCAGAGATGAAGGTTTCTCTTCTCTTCTTTTTTCTTTCTCTTTCTCTTTTTCTCTTCTCTTTCTGAGACAGGGTCTTTCTGTATATCCCAGGCTGGCGCACAACCCACTGTGTCACCCAGGGGGGCCTGGAACTCTCAATCCTCCTGCCTCAGCCTCCTGAGTGCTGAGATTGCAGACATGTGCCACCACGCCTGGCTTATAATATTTCTTTCTTTCTTTCTTTTTCTTTTCTTTTCTTTTTTTTTTTTTTTTTTTTTTTTTTTTTTTTTTTTTGTGGTCCTGGGGTGGAACCCAGGCCTCACGCTGGCATGCTCTGTGAGTGCTGGACCACTGAGCTGCACCCCTAGCCTGTTTTTTTTTTTTTACTTTTTGAGACGTTTCGCTAAATTACGCAGACTGCCTCTGGTCTCAAACTTGCAATCTTCCCGACTTCGCCTCCCGAGGGATTACAGGTGGGCACCACTGCACCCGGCTTGCTTATAATACTTCTTAAATCAAGCATGTCCTCTGCTTCCTGAGCTACCTGCCAGGAATAAGGGGCTGCTGGGCCCTGGCATTGCTGGTCTGTCTCTGAGGGAGGCACCTAGGTGCCAGTGGCAGCCGACTGGGTGCTTGCTGCTTAGGGTAACAGGAGGAGAAGCCTGAGGGCTGGGTTTTAGGTTCAGGGAACTGGGTGCTGGCTGATGAGTTTATTGACAGCTCACGGGGCCAACCATCACATCCACCTAAAGTGCTCATTTCCTGAGTTGGTTTTCAGGAAAGGAGAGAGGTGCTGGCGGGAGGGGAGCCAGGCTGGTCTGCCTCTGTCCCCTGTCCCTTGTCCTTGCCTTCAGTAGTAGTGACCCAGCAGGTGACATAGCTGAGCGCCACATGGCACATGGGGTGAGGCCCTGGGTCCTTGTGGGGCAGAGGGGAGTCTCATGAGCCCACATAGGGTGGCCTATATGACTGTCACAGCAGTGAAGATGGCTGGGTGTGGTGGCACATGCCTGTAATCCCAACAACTCTGGAGGCGGAGGTAGGAGGACTGCGAGTTCAAGGCCAGAGGCAGCCTGTGCAATTTAGACCCAGTCTTAAAGCTGTTCTAAGGTGGCATTGAGCTGGTCTGACTCATAGCGACCCTATGTACGACAGACGAAACCCTCCCTGACACTGTGCCAAGCCCGGCACTATGTCAGCGGGTCTCTGCTGTTCATAGGGTTTTCAATGGCTGATTGTTTTGGGAGTGGGCTGCTAGGTCCTTCTCCTGTTTTTGTGGTGCTGGGGATCGAACCCAGGGCCTCAGAGAGCTCAGAGCAGCACCCTACCAACTACCACCCTACCCAACCCCAGCCCTGTCTTAAATAGTAGAAAACCAAAAAGACTCTGTGGGTGCAGCTCAGTGGTAGAGCACTTGCCTAGCATACGCACAGCCCTGGGTTCAACCCTCCAGTACTACAAAAGCAAATAAAGAAACCAACAAACCAACAACAACAACAAAGCAGTGAAGTCAGAATGCCCTGCACTCTGGGGCTGGATCAGGCCTCATCCCCCCGTGTGCTGTCCAGAGCTGGGTGGCCCCTCTTTGCAGTGCTCGGCAGCAGCCGGGTGGTGGCGTGGGCACTGGTACCCATACATAGCAGGGGTCCTTCCTGGTGAGGGTCCTTCCTGGTGCATTTGCCACACTTATTTATGTATTCATTTATTTGGGGGTTTGAGTTTGGGTTGGGTTGGCTTTGGGTGTTTTGAGATTGGGTCTTCCAGTGTCATCCAGGCTGGCCTGGATCTCAAGATCCTCCTGCCTCAGTCTGGTGCATATTGGAAGCCGTTCTTAATTAATGGTTGTTGTTGTTGTTGTTGTTGTTGTTGTGTGCCATCAAGTCGGTATCCAACTCATAGCGACCTTCATAGGGTTTTCAATGGCTGTTTCGGGATTGCCTTGGGAGTGGCTTGCCACGTCTTTCTCCCATTTTTGCTGTGCTGAGAATTGAACTCAGGACCTCAGAGACTGCAGCGCAGCACTCTACCAACTGAGCTTAATCGCAGCCCAATTAATGGTTGTTGTTGTTAGGTGCCATCGAGTCATATCCGACTCATAGCAACCATAATAGGGTTTTCAATGGCTGATTGTTTCAGGATTGCCTTGGGAGTGGGTTGCCACGTCCTTCTCCCATTTTTGTGGTGCTGGGAATCGAACTTGGGACCTCAGAGACTGCACAGCGGCACTCTACCAACTGAGCTAAATCCCAGCCCTAATTAATGGTTAGCAAGAGAAAAAAAAGTCCTTCAGGGACCTGTGGGGCTGAGCCCAAGCAGAAACAGAAGCCCGAGGCAGCTCACTGGGCAGAACTAACATGGAAGATGCAGCCTCGGGGTGGACGTGTCCCTCTCCACAGCTCCACATGGATACATCCTTTCTATGGTGGTGGCCACAGCAGTGGGCCAGGTCTGGTGGAACATCTATTATAGTGAATGCAGGCCAAGGGCCTCACAGCCTGGCACTGCACCTACCTCCCCTGGCCCCCAGTGTCCCGATGGGTCCTCCATCTCTCATTGGTCCCTCCCTTCACTCCTCACCAGGAAACACAGGGCTGGCAGACAGTGGGGCTGTGCAGGGAAAGACTAAAAACAATGCCAGTCACGTGTCCCAGGTGGCTTGCGGGGCCTCGTGGCCCTTGCCTTCAGGGACCTGGGCCAGCACAAGCATTTCCCACCCCAAGAGGAGCCTATGGTCTTAAGAGCCACTTGCACATCCTAGGCAGAGGAGAGCAGGTGGGAGACAGGCCCCCAGGGGACCTTCACGGCACCTCAGGGAGGTGATAGCTCATGGTTTTCTGTGGTTTCCTTCTGTTCCCTGAGATGTTTGTGTTTTGGTCTTGGTCACTTCTAGCTTTGAGGTAATGAACTAGAAAAATGCACCCACTTCTCGCCTGGGCGCCTTTTCCCGCTCCGTGCTGGCCCCAGCAGGGTGTCTACCTGGGCCTTGGCGTGGGCTGGTGCCCTCCATGGCCGCTGGCCCCTCTGGCTCTGTGGGTTTGGAGCGAGGGCCCTGGCTTTGCACACCCTGTCTTGGGTTGCCGTCGGTGGCCAGTTTTGATTTCTGAGATGTCAGTTTGAAGGGGCAGCGTGGAACCCATGCGAGGCAACCGTGCCCTTGGCCTTTGTGTGGTGCCGTGCAGGCTTAGCCCCTGTCTTGGGAGCCCCTGAGGCTGCGGCGAGGCAGGGCCCTGCCGTCCTCCTGAACCTCCAGGAGCAGTTGCGGGGATCTGGAGGAGACGGGGATCCGGAGGAGACGGGGATCTAGAGGAGACGGGACTCTGTTCCCTCCTCAGGGCTCTATGCCGGCATCAAGTTTTTCCTCATCGATTTCGTCTTCAAGCGCTGCCCGAGACTGCGAGCCAAGTACGACACGCCCTACATCATCTGGCGGAGCCTCCCCACGGACCCCCAGCTCAAGGAGCGCGCCGGCGCCCCGCCGTCACGCAGGGTGAGCTGCCCGGCAGGGAGGAAGCCCGGGGACCCCCTCACACAGTCCTTCTGCTGTCGCCACGGCTCACTGGGCAGCTGATGTTTTCGCGGTCCACTGGTTCTTGAACAGATGACAGAAGGCATCGCGAGGGTTTCCCCTGTCTGCAGAGGTCACTGGCCTTGCTGTTCCTACTGCCCAGCTGTCCCTTCGTTAATTTGCTGGGGCCAGCCAGCCCTGGCAGGAGGCTCTGCAGCCCCTGGTGGCTGGGCTGGGGACCCCGCCTCAGGGCCATGCAGGAGGCAGGCCCAGGGCAACACCTGCAGACTGGGGTGGGGGTCAGGCCTGCTGAGAGCCAGGGGCCTGGGGCAGGGAGCCCATGGGAGGCGCTGCTGTCCCCACTCTGGGACATGGGCATTGTGGTCAAGCAGACCCTGAGCGGGGCTCACCTCGCGCTTGTGGGCTGGTTTCAGGCTCGTGGGCTGGTTTCAGGCCCTGTTACAGGCCCTGTAGGTGCTGGGCACAGGGTCCCCAACCAGGGTACAGGACATGAGAGGTCCCGTGTGCTCTCCTCGGGGTCTCAGGTGCGTGGGGAGGGTCCAGCAGGGACCCTCAGGGCTCCAGGGGAGATCCAGGAGGCCTTCTGGAGGAGGCACATCGGGATTGGGTGTCCTTGTCAGTGTCCTTTACAGAGAGGACATCCTGGTGATCCATCGCGGCTGCTTTCGGCAGTAGCTAAGCTCCAGGTCAGGTGTGGGTCACACTCCTGGTTCTGAGACAGCAAAGCTCATTGGGAACCTGAGCTCAGCCACAGGCCACCAAGCCAGGCACGGAGTAGCCGCGCTGCTGGCTCTGGTCCCACAGCTAGAGGTTGTCCTAGGGTCCTTGTAGGAAAAGACAGGGGCCCATCTTGGTCCCAGGGTGGCTGGGACAGGTGTCCTGAGCCTCAAGACCACTAGGCATGTGCCATGCGTGAGACAGAAAGGGGAGCAAGGCCATGGGTGGGGCGTCCCAGGGCAGAGGCCTCCCCCAGCCGTCAAGCCAGCCCTGGGTGTCTATGGCTGCTGCTTCATGTCACGCCCACCCCCTTTTTTCTTCCGTGGCGGTCACGTGTCTGCCTCTTGTCTCCTCTCTGGCTAGCTGTCAGGGCATGACAAGGTACAGTGTCCAGGTGGAAGCCCCCTTGGCCTGCTGTGACGGATGCTGTGTCCTTGCTGTGCCGTGAATGGTTTTCTTGAGTTGCCGTCCATGGCTGGTTTTGGTTTCTGAGATGTCAGTTTGAATGGCCAGCGTGGAAAGCATGTCGGGCAGCCGTGTCCTTGGCTTTCATGTGCTGCCATGCAGGCTTAGCCCCTGTGCTGTAGGCAGGGGAAAGTGGGGTGTCGCCAAGGGGAGGGGCACGCCCCCTAGCCCGAGCCGTGAGCGGAGCACCCGCGTCACAGGGCCAGCCCTGTCCCCCACGTTTGGACCGTGGCTGGCAGGGCATCAGGGAAGCACATGTCTGCTGGTGGGGGTCTACAGCTGGCGTGGCAGGGAGACCCGCTTGCAGCCTCCCTCTGGCGTGGCCGGCTGCCTCTCCCCCGAGCTGACCGGGACCCCGTGTGCTCGGCAGCTGCAGACCGTCTCCTCGCGGAGCTACGTCTCCAGTGCGCCCGCCGGCCTGACCAGAGACGAAGACGCCGGACGCTTCCACAGCACCAAAAAGGGCAATTTCCACGAGATCTTCAACCTGACCGAAAATGAGCGTCCGCTAGCGGGTAGGCGTGTGATGAGCCTCGAGGCAGCCAGCTGCAGGGGCAGCTGGAGGCAGGGGACAGGACTCAGCCTGAGCAGGAGGGCTGACCTCACCCCCACGGCAGGCCGAAGGAGCCCCTGGGAGAAATGCCCACCTCTGCTTCCTGGGGGAGGTGGCGTAGGCGCCGGGGTCCCAGCAGACATCCGGGCCTCTCCCTTGTGGAGAGCATTTCCTGCACCACACCGCAAACAGCAGAGACCCAAGTGAGTCTGCTTCAAGCAGGAGGCCCCAGGGAGCAAGGCTCAGCTCTGTCCCCACTGTGGCAGACCTGTGTTAGTGTTGGGACACACAGAGTACAAGCCTGAAGCCTGTCACTTGGCTTCGGTGTGTCCTGGTACTTTGGCCTACCCCCAAAATGGGAGAAGGACGTGGCAACCCACTCCCAAGGGAATCCCGAAACAGCCAGCCATTGAAAACCCTGTGAGGGTCGCTATGAGTCGGACACGACTCGAGGGCACCTAACAACAACAACAACAATATAAACCTGAGAGCTGTCCAGTAGCAGTTGCCTTGGGAGTCAGAGTTCTAGTCAGTCTTTCAGAAAGGAGCTCCCCAAAATGCCCTGAGCTGCAGAGAGCAGGCGCGGAGTTGGAGCCGGGCCTTCTGGAGCTCGGCTCCTTTGGGTCCGGAGTGTTGAAAGCTACACCTGACACGTGCAGGCGGGAGCTTGGTTTGTTTAACTGGGCCGTCAGGGGAAGTGCATTTCCCAGACCCCCACCCCCCTCAGTCTTGCTGTGGACTGTGAGCGTGCAGTGCTCTAGACGGGACCCAGGGCCTCTTGCATGCTGGGCAAGCGCTTTCCCGCTGAGCTGCTCCCCAGCCCATGCTGCCGGCCTGTCCTGATGGCCGCTGGGTGGATGTGGCTGCCTTCGCTAAATCAGTGCTAAGGGGGGCCATGGTAGGTCCACGCTCGGGTGGGTCTTCTCGGAGGGAGGGAGTTTCAGGCCACCTTTCTCCCCATCAGTGTGTGAGAACGGCTGGCGCTGCTGCCTGATAAACAGAGACCGGAAGATGCCCACGGACTACATCCGGAACGGGGTTCTGTACGTGACGGAGAAGTGAGTGAGGCCGCGGGCTGTGCACCGCCTGAGTGTGGCTGTGGTGGGAGGAGGTGTGGGAGGGTCCCCCACTCCGCCAGGCCAGCACTGGCCCAGTGAGCAGGTTTCCTGGAGCTGGGGCCTGGTCTCCGGCCCTGCTCTGCCCCGCCGCCTAGTCTCCCAAGCACAGGCATCTCCTTCAGCCGGATGCAGGGTGCTCAGGCCCCTGCCTGATGCTCTTGGAGCAGCCATGGCTGCTCAAGGGCGAGCGCCAGAGTCTCCCAGGAAGGGGCCTGTGCAGGGACCTGCTGGAGCCCAGGCCCCAAGTCTCTGCTATCGATCTGGGACATGGCAGCCCAAAGATCTCTCTGGCTTTTCTCCACTAGACAAGGGCCCACCCCAGGGGGGGAAGTGGGGCACAGGCGAGGGTGAGCCCACCTTATCCCCCACACCTGTGGCAGTAAAGCCTCGAGTTCCCTCTACCTGCTGGAAAAGGGGAAGGCCCAGGGGAGCCCCTGCCAGGCCTCAGGAGTCCTGGCTGCAGCTTTGCCGGGCGGCCCACGCGCATGACAGTCGTGGGTTTAGCACAGAGCAAGTGGCTCAGTTTTTTCCAGGTTCCGTGCCTGGTGGGTCACTGACCATCCCGGTGCTGCGGAGGCCACAGCCAGGGCTGACCCCCCTTGGCGGGAGCCCATTCTGGTTCTGGTGCCATCTCGCGTCTCTGTGTCCCCTCCCTGGCTAGTTATCTGTGCTTCGAAAGCTCCAAGTCTGGGTCGTCGAAGAGGAACAAAGTCATCAAGCTGGTGGATATCACAGACATCCAGAAGGTAGGCGTCCCCTCCTGCCTGCCGCGTTACTGCAACCCCCAAGGGTTCAAGGACACCAGGCTGGGGGGTGTTACAGGATATAGTTCTAGCATTGGGTGGGGGAGCCCGTTGCTTTCTAAAGAGTTTTGCAGCCGCTGCTGCCATCAGTAGTACAGCTCACCTCTGGAAGTCCCCATGCGGGGCTCCATCAGAGAATCCAGGCACCTCAGGACCCTTGGCTCAGCCTCAGCTCCCCACGTTCCGTGGGGTGCCATCTGTCCTGGTCTCTGCTAGACACTCGGGAAAGGAGAGAGTGAGGTCGGCCTGCCCAGTCACATGTCTCAAGCGAGTGCCGGAGACCACTCTGACCACATTGCTCCCCACCCGTCTCTGAGAACCCCCCAAAGGAAAGCCAGGCTCCTGCCCCAGGTGCCAGTTTAGAAGTGGGCACAGAGAGGGCTGTGTCCACTGAGAAGGGCTGCTTAGCAGCTTCCCTGGTGGGTCAGCACGTGGTGTGTACAGATGGACTCAGGGACCAGTGTGCACAGCGCACCCAAGGGCCCGGCTCCCTGGGCAGAGGAGGGGCTCTGTGAGGAGCTGGCGGCCTGCTCAGCTGGAATTGTGGGGCTCACCTGCTTCTCTCCACTCTGAGCCTCTGGGCCCTGGCAAGCAGCCCAGCATAGGCAGAGGTCCCTTCTACTGCTCCTCAGGCCCCCCAAGCCCCTGGCTCTGTGTCCCTCCCTCTGCAGAGAAAGGTGGACGGTTGAGTAACCAGAAGGCAAGAGCTTGGGGCCAGGGCCCTCCCAGGCTCTCCTTGCAGCTGGCTGTGCTGACACCTGTCACTCCTGGTGCCAGGACCTGGGGTGAGGTCTGGGGCCCGTTCGCATGTGCAGTGTCCCCTAAGGATCTGCCCTCCCCAGCCTTCGGGGTGTGTGGGAGAAACCTTTGACAGGTTTGGTTTCCCGGCCAGGAGGTCAGGACACACTGGCAGGCCCTTGTCCTCCGCCTGGGGCAGGGCTCTCACAGGCCTACGGGTCTTGCTGGCTGCGTGTTCGGCAGAGGAGAAAGCCCTGGGCGTGCGGGGCTGGCTACCGCCCTGGCCCTGGGAGAGGTCTGTGGTGACTGCCCTGTGTTGTCTTTCAGTACAAGGTCCTGTCTGTCCTCCCGGGCTCAGGCATGGGGATCGCCGTGTCGACGCCATCAACTCAGAAAGTAAGTGCCAGGCAGGTGACCGCAGGGGCCGGGTTAGGCTCTGCTCCGCATCTCCTTGGGATGCGATGGGGCTCAGCATGGTGGGGGCCTCCCCTCCCCCTTGATCGGATCAAGTCAGGATGCAGTGAGCTTCGCCTTGGTGGGGGCCGAGTCAGGGGACAGACAGGGAGGCAAGGCCAGGAGGGGAGAGCCCAGCCAGCATCCAGGGAAGATGGCGCTGAGCCTGCCGCCCGGGTTCCTTGTCTCTTGCCTCCGTTTCCCTGGAGCTGGAGGCTTTCGGGTGGGATGAGCCTCTGCCCTGACCCCGTGCCACTGCTCCCGGCCCTGGCCTGGGCAGCCTCTGTCTTGGCCCCAGCCTGGCTGCCAAGGACGTAGGCGCTCACTGGCACGTTTCCTCCCGCCAGCCGCTGGTGTTCGGGGCCATGGTGCATAGAGACGAGGCCTTTGAGACCATTTTCAGCCAGTACCTGAAAATCACGTCAGCTGCAGCCTCTGGTGGGGACAGCTAGTACCGACTCCTGGCTGGCGCCGAGATCCTTCCTGACGGTTTGGTAGTGAGCGGATGGGACAGCCTCGTGATCTTTTGCAATAATTCCCTGAACCTGTGCTTCCTGTTGCGTTCTGCGGACCCCTTCACCAAGGGGCTGGCATTCACGAGGACGGTGCCGGGCTGCCCCCCGCTGGGCACCTGAGGCACGTCAATGGACTCCGGTGAGCACCTTAGTGACACCTGTGGGTGGAGGGTCCTCGGGGCCTGGTGGAAGGAAGACAAACTGGATACTCGCCCCCCACGCCCTGTCAAGCACAGCTCCACGTTCTCGTCCCAGCCTGGGTACAGACTGGCGCCAGCCACCGGAAGGGGCCCTTGTGACCTTGCGACCCTGCTCTCTGGAGGCCAGAGGCTTTCCCCCACCACCGAAGCCATCGCCGAGCGCGTTGGTGGTCCCCTCCTACGGGGCTGGGCAGATGGTGGGCAGGGGCTCAGAGGCCCCTCATCACCACCAGGATGTGGCTGGTCGGTCTCTGTGGTTCTCAGTGAACCCCTCCCGCCGTGCCTGTCTCAGCCCTGGGCACAGAGGGCGCCGGGTAGTGCTTGGTGCTTGGCCTGCTGGGGGAGCCGTGGGGTAGTGGCTCAGGGCTGGGTGTGTGCAAGGCGCCTCCTTTTTACTTTCTGAGGGTTCTGAGCCTGGCCACACCACACCCCCGCCTGTCGTGGCCTCTCGCCGGACATGAGGCTGCGGTTGTTGGCCAGGAAGGGCACAGAATGGCACACAGGTAAAAGCACATCTTTTTAACACTTTGCTCTTTAGAAAGGCCCGGCAGAGCCAAAGAAAGGCTTTGGGTGCCCTGAGCTTTGGCTGCGCTCAGGGTAAAAATCAACTGTAGTCTGGCTGGCGCCCGGCCTCCCTGCTGCCACCACATGGGGTGGCGAACCAGGGAGCGGCACAGGGGCCTGGGAGGCCCTTTGCTATAGGGTGCCGCTGTGGGCAGAGCCCAGAGCTTGTGGTCCAGGCTGCTCCACACCCATCATCTGATAGGGGTCCCTGTCCTGGGCCGCCCCAGGGAAGCCCACGCTGGTCCCGTGAGCACCCAGAACCCAAGGGCTCAGAGCTGAGGGAGCATCTTGCAGGCTCCGTCTATTCTGGGACGTCTGCATTTGGTTTTGAAACCAGAGGAAAGCTGGCGTTGATTCCTGAGACAGGCCTCGGCCCCTGAAGGCCGCCACCCCCTCCTGGCCTGCAGGACTTCCGGGCGGAGTCCTCCAGTTCCTTCAGCTTGGCCTGGCTCCTTCAGGTGTCTGAGATTGTTGTTTTTTGAAGAAACAGAAGATTATATTTTTTACAGAGAGCAAGCTGTTTTTCTTATTTTTGTATCATTTTTCAGATGTAATTTTTACCTTTGATCCTCATTTGGGGGTTTGGTGTGACACCCAGTGGCTTGGGCTCGTGACATTCTCTTCACGGGGGCGCTGTGGGGCCACGTGCTGGTGCAGGCAGGGGCCACCACACCAGACCAAGCCACATCCCACCCCAGAGGGTGAAGGCCACCAGGCTCTAGCTTTGAGGGCTTAGGCCACTGCGCAACCCTATGCCAGCCTCTGGTGCATGAAGGCGGACCCCTCCCTCAGCTGCTACAGTGGCCCCGCACTTCCAAGTGTGGGGGGTTGGGGGGGGGACCCGGTGGAACCCCAGGGGGCCTGAGGGGAGGCAGGGTGTGCCTGACCTGACCCGGGGACGGCTGCAGGGGTGATGCCCACAGGTGACACCAAACCTTTCCCAGGGCCCTGGCAGTGCCCTAGGGTGGGTCCTGGGGGCCCCAGGCCCTCGCACCTCCCGTAGGCACCCCAGGAAGCTGTCCTTGGGCAGACCGGCTTCCGCCACGGGGCTAGTGGTTTAGTTCGAGTCCCTTTTGTGGAAAAGGGAGATGAAAACTGACCAGGTGCTGGGGTGGTTGCCTGGCTCCCTTGGGGTGGCCTGGGGTATGTTGGGGAGGCGACAGCCCCGAGGTGCACAGCTGGCCGGTGGCAGGTCCTTGTGTGGAACCCATGGGGGCAGGGCCAGGCCAGGGGCCTGCGCAGGCTGTCAGACCATGGCTTGGGCTGGGTTGTGTAAATCTGGGCAGATCCTTCATGTCTGTGACTCATCACCGAACTGGAAGGAATGTTAAAATTTTGTACGTCCGACGCTTGAGTCCGTTTTGGATCTGTACATAATCATTACTGGTGTAACTTTTGTTCTACAAAAGGATTGTAACTCTATGAAGAACTGATGAAAGATCCTCCGTCACATTTTTTTAAGAAGACCTTGTTTAAATAAAGTCTTGTATAAATTATAATTTTTATTTAAATAAACCTAAAATGCTTTGTGGTAAGGCTCCGGGCTTTCCGCTTTCTTGGCTGGATGTGTGGATGTGGGCGGCCCTGCTTCCCGCTCCGGGTCTCCAACCCGGAACTCGGAACTCGGCAGAGGCCGTCTGGGTGAATGACAATGAGTGAGCTGGGAGCAGGAGGTGGCCTGTGGGGCGCAGAGGGAGCAGGTGGAGACTAGAGTGAGGGTGAACGCGGAGTGAGGGCCAGCCAGCAGTGGCTGGGGGTGCTACAGACCAGGCAGCGCCCTGGGGCCGTGGTACAAATCCAGCCCCCTCCAAGCTGTGGTGTCCGTCTGCCAGGGGTCCGTGGCTGCACCTGTGGCTTGGTTGATCCAGACACTGGGACCCGGCTTCTAAGATGGCTGGAGTCCAGCACAGACCTGCGTAGGGCACAGTGGTGGTGCCTGGTCCAACCACTACCATCCCCCATGAGCTCCAAGGAGGCAGAGGCTACCCGAGCCCCCCCCAAAAGGGGCTGAAACCAGTGAGTCCCTCAGGAGTGTGGCCGTGCAAGGCTGGACATTTATGCACTTCGTCCATCCCCCCAGCCATCCACACATCGCTCTTCCACCCATACATCTGTCCGTCCGTCCACCCAGCTGCTCATCTTTCCGTCCTTCCACACCCATCGACTCCCCCTTTCCTCCCTCTAACCACATTGTCCTGGTACTGGGACACGGAGGAGAAGGGACAACAGTCCCTGGGGACCTAGCGCACAAATAGTCTCAGCCCCCCTGAGAAAACCCCCCCACCCGCTGGGACAACCCCGGCCACCTCCACAACTCAGCCGCACAGCTGGCCCCACGCCCAGGCCTGCCTGGCCCCTCACCTGGCTCCTGCAAGCGAAGTGGGGTAGAGGTGGGCGTGGGGGCGCAGGTCCTCAGCAGGTGCCGCTGGAGCCGGCTGAGAGGAGGCCAACCTCCTTCAGGAGGCCCAACCCGGCGCAGCTGTGCTGGCTGGAGAGCAGCCGTCCTGAACAGCAGGGCTGCTTCCCTCGACAGAGAGCAAGGCCAGAGGCTAAACGGCATGCTGTCCTGCCCTCCATTAACCCCACAGAGAAGCAGGAAGCAGCGCCTCAGAGCCTCAAATGGCAGCCACAGACCAGCGGGCGGAACTCGGGGCCTCAGCAAGGGGAAGGCGTGGAAGGTGCGGGATGCCGTTCAGCTTCTCGGCACAGGTGTGGCTGCATCTTTGTTCATTTTGTTATTCTCTGAACTGGATGCCTGTTTTCGTTAAAAAACATTCTGCTTTGAAGGTAAGAATCTGTGCAAGAAAGGAACATGCCGAATTCTGCCCAAAGTAACTTTATTTCTGTCTTCTTAAACATATATCAAAGATGCCATTTTTTCCAATCTTGAAACCAGCAAGATCAGAAGGCGAAGCAAGCCATGCCCACATCGGCGTTTTCCGGGTACAGGAGATTGTACGGAGGAAAGAAGCCAGACTCGGCCCTTGGGAGCAGGCCCTGCCCCGTTCCCACTTCCTAATATGAGTAAACAGGAATCAGTTACGCACACAACAACCATCACCTCTGGTTCTTCTCTTAAAGCCCCTAAAAGCAAAGGGTTTGAGGTCGCTGCATCTAAGAGGCATCCAAGAAAGCAGAGCCTACGGCTCGGGAATGTCAGAGGCCACTGCCCATCCCGTGTGCAGGTGTGACCAAGGATCTCTCAGAGTGTCACACATTCAGGGCATCCCACAGTAGCTCCAAGGTTCGTGACTCTGAATGTCACCCCGTGGCCGCTAAGTACCACACAGCATCTTCTGCCTGGATCCTTTTTCCAAGGGGGCCTCTGGGAGGATCAGGCTGTGAAACGCACTTGGCGAGGCAAATGGCAGCTGGAACCCTGTGGGAACCTTGTGGCTCCCGCAGCTGCCCCAGGATCCTGCACCTGAGCCCTCGGGGACAGCCAGTGGGCAGCGGGCAGCGAGGTGGTCACCCCAGGTGGGCTGTTGGGTCAGCATCTGTGCCCTGAGGGTGTGCCAGGGCTGCCCTCAGGAAGCTGCTAGACTTAACGCCTTTGGTTCCTTCCCAACCCGGAGCTGATGTGGATAGAAACAGCAGCGTCTGCACTCAGCCATCGATTATTAAACGTCCCGCTCAACACAATCACCTCTGATACCATGGTCCATAAAAAAAGCTGCCTTTAAAGCTGCCCTTCTGCCTGAACGGGGCTGAACGATGAGGCTGGGAGCCGCCTGTCTGCTTCAAAGTAGAAAGCAGCTGGAGGGATTGGAAAAGCAGGTGCTGCTCGTTACGTGGGACCGCCGCTAACGGAGCGCAAGAGCTGCGCCCCCAAGCGACAGTAGGTGAAAACCACTCCTCTAACGGCCGGTGCCCTCCGCAAGTCAAGTTGAAGCTGCACCCCCCGGTATTTCACACACAATTATTTTCCGCATACCTTATCATGCGCGTCAGACTGCAGACAGACAGGACGTGGCCAAGCTGGGCCGGGTAGGCTGGCGGAGGAATTCCTGGATGGCCGGGTGCCTTCCAGGGAACCCCGGCCACTGGCCTGGGGCTGCAGCAAGAAGCCACTGATGTGGCAACAAAGCAAACAGCGGGGACACCGTTCATACTATTCTGACAAAGATGAAGCTTTCAATAAATAAATAGGAACTGGGATGAAAAGAACAACTGGACCACGAGGACAAACTGTGGACCTGCAACAAAGTCAACCTGCTGGACCCGGGGGTGACCTTGCCACCCCCAGGTGGCACCTGGATTTGAAGTTAACACAGAACTCACAAAGTACACTTTCTGTGAGTGCCGGCTGCTCTCTGCCCTGGGAAGCCCAGCTGTGTCAACCACTCTGCCAACACCGAGCTCCTATGCCTTCCTAGGGCCCTGCCAACTGCCGGTTCCGGCGCGCGCGCCACCTGTGTTTACGGACCAAGCTCTGACATGCTGGGACAGACGCAAGGGCGGAGATCCTGAGGATCAAACACCCCGCTCAGCGCCTTCTCGCTCAGTGACAGGCTGGCTCTGGAAGCGCCAATGTCTGCAGGACTACATTGCATTATGCACACACAGTGTGGCAAAAATCACACGGCAACATCCCGATCGTAAATGAGAACGAGTATCAAAGGCAGGCAAAGAGAATTATCCACCTTCCAAAACCTGTCGCGTTGCCGTTAGGTCCCAACTCCTGACGAAAACCCGGTCACAAGCAATTCCAGAAAAAGTCCTGCAGAGCAGATCAGAGTGACCCGGTAGTTACCCTGTGCCCAGATGGTGTAACCTGATTTCTGGAAAACACTCGTATTAGAATGTCCCTAAGATTATTGCAGCGGCGCCACGAATGGGCTGCTTTTAAACCTGCGCCCTTGGCATTGTTGAACTCTGGGAAGCCAATGCCAATTCCGCAAGTGCCGCTTGCTGAGGATAAGTTATGTGGAACGCAACTCAGGTTCACAGAGAACTCAGGGTGCCAGATATGTACACAGAGTTGTTGACAAAGGGTATTTCTTCTAAAATCAAGATTTAACTATCAAAAATAAACTTCTAAATTTAAACATATATATCGACATAATTGGTCTGTAGTCATTTTCTTAAATACTTTTCATGATTCCCAAGTGCAGGGTGGACCACGCGTGACAGCTTCTCAGCTGTGCGGCTCTTGCTTAGGATTCTCTTCGATTCCTCGCGCGAAGAGGCGAACCAGCTGGCAGTGGACCCTGCAGAGGCAAACGGGCACGTTTAGACTCCACGTGCGTCCCCCACTCACGTCTGACCTTGAGCCCGCCCCAGATGACGGCAGAGGTGGGGCTCTTCCTCCGTGGGACGGCCGGGTGTCACGGTGGACCGTCAGGGGCCCACCCTGCCACCACAGGCCACGGGGGAGCCGTGACTTCTTCCCACTCAGACCTATTTGTGGAGACGCTAGTGGCCGAGTGGGACATCCAGGATTATCAGTGGACCCAACTCCAATGCCAACTCCACACTCAGTAGCGCAGTGGCAAATTCCGGTGCATCCACCCCACCTGCCTCAGCTTCCTCCTTGGCACCCGGGGACCGGGTGAGGGCTGGGCACAGGGCAACTCCGTGTGTGAGGGACGTGAAGAGAGACAAGAGGCCTGACCCCAGCCAGCTCCCAGGGCAGAAGAGCAAGCAGGGTGGGGTTACCAGAGGGTCCCGCCCAGGGGCTTGGTGGCCCTGGGGCCCAGCCGACAGTGCCGCCGTCCCACACAGAACGGCCCCATCACTTCACTTATTAATGATGTTGCAACTTGCTCAGGTGTATTCCAGTGACCCAAACCCCACAGTTCAGTGGCATGCTGTAAGGCACGGTGGCGTTTCTCGGGCTAGACAGGATGTATGTGGAAACATCCTATTGCCTTAATGAGTACCTAAGCCAGTACTAAAAGTAACTCAATTCCCCCAATCTGTACAATGGGCTCGCAGAAGCCAGAGCCCTGTGTGCAGGGCTGACAGGGTTGGTGGCTTTCCTGGGACTTTGGATCACATGGAACCCAAAGAAATGGACCTGGGACTCAGGGAGACTTAAGGCCTTCCTCTGGGTTTGCTGTCTGGACACTGATGCTAAAGGCCTGAAGCTTAGATCTTGGCGGGGCCCAGTGGCTGGTGGGTGGAAGGTCACTAAAAGTGGGGGGTGATAGCAGTGATGGATCCACCATCAGAAGCACAAGGGCCCATCCATCACCATCTTCCAATGAACGGGGCCGGGGGGGGGCCAGGCCTGCTCCCCAGCTTCCTTCCCATCCTCTCAGGCCCCCGCGCTGTGGTATCAGTGAGGATCCTGCTGGGTTTCCTTAGAGCAGACCAGGACCACAGAGACACCTGCACACGGTACAGGATCCTTTCGGACTCTACAGGTCTCCCCACTCTCACACAATTGGTATGTCCACGTCCAACTCAACAGTCCTTTCTTAAAAAAAAAACAAAAAAAAAAAACAAAAAAAACCAGCTTCTTGTACTCTCCTTCCGTGGGGAACCAATTCTTGTACTTATTCCATTTGGCTATGCAAGCTACTGAATTACATTACAGATTCCCAATGCCAAATACTAGCCGGCAGCCATAGCCCTGTGGCATCTGATCCCGTCACATCCCGGAAGCTAAGCAGGGTCGGGCCTGGTTAGTACCTGGATGGGAGACCGCCTGGGAACACCAGAAGCTGTAGGCTTGGGAGACGGACCTGGCAACCCCCTCCCAAAAATCAATCTGCCATTGAAAACCCTATGCACAGCAGGGAAGCACTGACAATAGTGTTTCCCCTGTTGTACAGAGGGTGGCTATGAGTCGGATACCAACTCGACAGCACCTAACAACAACAACAACGCCAAATACTGGTATGCGGAAGACAAACTTCCCACCCTGGATGGGGCAGCCAGAAGGCAGCCCTGGCACGTTCCCCTAGGCTCTCCCTGAGCCTGGGCATTGGGCACCCAGGACCTGGTCAGCATGTCCCCAGAGGGGACCTGAACTCTGGGGCTGAGCACCAACCCTGGGAGCTTGGCCAAGAGTGCTGCTGAGTCCCAGGATGGCCAAGTGGGCGAGGCCTCCAGAGCCCGCTGGCCCACTGACCGGCCCCCATCCTCTCCTGCGTGTCCTTCCTGGCCACACCAGGCTGCCAGGGCGTCCCGGTTGGGAGGCCTCCAAACACTAAGTTTCCCCTCCATGGCTCCTCCTCCTGCCCTTCCCTGCCCCTCTACCACCCGCCCAGTGCCATAGTCCCCTCCTGCCCCGAGCGCAGGGACCACATCTCCTGGTGGCCTCAGTGCACCCGGGACCCGGGAAGTGCTGTGAGAGCGGTCTCTTTGGTTTGTTTTCGGAATTATTTAGCAGAAGAGAGAGATGCCAGGGCAGAGACCAAAGCCCTCGGCAGAATGCAGGGTGTGGCAGAGAAAGAGGAGAACACAGGGAATTCAGAGCCCTGTGTAAAGAGCCCTCCAAACTCAGTGCCGTTGCCTCAACCCGCGCCCTGTCCAAACCTCAGGTGATGGCTTCCCCCTCCACATCTGACACGGGGAGGGGAAGACAGGGACGTCCCGGTGACCCTCAGGTCCCCTCTACAAAGCCCCGCAATTGTGGTGGTGGCAGCGGCATCCATGCCCTGAGGGCTGCGGAGGCGCCCTGGGCTCACCTGACCTCGATGGCGGGGCTGTGCAGGATCTCCCCGTCGCAGTTCCAGGAGCTCCGGGAGGCGGAGCAGCAGCAGGCGGGGCTGTCGCTGCAGACCTGCCCCAGGCGCTGCTTGCCCTGCTCCTTGAGGTCGCTCTCCTCGTCCTCCGCCTGTTTCGAGGTGAACTGGAACTTCTTGACGCGATACACGTCCACGAAAGTGAAGTCGAACTGCCGAGAGAGCGCAGGGGACACAGTTCCTCCTCGGTTCCTGGTGTCCGGAGGGGGCTGAGGCGGGCCTCGGAAGACTCCGTGGCTGTCGCGTGACGCCTCTGGACCTCCCCCTCTCCAGGCTGATCTGAGCACTTAGACATGGGAAAGGTACACTCCCCTCTCAGACACCTCAAGACTGCTTGTACTTTAATTTTTTTTTAATTCTCCCTTTTATTTACTTTTTGGCGGTTGGTGCTGGGGATTGAACCCATGATCTTGTCCATGGTGGGCAAGTGCTCTGCCACTGAGCCACGTCCACAGCCCAAAATACTGCTTATACTTTAGAAATCACAGTTCCGCTACAGTGACGAGCACGTCCTAAGGAGTCCTCGTGCTTAAATACCAGAGGTTCGTTGTGATTTTTACCGGGTGCTGTTGAGCTGAATCTGACTCATAGCGACCCTGTGTACAACAGAGTGAAACACTAACCGATAGTGCTACGCACCCGATCTTTTTGTGTTTGAGCCCATTGTTGCAGACACTATGTTTTTTCTCATTTTGAGTAGTGCCACATCAGCAAAAGTAGGTCCCAGAGGCTTTGCTCCATTTCTGTCACTTAGGGTCAACTCTACTTTGAGGAGGCAACTCTTCCCCAGTGGTTTCTTGAATGCCTTCCAGCCTGGGGGGGGGGGGTTCATTTTCCAGCACTATATTTGACAGTGCTTCTTTGCTGTTCATAGGGTTCCCAACGGCTAATTGTTTCTGGAGTGGGCTGCTGGGTCCTTTTCCCTAGTCTGTCTGTCTTAATCTAGAAGCTCAGTTGAAACCTGTCCACCCTGGGTGGCCCTGCTGGTAGCTGAAATACCAGTGGCATAGCTTTCAGCATCACTGCAACATACAAGCCTCGACGGCACAACAAGCTGGCAGACCCATGGGGGAGAGATTTGTAGAATTTCCTATTTGTTTCTTAACATGTACCTTTAAAAAAGCCACAAAAACCAAGTGCAGTGGCAGACGCTTCTAACCCCAGAGACTCAGGAGGTGGAGGTACCAGGACTGCAAGTTCGAGGCCCGAGGCAGCCTGGGTAATTTAGCAAGCCCAGTCTCCAAATTAAAAAGAAAAAGAGGGTGGGGCTGGGGTGCAGCCCAGTGGTAGACCATTTGCAAAGCATGTGTGAGGCCCAAGTATGACTAAAATAAGTGAGCAAAAAATAAATGAAAATGTGGGGGAGAGGGAACTAGCAGAGGGAAGCGAAGATTGTGGAAGGTGGGATGCGGGGGAGGGTCAATGTGGAGGGATAAAGGGGGAGAGGACAATCTCAATGGAAACAATGAAACCTCATGAGTCCATTGGAGAAACAGAGGGATATAACCCAAGTATACATTGAGTTTCACCACATATTAGCCATAGGCTCGTGGGTTGATCAAGGTGTAGCCAGAAGCGATGTCATGGCTACATAATGGAAAAAGCCAGTGCTGTAGCACTCCGTACTCTATCTTCACTTACTAATAAAGGGAGAAAAAAGAAAAGGAAAAGAAAAAAGCAACCCCAGGAAAAAATTAAATAAATAAATAATAAATTTTTAAAAGCCACATTAAAATATCCCTGGACTACATCTTAAATACAACTTAAGTGGAAAACAAAACTTTCACTGACATTACAGAATGTGAACAAAAGTTCTAGCCTTTAAGTTGTGATCAGACTTGGGTCCCCCTGTGTCGACTAGGCATGGACACCGGTCAGGAGGATGTGGCAGAGGCTCCAAATGCAGCCTATTTCTAGGAGCCCAAAGACTTATTTTAGGTGACCTGCAAGAGTGTCAAAAACTGTATCCTCTACATATATTTTTTGTTATCAAACAGGAAGAGCAGCAGCAGGTAGGAAGTTATATAGAAACACTCCTAACTTATTTTCTGTGTTCAAAGACTTATTTATTTAGAGACAGGGCTTTTTGTATACACCAGCCTGGTCTTAACCTTCAATCTCTCTGCCTTCACCTCCTGAGTGCTAGGATTACAATTGTGCACCACCATGCCTGGCTTAGATTTATATTTTTTAATGAAACTTCGCAAGGAGTAACTATGATTGGGAGTTTAAAATCAGTGGAGTACAAACAAAAAAATCTTGTCCTTCCTTCCTTTGAATCAGATAATGGATGACTTCAATATGGGGACTAGGGACTGTCCCATGTAAATGGGGTGTCCACAGAGTCCATGGGCCAAGAAGAGGCCCCTCACCTGATCGCAGTGGTTGGTGTGCCTGACGAGGAACCTCAGGAAGTCAAACCTGGAGCACTTCCGGATGAGGATGAGGTCGGAAGACCCATCTCCCAGGTGGGCGGCCGGGGAAAGGCCCCTGGGGCAGCGAGGGCAAGCACAGGACATGTTCGTGGCGTTGATGGCCAGAAACTTGCCACAGATGACCTGCCACTCCTCCACCTCCTCTGAAGCAGAAAGACACGGGGCAGACGTCACGGCTGGGTACGGCGCAGGGCCGGCCACCCCGCAGGGACAGCGTGAGCAGGCTGCGCTCCCCCAGGGCTGGGTGTCCTCAGCTTGTATTCTGGCCCCACGTCCAGGACAGAGAACTCATGCAGCCGCTGTCATCGGCCCCAGAAACACCTGCCGTGGAACTGTCCACGTGCCTCTGGAAGCTGCAGGGAGGGCTGGACCCGAAGGACCCCTCCTTAAAAAGCAGAACTGGCAGGGCGCGGTGGCGCACACCTGTCATCCCAGTGACTAGGGAGGCGGAGGCAGGAGGATCGCAAGTTCGAGACCAGACGTAGTCTGCGTAATTTAGTGAGACCCTGCCTCAAAAAGTAAAAAAAAAAAAAAAAAAAAAACGGGCTGGGAGTACAGCTCAGTGGTCCAGCACTTGCAGAGCATGCAGGCGCGAGGCCCTGGGTTCAACCCCTAGTACTGCAAAAAAAAAAAAAAAAAGAAAGAAAGAAAAGAAAAGAAGAGAAAAGGAAACAGCAGACCCGTGCTTGCCGCTCCTCACAGAGAAGCTTCTGGAGGGCCATTTACAACGAGTGTCAGCAGACCACAGACCTGGGCCACATCGGCCCGCCACCTCTCTCTCCATGGCCTCTGAGCTAACAATGGTTTTCGCATATTTAAATAATTTTTTGAAAAAACAATAGAATATTTTGTTAACGTGAAAAATACATGGAGCCGGGTGCGGTGGCGCATGCCTGTAATCCCAGCAGCTCGGGAGGCAGAGGCAGGAGGATTGCAAGTTCGAGACCAGAGGCGGTCTGCATAACTTAGCAAGACCCTGTCTCAAAAAATTAAAAAAAAAAAATGGACTGGGGGCGCAGCTCAGTGGTCCAGCACTTGCAAAGCATGCAGGCGTGAGGCCCTGGGTTCAACCCCCAGTACCAGAAAAAAAAAAAAAAGGAAAAATACATGGAACTCCAGTATCAGTGTCTGTACCCATCTGTCAGCAGCTGGCCACACACACTGTCTATACACTGTCCATGGCCACTTTCACTGAGGGGCAGGGTTAACGGCTGTGGTGGGCACAGCGCGAGGTTCTCCTCTGGTCAAGCCCGAACAGAACATTTGCTGACCGACCTCCAGGTACCAGAGCAGGCGGAAGAGGAGCCCTGGCTGGGCCTCGCACCAGCAATGGGGGGGGGGGCCAGCACACGTGGGCCTGCCATGCCCGCAGCGGCCTCCTTCCCCAGTCTGGCAAGCGGCAGTGGGAGCCAGAGAGAAACTGGCGCATGGTGCGAGAGAGGAAAGAGGAAAGGAAGAGGCAGACGGCCGGCAGAGGCAGGGCAATCCCAGCACACGCGGACACACGGCCGCAGGAGTTACCGGTGTTTTCCAAGCCGTACAAGGCCTTCTTCTGCTCCTCCTCCAGCTGCTGCTTGCTCTGCCTGCACACAAAGCATCTGAAAGACAAGACCACAGTCACCTTTTCGCTAAGGGGTGTATTTCACAGAGAAGTCCCTTGGCTTGGCACCCATGAAAGCACTTGCTTTCTTTTTGTATAACAGGAGACTCAATTTCAAAAGCTTAACTAAAAGCAGTTCCTTAGCGTACTATACTGAATTCTCAAAAGCTAGATCTATGTTTAAATTTTCACCTATCAATCAATACTTCCTTCTCTAAGAATTATAAACATTAGGCTGGGTGCAATGGTCCACGACTATAATCCCAGTGACTTGGGAGGCTGAGGCAGGAGGATCACAAGTTCGAGGCCATAGGCAATCCGCATAACTTAGTGAGACCTTGTCTCAAAATAAAAATAAAAAGAGGGCTGGGGTGCAGCTCAGTTGTAGAGCACTTGCCCAGGATGTGCGAGGCCCTGGGTTCAACTCCCCAGAGGAGAGAGAGAGAAAGAGAGAGATAGATAGATAGAGAGAGACAGAGAGAGATCTAGATCTGTAAACATTAAACAAGCACAGCCCCAGGGCAGACTTTGCACCCTAGCATGGGCTGCAGTGAACGCTGAAGTGCAAACTCTACCCAGGAACCCTGGCGCGCATGCTCATTTTCTCTGGGACAACAAAGAATGTTGCACTTGTTCCAGTCAATGCAAGCAAACAAGTCACTGAGAGCCCTGAACTCAGAGTCTGGTCCCCGCCCTGAGAGCGTGTTTTCAGTCTGCAGACATCTCGAGCCACTGCCCCACGGTGGAGTAAGACCAGTGCTGACTCTGGGAAATCAGCTGATCCAATTGGGTTCAGCGATGCGACAGCTAAATTTCCCGATTTACCATCTCACATCCTTCACTTAGAGAGGACCTGGGGACATCCTTAGACAGGAAAGGATAGCATGTGTGTCCGCCAGGGTGTCATGCCTGCCTCCAGGTGGTTGGGCAGACAGACCCCCATGGTCATTGGTGTGGCCGTGTGGCCCAGGACAACTAGTTGAAGGTTTGCTTATGAGCTAAGAATGGTTTTCACGTATTTAAATAATTTTTTAAAAAAACAATAGAGTATTTTGTTAACATGAAAAATACATGGAGCCGGGCGAGGTGATGCACACCTGTAATCCCAGCGCTTCGGGATTACAATCTAGTCAGACATCCCTGGGTGACTCAAGTGCACGGGGCTAAGTGCATCCAGAGGGTGCCCTGGCCAAGCGCACTCCCCTCCCTGGGCTGCCTTCCCTCCCATGCCCCGCTTCTGGGGCTACGGTGGCTCTGCCTGCTCCATCCCAGCACCTGGGGCCAGCCACGCTCCTTTCAGCTGCTGCCTGCCTTTCCAAGCAGCTCAGGGTGCTTGAGTGGGGCTCCCCTCATCACAAGTGGGCTCCCAGCTTGGAGCAGGGGCTAAGGGGCAAGGGTCTTGGCTGAGGGTGGGGATGGGGGCTCAGCTCCCGTCAGCCACTGAGAACACAGGCTGCACGGTCCGGCTCTGCCGTGGTCTTCCCCACGTGGTGGTCGCACACGCATGTTTACCAGTTACATGGCTTTCTCTCGTCCTTCCTTGCACCCACCTTTCGTTCATCAGACCCCTAGGAGGGGCAGAGGAAGCCTCACCAAGAACAGACAACATGGACCTGAGCCTCACTCCACGGCCAACGCGGGGCTCAGCCTGGCGCCAGACCCTCCCCTCATGGGCCCCAAGGACTTAGCTGCCGTGCACAGGGCCAGAGTGGAGATGGCCAGGCGGGGCCCTGCAGTGCCTGTGGGTCAGAAAACCCTACACAGCCTTCGGGCGCAGTGGCACATGCCCATAATCCCAGCAGCTTGGGAGGCGGAGGCGGGAGGATCGCAAGTTCGAGACCAGAGGCAGTCTTTGTGACTTAGCGAGACCCTGTCTCAAAAAGTAAAAAAAAAAAATGGGTTGGGGGGGCACAGCTCAGTGGTCCAGCACTTGCAGAGCATGCAGGCACGAGGCCCTGGGTTCAACCCCCAGTACCACAAAAAAAAAAAAAGAAAGAAAACTCCACACAGGGTCTTCCGTCCTCATTTGGAAAACATGGCAGCACCCACTGTCATAACAGGAACTACCCCCCCCAGCCCCCAACACACACAGTGTTACCTTTCACATTGCGCACAGAGTAAACAGGCAGAAAGGTACTTACCCTGCCCGGCACGGCTTCCTGTCCCGTGGCGATCCCACCGTGTGCTGTGCCGGGAGGAAGGACACTGTTCCCTCGTAGTAGTGGTGTGACAGGAAGGTCTTCACGCCTGGGGACAGGGTGAGCCAGGAGAGAACAGCCACGCATCATTGCCGGCTGCACCAGTGCCTCACCTGCATCAGCAACATCGCTAAGCCGCCAGAGGGAGGTGGCAGGCCCCGCCCCCCCAACCCCTGGTCACAGTGCCAGCGCCTTCCAAGACCCAGCAAGAGCTGTCAGGGTTTCGGTCACCCACGAGGGCCGCCTGCAACAGTGGCAAGCAGGGTCTTTTCCATTAAAACCGTAAGCACCGGCCTCATGGCCTCAGTGAGGTGCCTTGGTGTCCCCACGGCTCAGCATCCTCACTGCCCCCTTTCAAACTGGTCATCAAGGTCCCTGCCTCCTGTGCACTTGGCTCCCACCAAGGTCATCCATGACAAGGGTGGCTTCCTGGGACAGGTCAGGACAAAGGCCAGGGTGGCACAGCCTCCTGAAGGGCAGGCGGGGAGGCGCTGTCCATGGTGCTGCCGGCATGGTGCGCGCCAGGGCTCAGCAAAGCCACCAGAGCCAGCCTGGTGGGACGCTGACCTGCCGTCTGGGGAAGGCCACAAGCAGGACAGCAGGGAGGGGGCGGTAGGCATGAGAGGACCTGTGCCACACAGGACCAGGCATGTTATGCAACTCTGGGTGACACAGCTGCTCCAGGTCCCAACCAGGCCTGGGTGGCCCCACACGGCCACTTTGCCTGGCTCAGGTCTGCGGCAGCACAATGCTGGCCACAGGACCCCAGGGGAGTCCACCTCCACGTGACCCCGCAAGACTTGGGCAGGTGCTTTAGGCACTTTGTGCCTGAGGTCTCAGCTGTGAAATGGGACGGAGCCCCTGATGCACAAGCGTCAGGGCGAAGTAAGTCCCATGGCCTTTGGTGAGCACAACGTGGCACCAGAGAACACTTGCCTGCCCCTCCGCCCACAGCAGAGCCTCCCATGCCCTACCTCACAGTGTCCTCACCTGCAAGACCACAGGCAATCGGCCTCCTAGGGAAGCTCAGACCCCCACGGCCCTCTGAGCTTTAGACTCGGCTCTCATGGGCCCCACCCCCACCCGGCTCTGTTGGTCTTGCTCAACCCTGCACCCTGCCCGGGCCTGGGGCTGGGAACTCACTCAGGAAACATCAGCTCTGCAGAGAAGCGGCTCAGAGCTGGCCCTGCAGAGTGGGAGGCCATGCCACCTCTGCCCTGCACGATGGCTCTGGCTTCTCTCCTGGCTCCCTGGTGGGCCCCAGGAGACGTCTAGTGTCCAAGGCCCTGGAGGAGACTGACCCACCAGTGGGCAGGGTGCTGCGGACAGCTGCCTCCTGGCCAGGGCAGCCTCCACAGTGACTTCTTTCCGAACTTCAAAGCCCCTGCCTCTGCCTGAGGTTAGACAGGCTCTGGCAGGTGCACGTGTCCAGGATAGGGTGCAACACTTCTGCACCCTCCTTCTCCCTTTTTTTTTTTATGGTACTGGGGGTTGAACCCAGGGCCTCGCACTTGCATGCTTTTTAAGTGCTGGACCACTGAGCTGCACCCCCAGCCCATTATTTTACTTTTTCTGAGATAGGATCTCGCTAAGTTACGCAGACTGCCTCTGATCTTGAACTTGCGATCCTCCTGCTTCCACCTCCCGAGCCGCTGGGATGACAGGCGTGCGCCACTGCACCCGGCTTTCTCTTTCTCCTTTATATCACCCTCCACTCTGCCTAGAACAGCAGGACCCTTTCTGCCTCACAGCAGCCAAGTGCAAAGCCACCTTCTTGACACTCCCAGGTGGCGGTGGCAGTGGCAGACTGCGATGGCGGTGAAGACAAAGACCAGGAAGTCTCTTTGGCCTGACAGGCAGGACAGGGCTGCAGGGGCTGCCCTCAGGCACTGTGCTGAGGGCTTTGGCCAGAGGTTGCGGCCAGGTAGGCTCTGTGGCTTTTCAAACTCTCAGCCCCTTCTCTTAATGAAGGTGTGCAGCAATGCAGAGCTCGGCATTGCTTATCTTTAATTTCTAAGCCACACTGTCGTTTTTCACGCCAGGTAAAGTTTGCCAAGGTGCTGTTTCTTCCTCTCACAAGAAAAAGGTTGTTGTTGTTGTTGTTAGGTGTCCTCGTTAGGTTCTAGTATTGGGAATTATTCAATTTAACTTAATACAAATTTACCCAAAAGCACACTATGAAAGGCACGGACCAGAAAATGACATTCATTAAATACAGTGAAAGAATTCATTTGAACAATGAGAATGTCATGCCTTAAATTCTACACCTTTTCAGAGTTTCTCTTTTGCTCCATTTAAAAGCTGTCAAGGAGGTATGATACCCACCACCTGAAACCCGAAGGCTGTAACGTTTTAGGATAACCTGGAGCCAACTTCTGTTTCTTATTCATTCTAGCTCTGGGACCAGGTAAGAGGGGACTGGTGCCTGTCACTGAGAGCTCCATCCACACCCCTAGGGAGCATAGAGAGGGCGCATTGTTCTCAGGCACACCCCCTACCAGCTGCATCCGGAACTCTTGAGGTGGGTTCAAACAAGCTGCCCAGGGCCACCAACGCCCACTGAGTCTGAGAGCCACTGACCTGCAGGAAGGCTGTGACTAGACTTGGGCAGGTGCTTTAGGCACTTTGTGCCTGAGGCCCCAGCTGTGAAATGGGGCGGAGCCCCTGATGCACAAGCGTCAGGGCGAAGTCCCATGGCCTTTGGTGAGCACAGCGTGGACCCAGTGAACCCCTGCCTGCCCCACCCCAGAATCCCAGCCTCGAGGAGGCAGATTCCACCTCCCTTGCTCGGGGATGCATCCTCAGCACCGAGAACAAGGCCTGGCATGGGGCAGGTGCCCAGAGACACGTCTGGGATGGACAATGGCTGCCACGGCAGCTCAGCTGTTGCTGTTGTTAGGTGCCGTCGAGTCGGTATCTGACTCATAGCGACCCTCATAGGGTTTTTGATGGCTGTTTCGGGATTGCCTTGGGAGTGGATTGCCAGGCCCTTCTCCCATTTTTGTGGTGCTGGGAATCGAACTCGGGACCTCAGAGACTGCAGTGCAGTGCTCTACCAACTGAGCTAAATCCCAGCAGCAGCTCAGCAAGGCACAGCGTATTTGCTGGGGAACGTGAGGGATGTTTGTGCCTGAGAGGCAGGCTCCAGCACAGATGCCTGGGGCTGAGCTTCCTCACGGAGGAGATTCTTGCCATTCTGACTGCTATGCTCAGAGTAGTTAGAATACGAATTGTTTCCTATGAAAACTTCACCCCCACCGTCTAAGAGGGCCGGTGCCGTCTCCATGACAGGTGAGAGAACAGACTGATTCTCGGGGCTTCTGTCAGCCCCTGATTCTGACGGGCCGTGTCTCCTGGGGACCTAGCAAATTCGCCTACCTGTGGGTCCAGGGGATGGGATCCGGGCCCCACCACTCAGGTTCGAGCCCACGCGCCTCCATCTCCTTGCCCCTTCGTGTCCTGACTGTCGACGGGGCGCCCACCTTTGATGGGTGTTTCAGGACGGAGTCAGACACGTCTGTGACCACGGCGAGCGCCTGCCTCGGCGCGTCCCTCCGCGTACCTGAGAAGTCGTATCTGACGAGCCCCATCCACCGCTTCTTCTCGCTGTCCTTGATCAGGTCCCCATAGAAGCCGTAGCCCAGCAGGGACACCGAGTACCTCAGCAGCGTGCTATTGTGGTGCACCGAGGACACGTCCATGGACAGCGAGTCCCCTGGGGGAACGCGGCACTGTGAGGGATCCGTCCCCAGCCCGACCCCTCTGCCCGCCCTGCCTCCGCAACAGCCTCTGCAGAGGACACCGGGGACTGGCGTGCAGGGCGATGAAGGGCCCTTGAGGCAAAATTCAGATGACAAAACTGAGCTCCAATTTCCCCACCTGGCTTGGAAAGCTGGACTGTGGGGAGAGGACTGGAATGGAACCCTGAACGTCACTAAATGAAAGGAAGGCAGGTTTGAGACTGGAGAAAAGGTACCCAGCACTTAACACAAAGGCCACCGGACATGATGGCGCACACCTGGGATCATAGCAGCCAAGATGCTGAGGCAGAAGGGCGGTGCGCTCTGGGCCAAGCCAACACTACACAGCAAGACCCTCTCTCAAAAACAAAGTGAAATAAAAAGAAAAAGAAAAATGCAAAATCTCAAGGGGCTACTTTTATTTATTGTTTGTCTTTATTATTTTGAGACAGGGTCTTACTAAGTTATGCTGGCTGCCCCTAGCTTCAAATTTGTGATCCTCCTGCCTCAGCCTCCCAAGTTGCTGGGATTGTAGGTATGCGCCATATAGGTGCCCAGCAAATTTTTAATTTATTATTTTTGTGTTTGGGGGGGGGATTTTGTTTGTTTGTTTTCTATTTTTTTTTGAGGGGGGATGGGTATTGAACCCAGGGCTTCATACTAGGCCAGTGTTCTACCAATGCACTATACCCAGAGCCATAAAAATGTAATTCCCAACCTCCTTGAGCGCTAAGAATGGAACTCAGGGCCTTGCACATGCTAGGTAAATGCTTTACCACTGAGCCACACCCCCTTAAGTGGCTATTTCAGCATAACACTTCTGTGGCTCCAGCTAAGCCAGAGCCCATTGTGCACAGGGAGAAGGAAGGGGAGAAGGCACCAGTGTTTGTCAGGCAGGTGCCCTGAGGAGCTCGCAGGACGGCCAGACCCCTCGTGTCCCCTCTCTGGAGGCTGAAGCAGGGCTGGGCGTGTCTGTTGCCTGAGGGAGCAAATCACCCAGAGCCTGGCAGGCTCTTCACAAAGGAAATCGGGGAGCTGGTCCAGGTGCAGCTGCCTGGCCCTTGGCCATGGCCATGGCCAGAACCTGAGCACCATGAGGACAGGGGCCACTTCCTGCCTCCAGGACAGCGGCATTCGGGGAGTCCCCAGAGCACACAGGAAAAATGCGGGCATCACAGCAGGATGGAGCTAACGGGGAGAGAAGTGGGCATAGGGGCTGCGGGGCTCACAGGGCTGTGCCCAAGTCGGCCTGTGGAGCTGAGCTCAGCGGAGGTAGCTCGGGACAGTGTGAGGTGAGTTCCAGGACAAAGAGGGACTCAGATCAGAGTGGGATGCCATGACCTGGGAGCCTGGCCGGCACGGGACTGTGTCCCCTGGGACCCTGCAAAGCAGATGAGGGGAGTGCAGTAGAGGAAAGGGACCAAACGGCCTGGGCTCCAGCTGAGGGGCGGGCAGGGCGATGGAGGAGGAAAAAGAAAAACAGGGCCACTGTGAGGCCAGCAGGGGCCTGCGCTGGGCGCCTCGTGTGAGCCACGACTCACCGACCACGATGTGCAGTGCTGACGTCTCCGCGTCGTTGGTGCCCACCGTCGAGTAGCACACACAGTCCGTTGACCCTGTGGAGGTGAACGAAGGTCACAGTGTCACTGTTGTTATTACGTGCCACTGAGTTGTGCCCGACTCATAGTGACCCTCATAGGGTTTTCAATGACTGACTGTTTCAAGATTGCTTAGGGAGTGGGTTGCCACGTCCTTTTCCCGTTTTTATGGTGCTGGGAATCGAACTCGGGACCTCAGAGACTGCAGAGTAGTGCTCTACCAACTGAGCTAAATCCCAGCCCCCTCAGTGTCATTGTTGTTGTTGTTGTTAGGTGCCCTCGAGTCAGTATCTGACTCATAACGACCCTCATAGGATTTTCTATGGCTGATTGTTTCGGGATTGCCTTGGGAGTAGGTTGCCACATTCTTTTCCTGTTTTTGTGGTGCTAGGAATCAAACTCAGGACCTCAGAGACTGCAGAGCGGTGCTCTACCAACTGAGCTAAATCCTAGCCCAGTGTCATTACATGGTCTGAAATTGTAGCTGGCTTCTGGTTAAGTGAGCGGCACGCTAAGCCTTTTGTTTCATGGAGTAAACAAGAATAAAAGGAAATAAATGGAATTCACCTAGCAAATGGATGTTAAAAACATCAACATCGACCTTGCCAGGGTGTCAGGCAGCTCCTCAGAGAATGGCCCACAGCAAGCCCATGCACACAGACCGCCCCCAAGCCCCCGAGAAATGTCTGTAGTGGGGGTGGCCACTTCCCTCCCTCACAAGGTTCTGCAAAGGGAGTGGCCCCCACAGGACTCCATGTGGCCTCAGAACCCCGTGGCCTAGACCTCAAGGGCAAAGGGAGTATGCATGGAACACCGCCACATATACAGCGAGCGTGACTGGAAGGTCACAGGATGGACGCTGCTAAAGGTGTTTCCACCCTGAGATGTGATTTTTCTACAGCTTGTGTTTTGAGGAAACCCAGGTCAGCTCCTGGCTCATGGGGAGCAGCAGCCACCAGCTTCCACATGAAGGGCAGCCGTACCCCATCCTCACCCACTGACAGCATGAGCACACGCCCGCTGTATCTCGGAGTGCAGGGGAGGAGCGCTGAGGGACAGGGACGTGGCGGCTCAGCCCAGGGTGGGCCACAGCGCGTGGCAGTGAGGCTACTGACCTCCCTCCCTCTGCCCTTCTTTAGCTGGGTCATGATCCAGTCCCGGTCTCAGCCCCACAGGGGCAGGGCAGCGCCCGAGGCGCTTATCCATAACAGCGATTCCCCAGCCCTGGCTCGAGACTGACTCAGAGCAGCCACACAGCACAAACACGGGACAGATGTTCTGCACACCTGCCTTGTAGGTTCCCCGGGAACGCACGGCACTGCCACCAACACAACGCCACTCGTCAGGAAGCAGCTACACGCATTAGTGGGCCAGAAGCACAGGTGCAAGCCACAGGCCCTGTGCCCTGCCCTCGGTCCATGGGTCTCCCGTCCTGCGTGACCACTGATGACACCCTAGAGTGCAGGGCTCCCAGAACATGTGTTAGATCTGAGCACCCTGAGTGGCCTCTCAGAGTACAGGCTCTGGTCCAGATGGAGGCCACGGGGCAAGACCATTGGTCAGCTCATCTGGGCTGGCTTAGGGCTTCTGACAGTTGGAAACATAAACACACATTTCTAAGAAGGGTGTTGGGCTGGGGTTTAGATCAGTTGGTAGAGCGCTGCTCCACACTTTCTCAGGACCTGGGTTCAATCCCTATCACCGCAAAAATGGGAGAAAGACGTGGCAACCTGCTCCTGAAACAATCATCGGCCATTGAAAACCCTGAGGGTCGCTGTGAGTCGGACTCAACTCTACAGCACCTGACAATAGGGGTATGTTTCTTTTCTGCTCTTTTAAAAGCTCTCAGTGCCGTCTCATTTTAACAATGAGCCTGGAGAGGCCTGGTGGCACATGCCTATGATCCCAGCACTCGAGAGGCTGGGGCAGGAGGCTCACGAGGTTGAGGCCAGCCTGGGCTACCATGTCAGTTTGCACTAAACAGCAAGGCTAGCCTGCACAAAACAGCGAGACTGTATCTAAAAAAAAAAAAATTTAAATGGCCATTTCAGGTTATTGTTATTGTTGTTGTGGTTGCCGTCAAGTCAGTCTGACGCATAGCTATGCTATGTACAACAGAAGTAAGCACTCCCCAATACTGTGCCATGCCCGGCACTATTATCCATGGTTCTCTGCTATTCAGAGGGTTTCGATGGCTGATAGCTTTCAGGATTGATTTGGGAGTGGGCTGCCAGGTCCTTCTCCCATTTTTTAGCGGTGCTGGGGATTGAATCCAAGGCCACAGAGTATGCAGAGCAAGCACTCTACCAACTGAGCTAAACAGATGGCACCTAACAACAATTTAAGGTCACAGAAACCATTCATTCTTAGAATGTAACTAACAGTATCTAAGAAAATCTAAGGGGCTGGGGTTTAGCTCAGTTGGCAGAGTGCTGCTCTGCACTCTGAGGACCTAGGTTTGATGCCTAGCACCGTAAAAACAGAAAGACATGGCGATCCACACCGGAGGCAATCAGCCATTGAACACTCTATGAGGGTCACTATGAGTTGGACCTGACTCCACGGCACCTAACAACAGCAACAAGGAAAGCCAGGTGGTTTTGGACTCTCTCTCACCCCTCATCTTCATAATTAGAGTCCTCAAGTAGTAAGTATAAACAAAAGAACAAACTCCAAAAGAGCTATGGAATAACTTGACCCAAGCCCTACAATGGACTGGGATTTAGCTCAGTTGGTAGAGCACTGCGCTGTAGTCTCTGAGGTCCCGAGTTCGATTCCCAGCACCGCAGAATGGGAGAAGGACGTGGCAATCCACTCCCAAGGCAATCCCGAAACAGTCAGCCATTGAAAACCCTGAGGGTCACTATGAGTCAGACTCGACTCGATGGCACCCAACAACAACAACAACAACAAGCCCTACAGCAGCGCCCGGCACCTCCCAAGGACTTGTACTTCCCGCCCACCTCTCTGCCGGGGGCATTGCTAGCCCTCTTCACAAATCGTCCTGCAGAACAATAGCCACTCAGACCCCCAGTCTCCCTGCATTTAATCAGCTGCAACTTGTATGTTCAACTTGTAGTCTTTTAATTGGTAGATTAATACTCCCCAATACAGTACAGTAATACTCCCCAATAAAAATGAAGAAAGGGATGTTTGGTTTCACTTTGCACCGCATCCTATAAGCCCATGACCTCAGGACGCCATCCTCCATTTCTGAGTCTATCTTAGAGCTGAATGTTCTATCTCACACAAACATTACAGGAAAACTGAATTTGTTTTTTTGTTGTTGTTTTGTTTTTTCAGTACAGGATTTTGAACCCAGAGCTAGGCAGGCACTCCATCAATGAGCCGTGCCTCTAGCCCCTTTTTTGCTTTTTATTTAGAGACAGAGCTTCACTGAGTTGCAAAGGCTGCCTCTGGTTTCGAGCTCACTATCCTCTTGCCTCAGCCTCCTGAGTCACTGGGATTACAGGTCGGCTCCATGGCGCCCATTTTAAGAGAACTGAAAATCCTACAGAAGAATTTCATGGAGTGCTTTGTTCTGGGGAAAAGCAAGTATCTCCACCTTTGCCACACTACCCTTTTGCAAGCATAACCCGCTTTTTAAACAAGAACAGACCCTTTCTGCTGACTAATTTCCAGGATCACACCCCATAATGTTAGCTGCAGGAGAGGAGGCCTCTACACAGTGGTGTGCTGGACAGAGACTGGTGGGGTGCAGGGCAGGGTCTGCAGCCCCCCAGACCTAGCCAGCTCCAGGGGCTTGAGAATCTGAACTATATTTTATTTTATAAATGGGGTCTGGCAGGCTGGCCTCAAACTTGTGATCCTCCTACCCCAGCCTCCCATGTAGCTTGGATGACAGGTGTGTGATACCACGCCTGGCTATGCCAGGGCTGTGGGATGATCACGGCCCAGGTCTCTGGCGTGTCACCGTTCACATGACAGGAAGTAATGGACAGTGCTTCCTATTGATCTAGCAGGTGTAAGGTGGCCCAGAATATAAAGGTACTTGAATTGTGACGCTCCCCCAGAGGACCTCACAGGCCTGTCTTGGACCAGATACGAATTCACTCTGTGACACCTGGTCCTGGGGGCACTGGGTAGGGCAGGCCAATTTGAGTCTTCTAATAGGTCCAGCAATCACTCTGCTGAAAAAATCAGGTTTTTGTGGACAAGCAAACGGAGGCACAGGGAGGCCATGTCCCTGCTTAAGGCCACCCAGAAAGTGCCCACATCTAACAAGTCTCCAGTTTCCCAGAAGCCTGGGCCCACCCACCCTTGTCCCCTTTTCCTGTCTAGGACCCACTCTGTTGCTGAGCCCCAGTCAAGCCTCTTCATCCAGCTCAGCCCCGACTCCTCCAGCCTTGGAATGGGCTCATCCTTCAGTGCTTCTGCTTTGGAAACCGCCAGCCAGCGGTCCAGGGTCTCCCGGACCACGGATGAGGAAACAGCTTTCCTGCTCTCTTGCCCAGACCTTCGGTGAGGAAAGAACGCTCTCCCTGCCGCGACCATCAACAAGGAAAGAACCTGCTCTCTGTCTAATCACCAACAAAGCAAGAACTCTCTCCTTGTGACCACCGAGACCACCAATGCAGGTGTTTGCCCCTGGAAGGCAAAAGCGCCTGAGGCTTTTCCTTTCTCCCATCTCTGCTGGCATCCCGAGGGCCGAAGGAGTCATCGCCCCTCACCCGAGTGAATTGTGTTTAATATCTGTGTGCGTGGCGGTGCCGCCCATCCAGACATCCGAGCTGGACTAGGAGGTGTGTGCCCCACATACAGTTGGAAGATCGTGAGTTTGAGGTCAGCCTGCATGACCCCATCTATAATCGGGCACAACCCCAACTCAGAGCCTCCTCGGCAGCTGGCTCAAGTTCTGCTGTTCACCCAAGCAGGAGTTGACCATCCATCTGCCAGAGAAACCAGGACAAGTCCCACCTCCTGGACACTGGGCACCGCCTTTCCTGCTGGCCCAGCTGTCTGTCTGCCTCGCGCCTGGTGGCAGTGAGTCAATGGAGCACCAGCTCCCCAGAAGCCTTGCTGACCCCGAGGTTGAAGGGAAAAGGTGCTCAGAGGCCATGAAGACCCTCCTCACTGAGCCTGCACTGGCCTGCTTGGCACATGTGTCCTGCCCCCAGCAGCAATGGCCGCGAGCCTACAGCCCATGGGGCTGCTCAGCACGGAGCCTGTCACCTGCCAAAATGGGGCGGGCAGACACCATGGCCGAACAGGACAGACACATTCAGGACAAAGCACAGCCCCGCAGGCAGTGGGCAAGGACCTGCCCTCCGTCCTGCCTCTGCCTTTCCGTCCCCTTCCAAGGCCCAGGGCTCCTGTGCATGGCCCTTCTGCACAAGCCTGCCCCGGCCCCCAGCTCCTGAAGGTCAGTTAAAGGCCCCTCTTCCAGACAAGCAGCCAGACCACCACCCCTGACCAGGCACCAGGAGCCTCCTAACCCCAGGACTGCAGCCCCATGGCCCCCACCCAGCTGCCGGTTCTCTGAGAGCAGAGACTGTCCCATCCGCTGCTGGATTCTCAGGATCCTGCATAAAGTGGGCGCTCAGCGGGCTGGGTGGGGGCCCCTCGCAAACAGGCATCAGGGCTCAGTCCACTGGTCACAGGTGCTCAGAAAAGAACGCAAGCGTGCTTCGTGACAAAATCACAATTTAAACAAAGGGATGAACCTGGAAGGAAACCCAGGCATGGCCCCCTCCACGCAGCCCTAATTACAGGAAATCCGCACTAACTAAGCAGAGTGGAACTGGGGGGCTGGATGGCCACCGTGGCTGCACACTGACCTCTTCCTAAGGACGAGGGAGAAGAGGAAGCTGCGTGGGCTCCTACCTGCGGGGATGATGCCGATCCGGAGGGTGCTGGGGACCAGCGCAGCCCTGGGGTGGTTCTGGTCCACGCCTGCGCTCCTCTGCGTCCTCCCGATCAGCCCGTGCAGCACCTCACTGAACATGCCATCGCCGCCGACACAGACGACGCTGCGGGAGGGGCACAGGCCCGTCAGCCTCCGGGTCGGTTCTCAGCACACAGGGTGGGGTCCTCGCGGGCCAGGAGGGCAGCATGTGAGTGTGGCCCCCGCCGTATACCCGGGAACATGGCCTTTGAGGGAACCCTAGGCGGTAACGCTGAGCCTCCGCGCCAGCCTGCCGAGGCTGCTCGTATGGACAACAGGACTCGTGGTGAACGTCGGCTTTCCCGCTGGGAGGTGGCGATTTTGGTGGTTGCGGGTGGAGAACGGCCACGTGACCAGCCTCTGCCAGGCCCCACCAAAACCCCTAACTCAGGCTGGGGGTGTGGCTCAGTGGTAGAACACATGCCTAGCAGGCATCAGGCCTTGCGTTCAAGCCCCAGCACTGAAAAAAAAAAAAATGCCCCACATTCCTAAACTCTTGAGTCTCAAGACTGGAATCAGCTGGGCAGAAACACTGGACTTCCTGCTGTGGAGGGAGGCTGCCCTGTGCGGCCCCCTGGGACAGGGAGGGTTCAGGGAGCCCGCACGTGCTGACCTCCTTCACTGACGCAGCTGGGCACCTTGTAGTGCACGGCATTGACCTCAGCAGAGGATGACTCTATGCTCAAGCAGTGAGTCACCAATACTGGGTGTGGTCTTGAGGACTTGGGAAACAGAAGCAGAGGGGACCAAATAACAGGGTCATACCCCGTCATATTAGCTGCAAGAGAAGAGGCCTCCATGCAGGGGTGTGCTGGACAGGGACTGGTGGGGTGCAGGACAGGGTCTGCAGACCCCCAGATCTAGCCAGCTCCAGGGGCCTGCGAATCTGAACTATATTTTATTTTATAGATGGGGGTCTATAAAATAAGGTGAAACGGGTTCACAGGAAAACACCTGGGGAGGAAGAGGAGGAAGGAGGCCAGCCCGGGCTTCAGGCAGGCAGGATGGGTTTTAGGGCCTGCCGTCTAGTGCTGGGGCAATGGGCGGGCAGGGTGGAGGGGCATGGATGCACGTGTCATGAGACGTGGAGGGAAGGCAGGGGACGTGCGTGTGGCTGAGGGAGACCTGACGGCACCCACACCCAAAGCGGGAAGCTCAGCCATAACGGAGGCAGGCGGGGGGGGGGGGGGGGGGGGGGGGGGGGGGGGGGGGGGGGGGGGGGGGGGGGGTACAGGGGCTGTCACTGAAGGCATGGGGTGGGCTGACCAGGTGCTCCCTCAGAACTGAGAGCGGCCAGAGCGCCTGGCCGTTCCCCAGTGTATGCGGCTGCACAGTCTCCAGGGATGGGCTCTCCGCCACCAGGTGCCTCCTAAGGCGCGTGGCTATGAGAAGGGTCCTCGGCCATTTCGCCCCCGTAGCCCACACACTGCACTGGGGCCGCCAGTCCCCATCTGGGCTGTGGCTTCAAGGCTCAGGTCTTTGAATAATCAGCTGCACCGGCCACACCAAGGTGGGTGCGTGGCAAAAGCCATGGGTTACCCCGTGGTCTGGCCTCCCTGCCAGGGGCCACGTGCCTGGGGAAAGTGTGTCTCAGGAGGCCAGTCTCAAAGGGCCTGACCACCTGGCTAAGCGGGGTAAAAAATGTGACTGAGGCCGGGTGCGGTGGCGCACGCTGTAATCCCAGTGGATTAGGAGGTGGAGGCTGGAGGATCGCAAGTTCGAGACCAGAGGCAGTCTGCGTAATTTAGCGAAACCCTGTGTCAAAAAAAAAAAAAAAAAAAAAAAAAACCTGAAAAATGGGCTGGGGGCACTGCTCAGTGGTCCAGCATTTGCAAAACATGCAAGCCTGAGGCCCTGGGTTCAACCCCCAGTACTGAAAAATAAAAATGAACAAACAAATATAATAATATTTTTGGGTAAGCTTTTTAAGGAATGAGAAATTGTTCCCAACGTATCAGGAAAGCAGGACCCAAAACTACAAAAACCTCACGTCAAGTTGACGCAACCCTGTACATGGTGGTTTATTCCTCTGCTAATGGGGAACTACATACAGACATCCTGTGGAAGCCGGAGGAGGAAACAGGACCATCACACAGTGGTTCTGCCCAGTAGAGGGAGGACATGGGGTCTAACTTCCCTGCCTGCTCTTGACTTTCTACAAGAAGCGTGTTTACTGTTACGGTAAAAAATAAAAAATGAGCAAAAGGCAAGGGAGCTATCACAACTGAGAGAGACGGGTAAAACTCGATGAGAACTCGCAGAACTCGACGAGAACTCGCGGCTCCTGATCAAGAGGAAAGCAAGCTCACCCGTCATAGTCGTCTATGTTGATCTCGTACAAGGTCTCCTTGGCTTGATTAGCGTGGTCAGTAACTGCAGGGAAAACGTCACATGGTACAGTTTACAATCACATCTGCTGAATCATATCATATACAAAAGAAAAGGCGAGCTGCCCCTTCTTTTACAGTGTGGTCCGACAAAGCCTCTAGGAGGGTTTCCAAGGAAATCCCTCCTCAGATCCTACCTGGCTCCTTCTTATGGAGGGATGAGGGGTCTCGGTGGAGCGTAACCCTCTCCAGGGCACGTTCTACTGGGTGAATTCTGACATTCTTGGCATTTAATTGTCAGCAAATAATTTCTTTGAGACCAATCAGAAACAGTCAGATTCTGTACTATGTTTTTTCCTTATTGCACAAGATTAATTTCAAAAATGTAGAATACAAAAAAATATATATAGAGAAATATATATATGTAGAAAGGAGATAAGTCCACAGAAGGGAGATTAGTCCACAGATAACCTTAGTCCACAGCCTGTGCACCCATGGAAAAAATAAACTCTCCACTGGGGCCCTACTGCACACACAATTTTGTGTTGTTATTTTCCAATTACATCACTATCACTTTGTTTATGGTTTATAATTTTTTGTAAGCCTAGAGCCACACCACTCTGGCGTCTGATCTCGTCAGATCTCAGAAGCTAAGCAGGGTCGGGCATGGTTAGTGCTTGGATGGGAGACTGCCTAGGAACACCAGGTGCTGTAGGCTTGGGAGACGGACCTGGAAACCCACTCCCAAAAATCAATCAGCCATTGAAAACCCTATGAATAGCAGAGAAGCACTGACAATACTGTTTTGTCTGTTGTAGTTAGGGTTGCTATGAGTCAGACATTGACTTGACGGCACTTAACAACAACAATAACAACTCTTCATAAAAACCATTTTAAAGAGCTGCATAATATTCCTTTGGATCCACCACAATTGCCCATTCACATCTCCTGCTAGGGGCATCTGAGCTGTTTCTAGTGTTCTGCTATTACTGAGAGCCAAGCACCTATGTGCACCACCATCTCAGTGTGCATTTGACTGTGCTCCTAGGAAGAAACATGGAACACTGGGCCAAACCCCATGGTTGCCAGGCTCTCCATCTGTATTATTAAATGGCTTTATTTTATTGTATTTTTATTTTTTAGACAGGGTCTCACTATGTAGCCAAGACTTGCCTTGAACTCGCCATCCTCCTGCCCCAGCCTCCCGAGTGCTGGTAACACAGGTGTGTACCACCACGCCTGGCTGTACTAAGTGGCTGTCAAATACAGTGACACAAAACCTCCAAGCCCTGGAGGGCCAGACAGCCCTGGCTCTTGCATCACTCCCACCAAGCAATGCAATGAAGCCGCACACACTGGGGAAGAGGCAGCCTACAGTCATACCTTGTGGTGCTGTGGACATGGGATCCCTTTGGGTGTCTTAAAGTGGGACTTGGGATGAAATTCTAAGACCTTAATTCCTCTTTTTGTAAGAATGTCAGGTCCATGACCTTTGTCCATCTTCTTACCGTTTTCTTTGAGTACTTCATATGCTAAGTTGTTAGGTGCTGTCGAGTTGGGTCCGACTCGTAGTGACCCAAAGTACAACACAAGCAAATACTCCCCAACACTGTGCCATGACCGGCACTATGTCAGTGCTTCTCTGCTATTCATAGGGTTTGTGATGGCTGATTGTTTTCAGGATTGTTTCAGCAGTGGGCTACCACGTCCTCCTCCCAAGCCTACCGGTACTCCCAGGCAATCTCCCGTCTGAGGACTACCCAGGCCCAACCCTAGTTTCCAAGATGAGACAGGAATGTATGCTTATAGGCTAAGACTTAGTCTGTGTTCTTCCCATCCCAGTGTGGAAAAAACATTCCATTTTGTTTAAAATAATCTCTCAGGATAAAAATCTTCTCTAGTGGTGGTTTCTGAATCATTCTCATGTCCACTTCTGCATACTCAGCGGGGAGTATACTATGGTGCACATACTCACTGATGATTTCCGTGGTGATGGAGGCTAAGGTGAACAACGGCGCTACTTTCTTTTCGTAGATCCGCTTGCCTTGGCCTTTTCCTCCAAATGGGTTGATAAATACCAGAAGGTGCTTTGGTCTCGATGCTACAAAATAACACCACCAGCGTGTGAACTGCAATGAGTACGATAAATCTGAAACCAAGAACTGAATTCCTGGGTAAAATGAAGCAGTATTGTTTTAAATCTTTTTTTTTTTTTTTTAACAGTACTGGGGGGTTGAACCCAGGGCCTCACGCTTGCATGCTCTGCAAGAGCTGGACCACTGAGCTGTGCCCTCAGCCCATTTTTTCAGGCTTTTTTATTTTCTGAGACAGGGTCTTGCTAAGTTACACAGACTTCCTCTGGTCTCGAACTTGCAATCCTCCTGCGTCTGCCTCCTCAGCCACTGGGATTACAGGCGTCTGCCAACAAGCCCGGCTGTATTTTTAAATCTTAAAGAGCAGTGATTTCCCCTTCTCTGAAAAGAGAAATGCAACCGTCTACGGACACAGGAGGGCTTTGTGCACCCGCTGGGTGTGGCGCAGCCCCAGCAGCCCAGCACCCTGCCTAAGCAGGACCCGCTCTCTGAGGGAGGAGAAGTGACATGAGTTTGAGGCCAGCCTGGGCTACATAGCGAGTTCCAGACTAGATCCTGTCTCTGAATAAATAAATAAATAAATAGACAAATGAATGGGGAAAAAGTCAAAATTGACAAATCTCTAATAAAATTGATAAAGAGAAAAGGAGAAAACACCAGTTACTAACATTGAGAGTGAGAAAAGGGCACCACTCTGGAGTCTACAAATATCAAAATGGAAGGAAAATGAAAGAATTTATTAAAAAATCATGCCGGTAAACTTCATGCAATGGACATATTCTTAAAAAACAAACAAACAAACAAAAAAAAACCTGCCGGTGGCGGTGGCACACACCTGTAATCCCAGCAGCTTGGGAGGTGGAGGCAGGAGGATCGCAAGTTCGAGACCAGAGGCAATCTGCGTAATTTAGCGAGACCCTGTCTCAAAAAGTAAAAAAATGGGCTGGGGGGTGCATCTCAGTGGTCCAGCACTTGCAGAGCATGCAGGCGCGAGGCTCTGGGTTCAACAACCAGTACCAAAAAAAAAAAAAAAATCACAATTTACTAGACATCAGAAGAAATAGAAAATATGAACAGTCTGCTATCCAACAAAGACAGCAAAGCCATTAATAAAAAAACCTTCCCACCAAGAAAGACCTGATGGTTTCACCATTAAATTCTTCCAAATATTTAAGGAAAGACAACCTCAATATTATACAAACTCTTCCAGAGAAACACTTCTGAAGGCTTTGTATGAAGCCATTGCAACCTAGATGGCAAAATCAGACACAGTATCCCCAGAAAGAAAGTCACAGATGATCTCTCCCCTGAATGTAGGTGCAAAAATCCCCAATGGAGTATCAAGACGTCAAATCCAGTGTTGACATACAGTGGCCAAAAATCATGACCAAGAGGGGCTGACTCCGAGAATGCAAAGGATCAACAATGGGAAACTAGTGTAGTCTGACAGTGACTCAAAACTTCCACAATTATCTCAGCCTGTGCAGAAACCGCATTCATCAAATTCAGCACTCACTCCTTAGAAACCCAAACTCGAGCAATGCACAATGCTGTGCATGGATGGAAATGTCATGACGAGACCCACTAAGTTGTACGCTAGCAGGAGGATCGAAGGTTCAAGGCCAGAGGCAGCCTGGGTAACTTAGTGAGACCCTGTCTCAAGATTGAAAAAATGGGGAGGGCTGAGGGGGCAGCCCAGTGGTAGAGCACTTGCAAAGTATGTGAGAGGCCCTGGGTTCAACCACCGAGTACCAAAAAAAAAAAAAAAAAAGCACACTATGTAAAGAATGTCTACCTATCATTAAGAAAAGCAACACTGAGGACTACCGTAAGTGGTAGAGTGTTTGCCTAGCATGTGTGAGGTCCAGGATTCTATCACCAGCACCATAAGAAAAAAAAGAAAAGAAGCCAGGCGTGGTGGAGCACACCTGTAATCTCAGCGGCTCAAGAGGCGGAGGCAGGAGGATCACAAGTTCGAGACCAGAGGCAGTCTGCATAACTTGGCGAGACCCTGTCTCAAAAGTAAAAAAATGGGCTGGGGGTGCGGCTCAGTGGTCCAGCACTTGCAAAGCATGCAGGTGCAAGGCCCTGGGTTCAACTCCCAGTACTGCAAAAAAATAAATAAATAATAATAAATAAATAATAAAAATAAAAGAAAGAAAAGAAAAGAAACAGAGAATCAGACAAAAAATGGACAAAAGAACAGAAACCTGACAAAAGAAGATATCCAACTGCCCATAAACATATGAATGTATTTTTCAACTTTACTAACCATCAGGGAATGCAAAGACCACACACAGCTAATGCTCACAGGCCTGTCTAAAATTCAGAAGGTGTGGTCAGGATGTCGGGCAACCTGGAGCTCACACCCCATGATGGACGCTGAGGCACATGACTGCCCTCCGGGAGCAAAAAGCTCGTCTGTGCTCCAGAAGGTCACCTGCGCCCACTTCTAGCGGTGATGCCGCGCTCGCTTCACACAGTGCACTGCACAGAAACTGACCTGGGAAGCTGTCTGGCAGCGTCCCCTGGAGTCAGATGTGGGCATGCTCCACAACCCAGCATTCCAGTCTAAACTGTACCCCCAAGAGAAACAGATGGGTCACAGAACCACGTGGCACAGAACCACGTACGCTGGAACATACACCGCCACCACTCGCAGTCTACCACGGGAGCTCTCCGGGGGACCACCGATGGCAAAAGAGATGGAAAAGGTGGCCCTCCATTCACGCCCCGACAGCACGCAGCCACGGAACAAACAACCTACAACACACGGTGTGGACAAACTCTGCACGTGCAGTGTTCAGCAAAAAGCCAAGCATGAACGAGCGCGTCTCCTGCCTTATGTAGTAAGCACAGACAAGGGTCTGGCGGTGGTCACTTTGAGTAGTGCTGACTGCGGGGACATGGGGCCTCAGAGCCAGCAGGGGTCCACCTCTGGGACTGGGGACTGCTTACACAAACGCTCACCGGGCCACCCACTCAGAACTTGGACGCTTTTTGTGTTTGTGTTTTACTTCAATAAACACTAAAATGCATCACAGAATTAGAAGGTAAAGTAGCTGAAATGACAAAACCCTAAGCTAGTTTGAAGACTAGAGCGCCGTGACAAACGTGCAAATGTACGTGTGGGTTTGCCTGTGTACTGCATGTGTTTTGTTAGGTGCAGTTAAATTGTGTCCAACTCATAGTAATCCTATGTACAACAGAACAAAACACTATGGACGCTGCCATGCACACCAGCTTTTTTTTTTTTTAATGTCTGAGGCCACTGTTGCAGACACTATGTTTCTTCTCTTCTTGAGTTGTGTCACATCAGCAAAAGGAGGTCTCAGGGGCTTTACTCTATTCCCAACATGAAGGTCAGCTCTACTTTAAGGAGGCAACACTTCCCCAGTTGCCTTTTGAATGCCTTCCTGTGCGGGGAGCTCCTTCTATGGCACTGTACCTGACAGTGCTTCTCTGCTATTCATAGAGTTTTCGATGGAGTGTGCTGCCAGGTTCCTCTCCCTAGTCTGTCTTAGTCTGGAAGCTCAGCTGAAACCTGCCCACCACAGGTGGCCCTGATGGAATATGAAACACAGTGGCATGGCTTTCAGCATCACAGCAACATGCAAGTCCCTACAGCATGACAAGCTGACAGACATGCGGGGGATAAACTATACAGAGATAATAAATCTATATTCTGAAACAATCAGCCATTGAAAACCCTCTGAGAGTCGCTGTGAGTCAGACCCAACTTGAGGGCACCCAACCACCACAACGATATTATCTAAAAGAATCTGTGGGACAGACTCTGGCCTGAATTCTAAGGACTCAGGGTCATGGGGACAAAAGATGTGATAGGAGGGAAGGGAAGGGGAGAGCAGATATGGATGCCTGGAGTTGGACCCACCTCAAGGGCACCTAATAACATATTGTGAGACAGGGTCTCACTAAGTTACATAGCCTCAAACTTGTGATCCTCATGCCTCCACCTCCCTAGTCACTGGGATTACAGGTGTATGCCACTGCGCTTGGCCGAGCACCTGTCATTTCAAAGAGGTCAAATTCATTCAGCTGACAGTGACCTGCCATGCTCCTGCCCTGTTTCAGATTATGTCAGAGGTGGTTCCTCCGTGTGCTGTCTAATCCCCACCCCGCTGAGACACACAGAGACTCGGGAGGCTAAAGGACCTGCTTCAGGTCTTGCTGCCAGTAAACAGGGGGCTGGGGCTCGATGCCAGCTCCCTGGCTGTGGCGCCCATGCACTTTCTCCTACTCTCCTCTGGTCCTCAGATTGTTGTTGTTGTTAGGTGCCGTCGAGTCGGTATCCGACTCATAGCGACCCTCATAGGGTTTTCAATGGCTGACTATTTCAGGATTGCCTTGGGAGTGGATTGCCAGGTCCTTCTCCCATTTTTGTGTTGCTGGGAATCGAACTCGGGACCTCAGAGACTGCAGTGCAGCGCTCTACCAACTGAGCTAAATCCCAGTCCTCAAATTAGCAAATTTAAAATCAAGTAAAAAGGATCCGCCACATGCGCCTGGGATCCCCGAGGACCACATGTGGCCACAGCTGGGCTGCCCTCTACCGACGCAGGAGCCCCGCACGTACTCAGCCCGTCCAGCAGCTCTCGGAGGGTCTGCAGCCACAGGTGACACACCTGCTCGTCAGTGCTCCAGAAGGTCACCTGCGCCCACTTCCAGCGGTGATGCCGCGCCCGCTTCACGCAGTGCACTGCACAGAAACAGACACTCATTAGCGCCCGTGGCTGAGATGGAACAGCCTCGAGGGCTGTGCACCAAATGCAGGCTAAGTGTAGCTTCGTGACCAGCCACTTCCTAAGAGTCCACTGTCTTCAGGCTAGCTGGTGACTTTCAGTGCACATTAGAAAAAAACTGTTTCTCGGGTTCTTTAAGCCACGTAAAGAAGAAAATTAGTAAAAAAAAAAAAAAAAAAAAATCGATGATCAACAGCCAAAACCTGAAGTAAAAGTAGATTCTGGAGAAAATATTAGGAAGATTCTGTAAAGATAAACCACCCAGCAGGAGGGGAGGGGGAGACATGAGAGGGTGATGGGGATGAACGTGAACAGTGTTCAATAATAGGCACATAAGGAAATGTCATAATGAAGCCCGTTAATTTGTACGCTAACTAAATATCTTACTAACTAAAAAAAGAGAGAGAGACAGGCGTGGTGGTGCAAGCCTGTAATCCCAGTGACTTAGGAGGATAAGGCAAGAGGATTGCAAGTTCGAGGCCAGAGCCAGCCTGCATAACTTAGCAAGACCTTGTCTCAAGACAAAATATTAGAAAGGGGCCTAGTGTACAGCACTTGCAAAACATGCGTGAGGCTTTGAGTTCAACCCCCTAGTACTGCAAAAAAAAAAAAAAAAGGAAACCAACCACTGAGCATTGACGTGGTTAAGTGACAAAAGATGCCCTACGCTGTACATTGCATGGGGCAAAAGGAGATTGCGTGGAGGGCACACCAAAGCTTCCTCACCTGTGAACGCGTACGGCTTTTCCATTTTCTGCCACCGGCCGCTGGCGTGGGGTTTCCGTTGAGTGTCTGTTTCCTCCACTGTGATGATCTCAGACACGGGCACTGAGCAGGCATCTGCAAAGGCCACATCCTTATGTCCAACGAGTCATCACATCTGCATGGAGGGCCAACCTCCTCCATCACACACTCCTCCCTATGCCCCACACGGAAAGGAGGCTCAGGTGTCACACTTTCACTCAGAGCCAAACAGCCGTGGCAGCTTGGTGTCAGGAAGATGGGCTGTCGTGTCCAATGGTCGCCCGACGTCAGCCACTGCACTGAGTGTGAAGGAATGTGTGCAGCACACTGTCTCCCACCTGAGGGCAGGGTCTGGCTCAGAAATCCAAATGAGAAGGGGACACACAACAGGACATGGGGCGATAGGGCCACCGAGTGTGCAAGTCAGAGTCAGGGCCCAACCTGGCAGCAGGGAGGGTTCCGGAAAGGCCAGGGGTCTTATGGAATGCAGAAGGAAGGAGGAGAGACTTAGATAACCCTACGGGGTGGTGGAGGGCTACAATTTAGCTCGGTTGGTAGGGCACTGCTCTGCAGTCTCTGAAGTCCCGAGTTCTATTCCCAGCACCACAAAAATGGAGAAGGACGTGGCAATCCACTCCCGAGGCAATCTCCAAATAGTCAGCCATTGAGAACTCTGGAAGGGTCACTGTAAGTCGGACACAACTTGACGGCACCTAACAACAACAACAACAACGGGGTGGTGGAGGGCTGGGATTTAGCTCAGTAGGTAGAGCGCTACTCTGCACTCTCGGAGGCCCTGGCTTCCATCCCCAGCACCGCAAAAATGGGAGAAGGACCTGGCAGCTACTCCTGAAACAATCCTGAAAACTATCAGTCATCAAAAACCCTCTGAATAGCAGGAAGGCACCGACATAGTGCCCGGAGTGTTTTGTCTGTTGTATATAGGGTCTCGATGAGTCAGATGCAACCTGACAGCACCTGACAACAACAACAGAATTATGGCCCCAGAGGGTGTCTGGTTTTTTTGTGTTTCTGTTTTTTGTTTTTTTTTTTTTTTTGCGGTACTGGGGGTTAAACCCAGGGTCTCGTGCTTGCATGCTCTGCAAGTGCTGGACCACTGAGCTGTGCGCTCAGCCCATTCTTTTTACTTTTTGAGACAGGGTCTCGCTAAATTACAAAGACTGCCTCTGGTCTCAAACTTGCGATCCTCCTGCCTCCGCCTCCTGAGCCATGCGCCACAGCGTCTGGCTCTTGTTTGTTATTTTTTGAAATAAGGTTTCGTTACACAGCCCAGGCTGGCCTCAACCTCACAGTCCTCCTGCCTCAGCCTCCCACATGCTGGGATCACAGATGTGTGCCACCACAGTCAGCGCCAGAGTTCTCCCACACGGAGGCCCAGGAGAGGCAGGCCGGCCCGAGCTCGCCCAGGGCGGGTTGTGGTCACCGGGCTGCAGATCAAAAGAATGTGCTGGGCTGGGCGCACAGCGTGGGAGACAACAGGTGGTGACTGGAGCCATGGGCCCGCCAGAAGGCGCGTGGGAGGGCACAGGAGATTGCAGACTGGATTTATTCAGGCTGGGTTCCAGGAGCTCTCCCGTGGAACGCTGTCAGGGGTTTACGAAGTATTTTTACACAGAAGAACGTAATTTGCGGCTAGCTTCCTGCTTGTCTACAAATCCTGCAACGTGGCCAACTGCTGACCTTTGCCAGAGCCAAGTGGACAGAACAGGCTGCTGCAGTATGGGTAGTCATTTCACAGCAGCTTTACCATGGCTGCCTGTCAATCAAGCCATCAGAAAGCGGGGAGGCGGAGCCTGAGCCCTGAAGCCCTGAAAAGACCCTCGCAGTGTGGTCCCTGGACTCCATTGGAGGGAGACGCCCACTCCCAGGCTGGCCCCCGTGGGAAACATCCTCTTGTGTGTGGCCCACTGAATACCCGAGCCACAAACGTGGACAGCGAACAGCACTGCCCTGCTGGTGGCTTCTTCTGCAGCCTTCAGTCCTGAGCTCAGGCCCCTCAGCCCAGCCCCTGCCTGCCCCATCCCAGCCCGCTGCTCACCGTGCAGGTCACACACCCTAATCTGGGGAGGCACCACCCTGAGAACATGAGGCTTGGTCCCCAGCCCAGTGCAGCCACAGGGCCCCCTGCCGCCCCAGCGCTCCCACCCTGCCCACATCAGGCAGACACTGAGAGGCGCCCTGCCGCTCATTCAGAGCTGGGAGCGCATCCCTGGCGGTCCCTCCGCCCTGGGTCCCGGCCTCCTCACTGCCAGCCATGGTCTTCCCATCGGTCCGCTGGTGAGCAGCCTGGCCATAATGATGAGGGCCACGTGGAGGCACTCCCTCTCTGTGCTGGTGCACGGCTCAGAGAACCCTCACGGTCCCCAAAGGCAGAGGCCACCCCAGTATCATTTAAAAACAAAGCAATATACTTCTTTATTTACCACGGGCCATTTTATTTGGTTCTGTACCCTGAACAGCAGAGAGGCACTGACAATAGTGTTTCCCCTGTGGTACAGAGGGTCGCTATGAGTTGGATACCGACTCAACGGCACCTAACAACAACAACAACAACATTTTATAAAGGCACAAGCTGAACAGCCTTCCTGTCCTTTGAGATTCGCCCCAGAAGAGTTAGAAGCCTGTTGCCCTAGACCTCTAGACAGCAAAGCTAGACTTGATCATGTTTCTACACGTTTCAGTCTGTCATTAGCTTCACGGTCCTCACCTCGCAGGTGGGAGGAGCAGCCTCACCCTCGAAGTCACCGGCGTGTCCAAGTCACAGCCAGTGGACGGCAGCACCCAGCACTGGCTTCTGGGAAATCGACCCCATCCCTTGCGTTTTAGCGACCAGACGTTACACAGAGCTGCTGACACTCCAGAGCCCCTGCTGCCCCGGGGCCAGGGGGCTCCAGCACCGCCTCCCAGAGACCCCCCCAGAGGGTCTTGTCTCTGAGAGACCCTGCTGCTCCAGCACTTGTCAGCCACCCATAACGAAGCCACACGTGTCACACAGTTTGCACACTAACAGCCGGAAAACAATGCAAAAGCTATCTAGGAAAAGACGTCCTTTCGGGAAATGATGATCCAGTTGGGAAGGACAGCAAACGGTTTGAAGATCTTTACTTTTGAAGGATACAGGCTTTCACTTACAAGGATCTTCCCATACGTAATACACTTCTTGCTGGGCATGGTGGCTCATGCCTGTGATTCCACAGGCTTGGGAGGTGGAGGCGGAGGCAGGAGGATCGCAGGCCAGAGGCATGATTTAGAGAGACCCTGTCTCAAGATTGTTGTTGTTGTTGTTAGGTGCCGTCAAGTCGGTATGCAACTCATAGCGACCCTCATAGGGTTTCAATGGCTGACTGTTTCGGGATTGCCTTGGGAGTGGATTGCCAGGTCCTTCTCCCATTTTTGCGGTGCTGGGAATTGAACTCGGGACCTCAGAGACTGAAGCGCAGCGCTCTACCCACTGAGCTAAGTCCCAGTCCCCTGTCTCAAGATAAATAATAAAAAAGAGGCTGGGGGTGTAGCCCAGTGATGGAGCACTTGCAAAATATATGCAAGGTCCTGGGTTCAACACCCCAGTATCATTTAAAAGAAAGTAATATACTTCTTTATCTACCATGGGTCATTTTATTGGGTTCTGTACATTTTATAAGCCTGCAGCCATAGCACTGTGGCATCCGATCCCGTCAGATCTCGGAAGCTAAGCAGGGTTGGGCCTGGTTAGTACCTGGATGGGAGACCGCCTGGGAACACCAGGTGCTATAGGCTTGGGAGAAGGACCTGGCAACCCACTCCCAAAACTCAATCTGCCATTGAAAACCCTATGCACAGCAGAGAAGCACTGACAATAGTGTTTCCCCTGTTGTACAGAGGGTCGCTATGAGTCGATGGCACCTAACAACAACAACAACAACATTTTATAAAGGCGCAAGCTGAACAGCCTTCCTGCCCTTTGAGAGTCATCCAGGAAGAGTTAGAAGCCTGTTGCCCTAGACCTCTAGACAGCAAAGCTAAACTTGACCATGCTTCTGTATGTTTCAGCGTGTCATTAGCTTTTCCTCCAACAATAAAATGCTCCATATTTAGGGCAGTTAGTACGGGTTCAAATACTGTAATTGTGACGAAAATCCAACGCAAGTTCTCAGGCTGGGCATGGTGGCTCATAATCATAATCCAGGTGGCTTCGGAGGCTGAGGCAGGAGGATCTTGAGTTTAAGGCCAGAGGCAGCCTGTGGAACCTAGCAAGACCCTGTCTCAAATTAGAAACAAAAAAGGTCTTATTCAGTTGGCCTCCCCCAAAATGGACTCGACGTGTGTAACCACGGCTCGGCTGGAAGCTTCCACATTTTGCTGACAGCAGACAGATTCTCCCGCAGTTCCCCTCACACCAGCGTGACTCATGTCGGTACGCGGCTCGCCCTCAACAAAAGCAGTAATCAAATGGCCACCGCATTCCAGAAAAATAGGACGCCTCGTCCGCAAGAGAGGCTGTTCCTGGTTGGCACATGAGTTTGCTGGTGGCCTCTGCAGACTGCTGCAGTGTTCGCAGCGATCTCGGCAGTGCTTGCTTGGCACAGCGGGGCGGACTCTGACTTCGAGCCTCGGCTCACTCTCTTCTCATCTGTTTGTTTGTAGCACTCGTCATGATCGTGACTCACAGAGAGGAAACAGTGCCTGCTGCCCAGCAGCTCTGATGTTTAACTTCCTAGACACACAGCAGAGTCCCCGGGTGTCCTCTGTGCCGGGGGCAGCCAGGTACCCCGGAGACACAGGTGCAGATACGGAACAGGGCAGAAAGGCAGGGGGAATGCATTGCTCAGTTGGCCTCCTGCAGCCATCTGGGCGGGACACGGGACGTGGGACCAGAGCAGAAGCAAGCTCCCAGCCAAGGGCACAGTGGATGCGGTGGCTCTCCAAAAAGGCATTTTTTGTTTTTTTTGTTTGTTTTTGTTTTGTTTTTTTGTGGTACTAGGGGTTGAACCCAGGGCCTCGCACCTGCATGCTCTGCAAGTGCTGGACCACTGAACTGTACCCCCAGCCCATTTTTTTTTAACTTTTTTTTTGAGACAGGGTCTCACTAAGTTATGCAGACTGCCTCTGGTCTCGAACTTGAGATCCTCCTGCCTCCGCCTCCCAAGATGCTGGGATTACAGGCGTGCACCACCACGCCCGGCCAAAGGCAGGATTTGATATGAAAGGGAGTAGACGGGACAGGCCAGCGAGCTGGCCCCCAGGGCCCCCTAGCAAGGTTCATGTATCACGTGAAGGTTGAGGCTTAAGTCCCCATAAAACTTAGGTGAAGTGGCTCAGGGCACCTTGGCCTCTGCACAGCCTACCTGCCCAGGCACGGGAGCAGCAAGGGCACCTAGAAGAAGGATGCCCAAGAGACGTGGGTGGGGAGAGCGCCACGTGGCCTCTGATTAAACATGATGCAAGCACCGTTCCCTAGCAACGCGCTGCTCCGCGGCACTCGCTGTATTCACGCCTGACCTTCATTAAAATCATAGGTGACTCTGAGCCAGGCGTGGTGGCGTATGCCTGTAATCCCAGCAGCTCGGGAGGCAGAGGCGGGAAGATTGCAAGTTCGAGACCAGAGGCAGTCTGCGTAACTTAGCGAGACCCTGTCTCAAAAAGTAAAAAATGGGCTGAGGGTGCAGCTCAGTGGTCCAGCACTTGCAGAGCATGCAGGTGCGAGGCCCTGAGTTCAACCCCCAGCACTGTAAAAAAAAAAAAAAAAAAAATTGTAGGTGACTCTGAGAAGACAAGCTCGATGACAGAGCCCAGGCTTGACCTGGGTGAGGCCCTGGGCTCAATCCCTAGTGCTGGGGGGAAAAAACAAAATAAAACAAAAAAAAAACTACGGGTGAGCCCTTGCCTGGGAAAAACCAGGCAACACTCAGCACAGCCCACAGGCGCCCCTGGGAGTCCAGCACCACCACACAGGTGACAATTCCCTAGAGAGTTCACACAGACCTGTCCTTTCCTGCCTGGCTCGGCCACCCCAGCGCAGCCTTATGCCTGTTGTGCCAACCAGGTGCAAGAGGTCCAAAGCCCACAGTGTGCAGCAATCCAGTGACATCACCGCCGTGACTCACAGACACGACTTGACAGCCTAGGGTTGGGTGCTGCAAAAATGTTGCATCCTTCATGCTAAGACCTGTCTTTGAGGGGAACCCAGTGGCCACGCCTGTAACCCCAGTGACTAGGGAAGCAGAGACAGCTGATTCCAAGTTCAAGGCCAGAGGCAGCCTTTAGCAAGATCCCGTCTCAGGATAAAAAATGTTAAAATGGGCTGGGGTGCGGCTCAGTGGGGGAGCGCATGTTAAGTACCTGTGAGGTCCTAGGCTCAACCTCCCCGGCACCACAAAAAACACAGGGCAGGCCTTTGGCTGATCCCACTGTGAGGGTTAGAGGCAGCATTTGAAGGCGCCCAATGCGGGGCTGGGATTTAGCTCAGTTGGTAGAGCGCCGCTCTACAGTCTCTGAGGTCCCGAGTTCGATTCCCAGTCACCCCAAAAATCCTTACAACTGGGTCAGTAAGCACCTACATGATAAACAGAGAAAAGATTGAGGTTGTCCAAGAGTGTGCTTTACTTGGTTCTATAATCAACACCGATGGAGGCAGCAGTCAAGAAATCAAAAGATGCACTGCATTAGGAAAAGCTGTTGCAAAAGACCTCTTTTAAATGTTAAAAAGATGTCACATTGAAGACGAAGGTGCGCCCAACTCATGCCATGGTGTTTTCAGTCACATCATATGGTTGTGAAAGCTGGATACTGAATAACGGAAACAGGAAGAAGAATTGATGCTTCTAAATTATGGTTCTGGAAACAAATACTGAATATACCATGGGCTGCCAAAAGAACCAACAGACCCATCTTAGAAGAAGTGCAACCAAAGTGCTCTTTGGAAGCAAGGATGGCTAGACTGCGTCTTACGTATTTTGGACATGTTGTCAGGAAGGCCCAATCCCTGGAGAAGGACATCATGTTTGCGAGGGTGGCGGGTAAATGAAAAAAAGGAAGACCCTTCCATCTAGGAAGACTAGATGGATTGACACAGTGTCTGCAACAAAAGGCTTAAACATAAAAACGATTGTGTGCCTGGCAGAGAAGTGGGGAGTGTTTCGTTCTGTTGCACATAGGGTTGCTATGAGTTGGACCTTACTTGACGGCACCTAACAACAACATTCCACTATTGTGTTCACATGAAGAAAAGTCATTGAAGCCAGGTGTGGTGGTGCACACTTGCAATCCCAGCATTTAGGAGGCTGAGGTAGGAGGATTGAGAATTCAAGGCCAGTCTGGGCTATACAGTGAGACCCTGACTCAAAAGTACATAAATAGCTGGGTGCAGTGGCACACGCCTGTAATCCCAGGGGCTCAGGAGGTGGAAGCAGGAGGATCGCAAGTTCTAGACCAGAGGCAGTCTGCATAACTTAGTGACACCCTGTCTCAGAAAAGTAAAAAAAAAAAAAAAAAAAAAAAAAAAAAAAAAAAAAAAAAAAAAAAAAAAAAAAAAAAAAAAAAAAAAAAAAAAAAAATGGACTGAGGGTGCAGCTCAGTGGTCCAGCACTTGCAGAGCATGCAAGCGCAAAGCCCTGGGATCAAAACCCAGTGCTGCAAAAAAAACTACATAAATAAAAAATAAAAAAGGAAAACAAGTAGAAGAGTCATTCGCACAATCTGTCTCTGAAAGATACAGCATCCCTGGGTCCCTCTGCAAACTACGCTTGGAAAACAGAAGCCGACCTCTTCACATCCTAAGCACACTCCCGAGCCCATGGGATTCAGTATCACCTTTGCAAAGCATCTATTCATAGCACTTCTGTCAGCAAGTGGTCTGCTGGCCCTGTCCTCACCCAGGAAGTGCTACCAGCGCCTCGCAGGGCGCTGAGCCCGAGACATCAGGCCGACCTCACCCTCGCAGGGCAGCAGCAGGTGGACAGGGCGCTTCCCCTGCGCAGTCTGCATCTTGGCCAATCCACAGACAGGGTCTCTCCTGCTAGGCTGGAGGGCTCGGAGGGCTGGGTGGTCTGTGCCCCACTGTCTGGGGTCACAGAAACCCCTGGGGCTAATCCTAGACCTGCTTCTAAGACACCAAGTGACGTGGACCAGCAAAACAAAACCCACGCCCGCCTGCCTTTCCCCCACAGAAGACCTGCTCCAGTCCCTGCGAGTCTCACATGAGCAGATGACCAGACCCGACATGGCCCTTGGGTTATAAGAACCCAGGAACTCCAGCTATGACTCGGGCTGACTGCCCTAAGAACCCTGTACTTCCCCATTGAGTCAATTATGAAAGGGCTGTTGCTGCTGCTGCTGCTGCTGCTGTTGTTGTTAGGTGCTATGGAGTTGGACAGACTCATAGTGACTTTGTAGGGTTTTCAATGGCTGTTTGGGGATTGCTTCAGGAGTGAACGCCTACATCCTTCTCCCATTTTTGCAGTACTCAGGACAGACCCAGGTCCTCAGAGAGTGCAGGGCAGCCCTCTACCAGCTGAGTTAAACCCCACCTCTACAAAAGAGCATCTGTAGGCTTGGGAGAAGGACCTGGCAACCCCCTCCCAAAAATCAATCTGTCACTGAAAACCCTATGAATAGCAGAGAAGCACTGACGATAGTGTTTTGCCTGTTGTATATAGGGTCGCTATGAGTCAGATACCAACTTGATGGCACCTAACAACAATGATGACCTGCTTGCTTGCTTATTTATTTACTTTTGGGATGCTGGAGATTGAGCCCAGAGCCCTGTGCATGCTAAGGAAGTGCCTACAGGCCTGCAGGCTCCCAAGCCTACAGGCTACGAAAGGGGTAATTAAGTGAATCCCAGAGTGATCGTCCTTGAAGAGGGAGCAGACCCTGGATTCTCCCATCCAAGCTCCAGGGCAGCCTTACTGATCCTCCCACCCCAGCTGCCGGCTGAGACCCAAGCCCCAGGACCCCATCTCTGAGCGGGGTAATAATGTGGTCACCTCGAGGACTGTTGTGAGGGCTCCACACGGCAGTGAACCCACAGCCCTGTGGGCTCAGCGGATGCCAGCCTAAACAGGAAATGGGAGGAGGACTTCTGGTTCTGGCCAGGACGAAGTGAGCCCAGGACTCCGCCCTCCTCCGCTGACTATGACCAAGAGCTGTGGACAAGCCTGGAAAAAGGCATCAGGTGAGGACACTGGAGCCAGCGTCCGGCAGCCGGGGCTGGAGGAGGCGGGGCTGGAGGAGTCGGAGCAGGAAGAGTGTGCAGGTTGGCACAACATCAAGAGGTTTCCCTGCCTCCTGTGTCTCCAGCTCGGCCGAGGGAGGCCTGAGCTACGGAACAGCAGGTGATGCAGAGTCAAAAACAGAGAGAAGCCAGCGCACGGCGGGGTGGGCGAACCTCAGCAAGGGCAGCACGGGACAAGCCGGGATAGCCCAGGCTTACCTGGCTGCCACCTGCACAGCAGCCTACTCACCATCTGTCCCACCCCCACCCAGTGAGAGAGGCCAGGGACAAAGGCCTGGAAAGCTGATGAGTGACACGGCCTCCCTCCCCTGGGAGGCAGACCTGCCATCTGCACCCAACCAGGCTGAGCATGCGCTTTGAAGAAAGGACGGTCCTCCAAAGGATGACCAGCCTTACCACATACTGTAGATGCCCAAGATCCAACCCAACACCCCTGAACCCGCCAGGAGCCAGGGGGCACCGACATGGTCTAGGAAGCAGACAGCAAACCGAGGCAGGTGCTGAAGTCACCAGCCTGTGCAGTGGCTGTGGGCGCCGTGCTCCCTGCTGCACAAAATCCGTACACCTGGCTCAGTAGCCCCTTCAGGATAAATGGAGAAAAGATTGAGGTTGTCCAAGAGTCTGCTTTACTTGGTTCTACAATCAACACTCATGGAGGCAGCAATCAAGAAATCAAAAGATGCACTGCATTAGGAAAAGCTGTTGCAAAAGATCCCTTTTAAATGTTAAAAAGATGTCACATTGAAGACGAAGGTGCGTCCGACACATGCCATGGTATTTTCAATCACATCATATGGTTATGAAAGCTGGACACTGAATAATGGAAATAGGAGAAGAACTGATGCTTTTGAATTACGGTGCTGGAAACAAATATTGAATATACCATGGGCTGCCAAAAAACCCATCAGATCCATCTCATGCCCTTGTCCGGCACTGTCCCTGCTGAGGGTATGTGGACACCCTCAGGGTGCGTGGAGCAATAGAGGCTCTCGGAGAAACAGAACTCAGAACCAAACGGTACAGCGTCTGGAGTTCCAAGTCACTAGATGGACTCAGCAGCAGACGGCACAATGGAGGGAAGGCAGCAAGGCTGACAATGGGTCAGGAGAAATAATCTGTTCTGAAGAACAGTGTGTCTGCTGTCCAGGGTCCTCCCACCCCTGAGAAGATGGGCTAAGTGTACTTCTCCCCAATCCTCCCACGTGGGCGCCAAGTATAAAGCCAACCTAAGAAGACCAGCCTGGGATTTAGCTCAGTTGGTAGAGCGCTGCTCTGCAGTCTCTGAAGTCCCGGGTTCAATTCCCAGCACTGCAAAAATGGGAGAAGGACCTGGCAACCCACTCCCAAAGCAATCCTGAAACAGCCATTGAAAACCCTATGAGGGTCGCTAGGGGTGGACATGACTCGACAGCACCTAACAACAAGGGTGACGACAAGAAGACCAGGGATGGCGGAGCGAAGTGGGCAGCTGATGAGGGGCTAAGGCCAAGAGAGCTCCATGCAGGGTCCCCCGAGTTTTGCTTTGCACAGTAGGTCTCAGATCTGGACCTGAAGAAGACACAGACCGGAAGGACAATGTGCGTAGACAAGGACAGCAGCAGAAGCCTGCTCCCTCCAGCTGAAGGACCAGGGGAGGGGTGGCCTCACAGACAGGAGCCTTGAGACAAGAACCACCTAACCCCAGCCAACCCCCAAAAAGGCCGCCCACCTCCTCCCACCATGCCACCAGTGATGAGCCCCTCACTGCGAACTTCATAATGTAAGCACCTTGGAAGTAAAGGCTGGAAAAGGCAGATCGTGTAACAGTGATCAAGAGAAAGCAGGACTCGCCACGTTAAGATCAGACAAAGCAGACTTCGGACCAAAGGATATCACCAGAGATGGACTAGGATGGCATAATGGTACCAAGTACCATTATGTCAGTTTACCAAGACACAGCAATCCTCAGTGGGTACACATTAAGAACACAGCTGCAAGGTATGTGGAGCAAAAACTGATGGACCTGAATGGAGAATACATTTACAATTGTATTTGGTCACCTCAATAATTTATCCCCCCAAGTGTCTGTCAGCTTGTCATGCTGTGGGAGCTGGTGCGTTGCTATGATGCTGAAAGTGACACCACTGGGGGCTGGGCGTGGTGGCTCACGCCTGTAATCCCAGAGGCTCAGGAGGCAGAGGCGGGAGGATCGCAAGTTCGAGACCAGAGGCAGTCTGTGTAACTTAGCGAAACCCTGTCTCAAAAAGTAAAAAAAATGGGCTGAGGTGCAGCTCAGTGGTCCAGCACTTGCAGAGCATGCAGGCGCGAGGCCCTGGGTTCAACTCCCAGTACTGCAAAAAAAAAAAAAAAAAAAAGTGACACCACTGGTATTTCAGACAAGCAGGGCCACCCATGCTGCACAGATTTCAGCTGAGCTTCCAGACTAAGACAGAGTAGGGAGAAGGACCCGCCATCTCACTCCCAAAACAATTAGCCATTGAAACCCCTGTGAATAGCAGAGAACTAATATCTAATATAGTGCTGGAAAATGAGTCCCCCAGGCTGGAAGGCATTCAAAAGGCAACTGAGAAAGAGTGGCCTCTTCAAAGTAGTTGTTGTTGTTAGGTGCCATCAAGTTGGTATCCAACTCATAGCGACCCTCACAGGGTTTTCAATGGCTGTTTCAGGATTGTCTTGGGAGTGGGTTGCCAGGTCCTTCTCCCATTTTTGCGGTGCTGGAAATTGAACTCGGGACCTCAGAGACTGCAGTGCAGCACTCTACCAACTGAGCTAAATCCCAGCGCATCTTCAAAGCAGAGTCAACCTTAATGATGGGAATGGAGTGAAGCTCTTGAGACCTTCATTGGCTGATGTGGCACGACTCAAAATGACAAGAAACACAGTGTCTGCGACAATGGCGCCAACATAAAAAGATTGTGTCCATAGCAGTGTTGGGGAGGGGTTCGTTTTGTTGTAATATAGGGTTGCTATGTATCAGACTCGACTCAATGGCACAAAGAACAATTGACAGAACTGGACCAAACATCAGACAGCATGTGGAACTCAATGCCACCATCAAGCAACAGGATCCACCACCACATACAGAACCTTCTATCACCGGTAGCTGGACACATCCTTCCCAGGTACCCACAAAACATACACCAAGATAGACCCTCACGCTCCTGTATGCTGCTTTGGTTCTAAGGTTTAAGCTTTGGTTGATGTGGATAGGTTTCTACAAAACTGGTTTGAGAGAAATCGATTGGCCCAATATGAGGCCTCAGGTCAGCCAACAAATGTACATGCTGTTTCTCACAGGGGGCTTACACGTACCCTGACCCAATGGACTTTCTGCTTGCAGACTTGTGCCACAGCAGATAGGAATCCCAAATGAGCACGCTCCCCACAACTGCAAAAACCGTAGCAGCCATCTTCCCAGATGACCAGATTCTGGTTTTGTGGGAGGTTTTGTCGATGTTTTGTGTTAATTTTTAGGAAAATATTTTTAGCCACCTGGATTAGTTGCTTTTATAAAACATCTCATTGTTATTCTTTCTTCACTAATAATGATGTAGAATGGGAACTGGCATAAAACCCACGGCCCAAATCCAGGCAGCTGTCCGCTTTTGTAAATAAAGCTTTACTGGCACACAGCCATAGCCATTTGCTGACATGCTATATACAGCTGCTTGCACAACAAAACCTGTATGGTTTTGGACCTGTATGGTCCACAAAGCCAAAAATATTTGCTAGGTGTTTTAAGACAACGTTGACTGACTCATTTTATTTTTGAGACAAGGTCTCACTATGCAGCCCAGGCTGGCCTGGAATTTGCTGTCCTCCCACCTCAGCCTCCCGAGTCCTGGGATTACAGCTGTGTGCCACTACGCTCACCTTGCCGGTATGATTTAGAGTAACAAAAGTTAACTTCAAAACCAAGTCAGAATGATTACACATTTTATGACAATGTCCAACTACTGCTAAGTGATGTAATCTGACGATAACCAGGGAAAATGCCTACAGAGATGGGGCAGGAGGGTCGGTGTCTGCTGGCCTCTGACCAGGAAGCCCAGAAGCCTACACTCTAAATCCTCATGGTGGTCCAGATGAAGACGGGGAAGTAGATTCTTTTTATGAAACTGGTAGGCAGATTTCCCATGTATTTTCTATGCAGGGATGTAGCTCAGTGGTAGAGCACTTCCTTAGCATGCACAGGGTTCTGGGCTCAATCTCCATCACCCCAAAAGTAAGTAAGTAAGCAAATAAATAAATAAATAAATAAGCATGTCCTTTGTTGTTGTTGTTAGGTGCCGTCAAGTTGGTATCTGACTCATAGCGACCCTATGTACAACAGGCAAAACACTATTGTCAGTACTTCTCTGCTACTCATAGGGTTTTCAATGGGGGATTGATTTTTGGGAATGGGTTGCCAGGTCCTTCTCCCAAGCCTACAGTATCTGGTGTTCTCAGGCGGTCTCCCATCCAAGTACTAACCAGGTGTGACCCTGCTTAGCTTCTGAGATCTGACAGGATCTGATGCCACAAGGCTATGGTTGCAGGCTTTAAGCAGGTCATCGTTGTTGTTGTCGTTAGGTGCCGTTGAGTAGGTATCTGACTCATAGCGACCCTCATAGGGTTTTCAATGGCTGACTATTTCAGGATTGCCTTGGGAGTGGATTGCCAGGCCCTTCTCCCATTTTTGTGGTGCTGGGAATTGAACTTGGGACCTCAGAGACTGCAGTGCAGCACTCTACCAACTGAGCCAAATCCCAGCCCCAACCAGGTTGTTAGCTTTATATAATTTGACTATTTACATTACTTTTGATTTCACCAAGAGGCACAAAGGAAGAAACTTTCCCAGCACCCATTAGGTGGATTTTTGACAGGCAGTAGTTGAAATAAACGATCCGTACACTAAGACAGCGTAGGAATTGTGGGTTTCACATAAACTCCAGCCTCCTCACACCAACGGTTTCAAACTCACATCCCTTTAGTGAGAAGGAAAGGCACCTAGGCAGCACCCACCCAGACATCGCCAGAGCCTCCACCACCTCCTGCTCCCGTGGTGGCACATGGCGATGCCACTGCAAATGCTGGCCCCCTCCTGTCCTCCTGTGGGGGAGCCGGCCTTGGCACGCTGGCGTTCCACGTCCACCCGGTGGGTAAGGGAGCTTGTGCAGAACAGGAGGCAGGTGAGAGGGGACTCTGACAGGGCTCTGCCCAGAGGGAAGGCGGAGGGGACAAGACAAGCAGGTCAAAAATTGAAAGAGCACCGAAGAGCAAAAGAGTGCAGAGTGATTCCTAGCAACAGACGCTGGCCTCAAGGGAGGCTAAGGCTGAGCGGGAACACGGAAGGAGATGCCCCAGGCAGAAAGGGCCAAGGTCAGCCGCTGAGAGGGCACAGAAGGGAGGCATCGCAAAGGGCTCAGCTGAGCTGAAGAAGAGGGGTCATGGGGGAGGGTGCAGGACAGGAGGGAAGGTCAGGGCCAGATGCAGGGGCCGTGCACACAGGCCAAGTCTAGCTAGGCTGAGGGCCAGGAAAGTTATCGGGCCAGTGAGCAGGGTGCAGGGCACAGGGCTCAGGGAGGCGGGGGCTGCGAGGCTATCAGGAGGGAGCCCTGGACACCGAGGGCGTACTCGGACAGGCTGTCAGGTGAACCTCGGGTGCTTTGCAAGCCTCCGATGCTGATGGCCAAGGAGTCAGCCATCAATGCTTTGTCGAAAGGATGACGTTGTGAGCGAGCTCAAGGCCGAGGCAGATGCAACGTGGGGGCCTGTGTGCACGGCCCCCGCATCTAGTCCTGACCTTCCCTCCCGTCCTGCGCCCTCCCCCATGACCCCTGCTCTCCAGCTCAGCTGAGCCCTTTGCGATGCCTCATTTCCGTGCCTTCTCAGTGGTTGACCTCGGCCCTCTCTGCCTGAGGCGTCTTCCTCCACGTCCCCATGCGGCCATAGCCTCCCTTGAGGCCAGCATCTCTTGCTAGGACTCACTCCGCAAGGCGGAGCCCAGAGCAGTGAGGGCGACAAACCCAGACTGCGAGGCCACAGCCATCCGAACCAGTCTGTGGCCAGGAAAGCAAACCCAGGCCTGGTGCCAAGAGGGAGCAGGCGTGAGACCCGAGGAGGCTGAGGGTGCAGAGCCCTCCCCAGAGAGGGAGGCCGGATGATGTTTGCCCTCTGGCCCTGAGATGCCCGTCTCCACTTAGACGCCTGGGACACACTGGGAAGAGTCAGGGCGAGGACAAAGCAGGTGGAGCAGTCTGCAGGGCATGGGCCTCTCAACCCGTAAAGTCGAGACCGGCCCAGGCAGGCCAAGCAGCTTTGTGGAGCGGAGGGAACACCTAAATCAACCCCTCCGGACTTAACCCGCTTCACCTGGGTTTTCCATTGCGTGGCTGCTGTTCCGTGGCGCTCGGATCCAACCCCAAGCCCTGCGCGTGCTCCGGAGGTGCTCTACCAGAAAGCTACGTCCTGGCCCTTCCACCGGCTGGCAGTTACTGCCTTTGTTGTTGTTGTTAGGCGCCATCGAGTCGAGTCCGACTCATAGTGACCCTATGTACAGCCTTTAGTTGACTTTAAAAACCACCAATTTTAAGCAGTGCATGGTGGTATGCGCCTGTAATCCCAGCAGCTCGGGAGGCGGAGGCAGGAGGATTGCAAGTTCGAGACCAGAGGCACTCTGCATAATTTAGCGAGACCCTTTCTCAAAAAGTTAAAAAAAAATGGGCCGGGGGCACAGCTCAGTGGTCCAGCACTTGCAGAGCATGCAGGCGAGTGGCCCTGGGTTCAACCCCCAGTACCACACACACACAAGAATAATAATAATAATAATAATAATAATAATAATAATAATAAAATAAAAAAATAAAACCACCAATTTTAGAGGTAGAGATAACACCGCTGAAGTGGAGGTCAGGGTGGTAACGGCTGGCAAAGTCTGATAACGTGGTCTCACAGCACTGATTACTTCTCAGCCTCCAGTCACCTTTCCCATGCTGCCCCCCACAGTATCCCCAAACTCCATCCTCAGGGAGGCAGATCTGAGACTTGCCCTCTGCCTCCTGAATAAATTCTTCCTTTCACAAAGTTCATCATGTCAGTGATTAGCATACTATGCACCACGGATAATGGGCCCAGTTCGGTCACGCTTCACCCTAGACCAACCGCCTTGTTCATGCAATTACACTCAGAAGGCAAAAATCAACGACATTTTCTAGGACAAGTTGCCGGGCAAAAATCAAGACAGTTTCAGAAGAAAAATAAATTGGATGGGGAGTGCAAAGCAAAAAATATTAGCAGTATCTTGGCCCAGAAAATACGTCATCAAAAGTAAGAAAATTCATTAAATACTAGGGTCTTAACTTCCTTGGCATCAATTAACAAAAATGAGGTTTAGGGGGCTGGAGGTATGTACCTTAGTGGAAAAGCACGTCCTTAGTATGTACAAGGGCTGGGATTTAGCTCAGTTGGCAGAGCGCTGCTCTGCAGTCTCTGAGGTCCTGAGTTTGATTCCTAGCACCACAAAAACGGGAGAAGGACGTGGCAACCCATTCCCGAGGCAATCCCGAAACAATCTGCCATTAAAAACCCTATAAGAGTTGCTATGAGTCAGACACAACTTGACGGCACCTAACAACAACAACAGTATGTACAAGGCCCTATGCTCAATCGCCAGCCCCCCAAAAGGGGTGGAGGTTGCTGGGTCAAAGAATATTATAGACAGATTACTTTCCAGAGTATATTTAAGATTAGTTTCCCAAAGCAGCAAAGCAATTCACACTCGGGTCTTCTCGCTGCACCCACCCCACGATGCCCTGAACCGTCTCTGCGCGGCTGCTCTCCACTAGGCAAGAAGTGTCCAGGTGGAATCCGTTCAGGTGCTCATTGTCTACTTTTGAATCATTTCTCCCGTGAATGGCATGAACCTACCCATCTACCTATCCACTGCCATTTCTCTGACAGAATGTATCCTTCCTATCAACTTTTATATAATTATTGCATTATTAATTATAAATTGCTAATTATTGATTACATAACTTCATATTATTATATAGTGTTCAAATTTTTAAGCTTTTGCCACATTTTTGCAGACATCGCTTCCATCATTTTCTTATTGATCATATCTTACAAAAGAAATTTATCATGTTCATTTAGTCAAATAATCTAGCTTTTTCTTTAACCTTTCTAGATTCCTTTCTTTAACTTTTCTGGATCTTTCCCCATTCCTAGGCTATAAATTGTTCCCTGTTTTCTTGCAAGAATTTACTTCTACACGAAAATCTCATTCAGATTTCAAGAAACTTTCTACCATTAATAAACAAAACAGATATTCATGTTTATGAAATAAGACACTACATTACAGCAAATAAAAATCCTGTCTTCAAACATTCCCTTTCCTGTGATCCAGCTTTCCTACTTTAAATATGCATCCAAGGAAAATGAAGGCAGACACCACTCCCAACAGATCCCAGTATCTTTATTCATAGAGCTGGAAACTGGAAACTCCAAAAACGTCAACAGATGAAAAAGTAAACTAGTACAACTCACACAATGCAATATTACTTAGTAACCAAAAATAACAAACCACTGACACATGGAGCTTAAAATCAGTAAGGGAGATAAAGCGGCTATGCACAGAGGGAGCTTAGGACATTGCTACATTTGTATCAAATGCCTACTGCCGAGAAACCGCAGGCCCGAGACCTACTCACCAGCCTACCTACCGCAAGGGGAAGGCTCTTGCGCAAGTCAGAGGGTGTGGACACTGTTCCCTATCTTGGCCTGGGTGATGCTTATACAGGTGCAGTTATCAGAACTCACTGAACTATGCTCTTAAAATATGGAGATTTTACTGCAGGAAAATGAGTCCTCCACAAAGTTGCTCTTTAAAAATCATGTTTTAAAGCCAGGCGTGGTGGTGAACGCCTGCAATCCTAGTGATTTGGGAGGCAGAGGCAGGAGGATGGCAAGTTCGAGACCAGAGGCAGAGGCAGTCTGGGTAATTTAGCGAGACCCTGTGGCAAAAAGTAAAAAATGGGCTGAGGGTGCAGCTCAGTGGTACAGCACTTGCAAAGCATGCAAGTAATTGCCAAGCCATGGGTTCAACCCCCAGTCCTGCGCAAAAAAAAAAAAAAAAAAAAAAAAAAAAAAAAAAAAAAAAAAAAAAAAAAAAAAAAAAAAAAAAAAAAAAAAAAAAAAAAAAAAAAAAAAAAAAAAAAAAAAAAAAAAAAAAAAAAAAAAAAGAAAAGAAAAAAAGAAAAAAAAAAAGAAAGAAAGGAGAAAAGAAAAAAAAATCGTGTTTTACAACCCAGGTATGAAATAAGACTTGGGAGGTAGAGGCAGGAGGATCACAAGTTCAAGGCCAGAGGCAACCTGTGTGACTTATCAAGAACCTGTCTCGAAAATAAAAAAATAAAAAGGGAACGGGGAATGCAGCACAGTGGTATAGCACTAGCAAAGTATGTGTGAAGAGTACTCGGTTCAGCCCCGCAGTACTGCCAAAAAATAAAAATAAATGAAACATCATGTTTTACAAGAGTAAACAGTAGTATGGAAAACATTCTGCAGTACATTTTCCCAGCTTCTTTTCATGTATTTACATACACAGAAAGACCAAGTATTAATCACTTCAGTGTGAAAAGGGTAACTTTTTTCTGTGTTGTGTATTTTATTAAGTCAGAGTAATTTTTGTTTGCTTGTTTATGGTGCTGGTGACCCATCCCGGGCCTGGTGCACATCGGACAATCACTCTGCCACTAATCCATCCCCTCAGCACATGACTGAGTTTTATAAGCACAACAACTCTTTTTCTTTAAGTATCTGTGGCCTGCTTACATGTGGCCAGGCCCTTGGTGTGTAGTGCTGGGACCACGCTGTAAAGGCAGCAGTGACCTGCCCAGGCACTCACAGCCAGTTTGATGGCACCCGAATGGGGGCAGGAGGCAGGGGAGGCTCTGCCCACAGAGATGGAGCCTGCGCAGTGGCCCCAACCCTGCCCTGGAACCCCACAACACACTTATCCAGGCACCCTAGCCCCACTCTAAAAGAATGAATGCATGGGATCTCCCCGTGGAGGACAACTTAATCCGCCCAGACATGGTTTCAGTCTGTTTCAGGTTCCAGGAGCCACCCACTTTGAGAAGCCTCACCCCACCTCCCCCACCCCATTTCCTGTTTTCAGTCTGTCCTACTTCCCACCAGTTTGTGGCTCTGGGAGAGCCTACTGGCTCAGCTTCCTGGCCCATAGACCTCCCCCAGGGCAGGATACTCCACCCCCCCACCCAACATCTAGTCCTTATCTCTCTTCCTGGGCACATGGCCCCTCTCCCAGCAGCTGCGGCCCCCAGAGGAGTCTGTACCTGGGCTCCAGTCCTTCCCTGCCCTGTGCCACATGCCCCAGAGCAAGCAATTAAAAATGAAGGAGATGCAATCAGCAGGCGGCCCCCAGCACCATGGCCCCAGCCTGGCCCCAGCGCTCCGGCGCTGCCCCCTCTACCTCCTGCAGCCTGGGTTTGCACAATCCTGTCCCTCCCATCGCCTGTGACCCAGTCCGTCCAGGTGTGTGCAGTCACAGCTGGGCAGCTTTGGGGCTACCGATGCCACCAGCTAACTGAATTAAATGTCCTAGGAACTGCTAATGGTCTGCCCTACAGGCTCCACTGACCTCAAACGTACCATAGTCTAACTTGGGCTGATTTCCTTTCAGGGGCTGCCAAGTGAGGAGGGAAAAGTGCCCTCGAACTCACTATTTCCCAGCTTGCTTCTGTTTTTACCTGCAGTCGGCCAGCCCCCCGGGGGAGGTGAGCAGGAAGCCTGAGGGAGAGGGAACCCACCAGCAGAGCTCTGCCAGCCAGGGCCCCACGGCCCACCCTGTCTGTGCAACTGTGGACAAACCTCTGCGACAGCGCCTGCACGCTCTGGTGGGTGAAGCAATAACCACCCCGGGAAAGCCGGCCACTGCGGGAGCCGCCAGCCGGCAAACACAAGCTGACGAAGGGCAGACACGGCCAGCGCACCGAACCCAGGCTTCGGACCGGAAACCACAACCGCAGCTGCCCAAGGGCGCCAACAGGGACAGCGGGCAGAGAATGACGTCCCACCCACACATGCCCAAGGGTGGGGTCCGTCCACGTCCACAGGCGGCCGTGCTGCCCCGTGGTTACAGCCTCGCAGCGGGAAGTGGCCCAAGAGCCTCACACTCTGGCGCAGCCAGGCAGACTCTGCCCAGCTCGGTCTCTTCCTTCCTAAGCCTTGGGAGCAGCCGCCTCACAGAATCCACGGGGCCTGTGTGGCCCAGAGCAGTAGCACTGGCTGTGGCTTGCACAGAGGGGGCGCCCAGGAAGGCGCCCACTGCTCGGGCCCCAGGCTGGGTGCTGGCGACACCACGGAGAACGGAAAGAGAGAGGGGGCTCTGGGATGTGGTGCAGGGGGCCCGTGGGTGACTGTGAGGCATGACGTCCCACAGGGACCATCAGGAAGATACGGGGACAGTCAAGTCTCAGCCGCTCTAGACAGGCCCTCAGAAGACCACGCTGCTGGCCTCCCTGAGGCCAGAGCCAGGTGTTGGCCAGAGTCTGACGACCCCCCTTGACCTCAGCCCCACCTACTCCTCAGGAGCCACACAATTCAGTGTTCAGAGTACCTAAGGCCCCAACTGCCCACAGGACGTCTAAATGCACCCCGGGCTGGTGGGGTGCTTGGTGGCGGAGGGCTTGCCTGACATACTTAGGTCCCATAGCTTGGTTGGTTGTTAGGTGCTGTCGTGTTGTGTCCGACTCATAGCGACCCTCATAGGGTTTTCAATGGCTGATTGTTTCAGGATTGCCTCGGGAGTGGATTGCCACGTCCTTCTCCCATCATTTGCGGTGCTGAGAATTGAACCCGGGACCTCAGAGACTGCAGAGCAGCGCTCTACAACTGAGCTAAATCCCAGTCCTAAAATCCCAAAGCTAGCACTGCAAAAATAAACAAGTAATCACACACAAAAGGCACCCCAAACTCAGAACGCCCACCAGAGAATCCTGACTTCCCCTACTCCCACCCTCAATAACTAAAAACACGCCCTGCCCCTTTCCCAGGTGCCCTCTCTGGCTGGCAGTCACCCCTCCACATCCAGACCTAGATCTACTGCAACCATCAGCCCTCCCTGGACTGGGCCAGCAGCTGCCAACTCGCTGCCCTGCCCCGCCTCCATCTCTCCTCCTTCCACAGGTCGGGGATGTATGTTGAAAAATGTAAGCTGAATACAACCCTCCAGGGCCTCCCATCCCACTCCAGTAAAGGCCAGTCCCCATCTCAGCCTACAAGGCCACAGGGGACCTAGGCCCCATTTTCCCTCCCTGCCCATCACCCTCACTCTTGCCACACTGGCTTCCTGCTGCCTCAGGGCCTTTGCATTTGCTGTTCTTCCTGCTTGCAGGGATCTGTCCCTGACAAAGCACAGCACCCAGTCTCCAGATCTTGGGTCAAATGCCACCACGTAAGTGAGGACTGCTGGGACCACCCTGAACCAGACAGTGACCTCCCCTATCATGCTAAACCCCAAGGCTGACCCTGGGGTGCCCTTGTTTTCAGCCCCAAGTCCATCAGATACACTTGTTCCCATGTAATCGTCTGTGTTTCCTTTTCTGGAAAATGCTCCAGTGCAGCATGGAGTTTGTTGTATGCGCTGAACCCGGGCTGGGACCCGGCCAGGCCCATCCCCAGCAGGCACTCAATAAAAACTCAGCAAGGGCTGGGGCTGTAGCTTAGTGGTAGCACCTGTGCTTAGCATGCGGAGGCCCTTGGCTCAATCCTCAGCACCAAAAATAAGAGAAAGAGAGCCAGCCTTGGTGCCACAGGCCTGTTATCCCAGCACTCAGGAGGCAGAGACAGGAGCACTGAGTTCAAGGTCAGCCTGGGCTACTTAGTGAGACCCAGTCTCAAAAAATAATAATAAAAAAGAACCCGGTGTGGGGGCTCATGCCTGTAATCCCAGCAACCTGGGAGGCCAAGGCAGGAGGATTACAAATTGGAGAACAGAGGCAGCCTGGGTAACTGTGTCAAAAATAAAAATGGGCTGGGGGTGCAGCTCAGTGGTACGCATGCAAGTGTGAGGCCCTAGGTTCAGCCCACCAGTACGACAAAAAAATAGATACATAAAAAATATAAATAAAAATTAAAAATTAAAAAAAAAAAACAAACAGGGCACCCATGAAGCTGAGCACACCCCCACTCGCCAGCCCTGGAGTTCTTCCACCTCTTATCCAGACAGTGTCTCCAGTAATCCTCCCTCCTTCCAAGGAGGATCGAGTGGCCTCTCCTTCATAAGCCTCTGCCGATCCCTCGGCCACCAGACAGCTCTGCAAAAGAGCCCCGGGGAGGGTGGCCTGTGCGCGGTGTCCCAAGAGCACCTCCAGGTGGAGTCTCTTTCGTCTTTCCCATGTTTATCTAAATTACTCTTTTCCAAATCCTGGAGGGCATGAGGCCAGGCCCGTCCCTAGGCAGGGAGGCCACCCCAGCGCAAGGCCAGGAGCCCGGGTTTCAACTCCTTAACCCCAGGAGGTCTGGCCTGCCGGCGCCTCTCCTCTGGGGATCCCTGCCCCAGAGACGCGGGTGTCCTTGGGCCAAACCGAGAGGGGTGCGGGGTAGACCCTCCAGACCCCCCGCCAGCCGCGGGCCTCCCCCGGCTGCAGGAGGCTGCGGCGCCCCCTCCCCCTCCCCCGCAGCACCTCCTCGCGGTTCTTTGTCATCCCTGGCCCCCAGCGTCCGCGTCTCCGGGCCCGGGACGTTTCCCCGCCGGCGGCCGCCGAGTCCCAGACCTCTCGGTGCCCGGCGCCTGGGGTCCCCGGCCTCCCCCCGCCGGCCTCCCCAGCCCCCGCCGGCCGCCCGGCCTCCCGCGCCCCGGGTGGGGCGCCGAGGTCAAGGCGGCGACACTCACCTGCGCCGGGCGCCCCGGGCCCGGGCCCCGGGCTCCGCCACCAGCGCAGCAGCGCCCGCGCGGGCTCCAGGCTGACGGCGCAGCGCTGCTGCTTCACCCACAGCACGGAGCGCAGCGGCTCGGCCGCCCCCACGGCGCCCATCGCCCCAGCGCGGCGCGCGGACGCGGGGGGCACCGCCGTTAGCGGCCCCTGCGCTCGGCGGGCGGCGCGGCGGCGCGGGAGGCGGGGGCGGGAGGCGGCGCTGCGTCACCCCGTACGCAGAGCGGCGGCGGCGGGGACCCGCGGGAGCCGACAGGGGCTGGGAAGGGAGGGGAGGAGCAGGGGAGGGGGAGGGCAGGGGGTTTGCGGACTGGGACAGGGTCGGGCGGGGCCGGGGCGGGGAGGGACTCGGGGACAGGAGGGGACCCAGGGGCCGGGGTGGGAGCCTGGGGCAGGAGGGGACCCGGGGGCCCGGGAGGGAGCCAGGGTCGCGGAGGGAGCTGGGGGCAGGAGGGGACCCGGCAGCTGGGGAGGGAGCGGGGGGGGGGGCAGGAGGGGCTACATTTGGGACAGAATACCCAAGGGGTCAAGGAGAGCCCAGATGAGGGAACCGAGGGGGCCTGGGCAGGGCGAGGGGGCCGAGGAGGGGCCGCTGGATACCGGGGCTGGAGCGCCCCAGTGACAGGCGGGGTCCCAGGCACAGAAGCGCAGCCTGGCGGTCCTGCGCAGGCAGCAGGAGCCTCGGGCCTGGCGGTGGGCACCCACGGGTGGCCTGACCTTGGGCGTCTTCGTCTCTTGGAGCTCTGTCTCGGCGGCTGAGGAGGGGCCTGCAGTCCACCCCCAGCAGCCTGAAGGCTTGCTGGAGGAGAAAGTCTCCTTTCTAGGGGCGGGGCAGCTGGGCCTCTGAACTGCTGGGGGGCCCGCGGCCACAGGGGAGACCTCAGAGGGGTCCCTGAGTTGGACCTCTGATCCCTCCCCTCCTAGCAGGCCTGCTGCATCTGGGCGGAGCTGCTATGTCTGAGCACTTTTCCCAACCCTTGCCTCTTGGAGCCCAGCATCCCTGACCCTAGCTGAAGGGATCCCCAGCATCACACTGCAGGCCGTGGCCCTGCTCTCAAGGCCAGCCTATCCGGGTCTGTGCAGATTCCATCAGCATGAGGATTCATTCATGACCGGGCCCCCAGTGTCTGACCAGGCCCTGCACGTGGTGAGCTCTCAAATGTTGGTTGAGTGCATGGATGACTATCTTACTGATGGCGAGTCTCTGGCACAGAGAGGCTAAGTAACTTGTGTAAGAGCGCAGGACTGCCGTTGGACAGAGCCTGGGCTCACACCAGGGGCTGGCTCAGGATGGCCAGAAAGCCACCTGCCCCTGCCCCTCCAGCTGTCCCTGCCCAGCCCTGCTAAGGCTGGTCAGATCCGTGTGGCCTCGCTGCTGTGCCAGGCACCGTGTGGCTGCTGTATACTTCTGGTCATGCTGCTCCCTGTGACTGTCTATAGGGTGGCAATAGCAGCCAGTCACTGCTTCCGGGAGTCCAGCCCCTTCCCAGGCTCCGGAACAGTCCTACAGCTCTGGTTGGGCCCAGACAGTGTCTTGGGCCTGCCCTTGGGCCAGCTGGACCTGATCCAGCACCGTGGGTGGACACAGCCAGGCCTGCCCTGCCTCCTCCTCTCCACGCCTGTGGCCCAGAGGCTGGAGGAATGTGGACCTGAAACTTCTTTGGAAACTCCGTGTCATCGCAAGGTGGGCGCCAATGTCACCATAGCCGTGTGTGAGAGAGGGTTGTCAGGCAAGAGCAGCCAGCGTGGGCCGGGGCTTAGGAGGGCCAGCCCTCTGGCTGGCCTCTGGAGGCCTCTTCCTCTGGCCTCCCTGCAGGCTGAGTCCTTCTGGGCCCCCATGCTTATTCATTCTCTGTCCCATAGGTTTCGTGATGGCCATAGAATCCTGTAGCCAGGCAGGAATCCAGACAGGGGTCCACCCTGCTCTAGCCCTTGAGGGGCTTCATCCAGAGAGACAGCCGCACGCATCACAGAGCACTAGTGGGGAGCCAGGTGGGTGGCATACACCTCTAATCCCTGTATTAGGGAGGCCGAGGCAGGAGGATCAATGCCAAGTTCAAGGCCAGCCTGGGCTACATCGTGAATGGCAGGCCAGCCGGGCTACACAGTGAGATCCTGTCTCAAAAGAACAAACCAAAACAACACAAACAAAAAGCCACTAATGAGCCCCTGAGTGCCATCTTGGCATGATGGGACTCCCCCTCCTTCACCCAGAGGATTCACAGTCCTCTGTGGAGGCCCAGGGTCTCTCAGTGGCTGCTATAGGCTGAACTGTGTCCCCCTAGAAATTCACATGTGGAAGCCTAAGTCCCCGTACCTGGGAATATGTTTTTGGAGACAGTCCTTAAGGATGTGATTAAATGAGGCCGTGGGGGCCCTAATCCAATCTGACAGGTGTCCTCTTAAGAAAAAGAAATCTGGCCCGTGTGGTGGCGCACACCTGTAATCCCAGTGGCTTGGGAGGCAGAGCCAGGAGAATCCCAAGTTCGAGACCAGAGGAAGTCTGCATAACTTAGCGATACCCTGTCTCAAAAAGTAAAGAAAAAAAAAAAAGGGCTGGGGGTGCAGCTCAGTGGTCCAGCACTTGCAAAGCATGCAAGTGCGATGCCCTGGGTTCAACCCCTAGTACCGCAAAAAAAAAAAAAAAAAAAAAAGGAAAGAGAAAAAGAAATCTGGCTTCACAGACACCAGGACCTGCGGACCCAGAAGGACGACCATGAGAAGAAGCAGCAGGAGAGGGGCCATCTGCAAGCCCCAGGGCCTCCAGTTCTGCTGGCACCGTGGTCTTGGCCATCCAGATTCTGGGGACTGGAACCAAGGGGCAGTGGCCGCTGCTGAAGCTGCCAAGCTGGGGGAGCCCTGGCTGACTGGGGCGCTGCAGTCCCAGGAGTGTCCGGGAAGGGGCCTGGCAGGTGCAGGACCCTAGGCTTCTGCCTAGGACACGGCGGCCAAATGAGGGCCACGTTCTTGGAGGACTAACCCCCTGCAGTGGAGGTGGCTCAGGCCATGACTGACCCCGGCACTGGAGGTGGAAGAAAAGGGGCAGCTGGGGCCAGAGCGACTGCCAGGTCCCAGCCATGGGTCACGTCCCTGGGGCCCAGCAGGAGCTGGGTGTGAAAGGCAGCTGGCAGAGAAGCCACAGAGCCTTGGGAAGGCCTGTGTGGCTTGCGTTGGCCCTGGGGGACTGGCCTCCACGTTGGAATGCACGCCCGGCTGGCCTCTCGGCCACCTGGCTCGCTCTTCCCGGGCTCGCGCACCTGTCATGCTGGGCTCCAGTGCGGACGCCTTCTCACAGGTGTGCCTAGGAGGCCCCCACTCACCTCCCTTCACCTCATCCTCCTCTTCAGGCCCCTTCTTACCCAGGCTGTGCCTGTGCCCCTGAGGCACACAGCCCTACCCAGGTGCTGGAAGGGCCCTGAGCTGCCAGGTAGGCCAGCGGCAGAGGCTCAGCCCATGACTCAGGCCCTGCCCCCTGCCCCTGGCGTGTGTCCAGGCTTCCGGCTTGTGGCCTGCTGCCCTGGGCCATGCGGGGCTGGACATTGCTAACAAGGGGGCTGCCTGGACCCTGAGACTAGATCTAGGCCCACACATTGCCACCCACTAGTATCCCACCCAGTCGATCACTCACGCCGGAGGTCCCGGCCATCAACAGCACCTCCCAGCACCGTCCCTTCCCTGGCCCCTGACCTACTTTCCCCCTCTCCTCCTGGAACTCCTGCCCTTGTTAGCAGACTGTCCTGCCCGCTTATCTCCCCAGGCTTCCTTCCTGATGAGGTCAGCAATACAGTTTGACATCAGAAACTAGAATACCGAAGGGCCACGTGGGAGGATCGGGCCACCCACTGGCTGGCAGGAATGTGGCCCGTGCCCTCCGCCCTCCAGGATGAGCTTTCCAAGCACAGCCCGTCAAAGCCGACTGCCTGGAAGAAATGTCCTGGTGTCCCAGTGTTTGGAGACTTGGCTGAGAAGTTACCAAATGCCCATCTGTGGGTGGCCTATGTGACACGGATCACAGCTGCTGGAAGTGGGTACTATTCACTCTGTTTTGCACATGGAAAAATTGAGACACGGGAGCCAGGTGCGGTGGTGCACGCCTGTAATCCCAGAGGCTTGGGAGGTGGAGGCAGGAGGATCGCAAGTTGGAGACCAGAGGCAGTCTGTGTAACTTAGCGAGACCCTGTCTCAAAAAAAAAAAACCTGAAAATATGGGCTGGGGGTGCTGCTCAGTGGTCCAGCACTTGCAAAGCATGCAAGCGTGAGGCCCTGTGTTCAACCCCCAGTACTGCAAAAAAAAAAAAAAAAATTGAGACACATACAACGAAACTGACCCGCCCAGATTACATGCGAAGGAAATCAGATGGGTAGGCACCTCGGGGTCTCTTGTCCCCAGCTGTGGGAGTCACAGTGCCACTGGAGAGTCTCAAACAAGAGGTAAAAAAGGCACAGCTGTGGGAACTGCTCCCTGGGCACTCGGGCGGGACACCGCACTACACCCTTGCAGGCATGCAGGGCTGCCTGCCTACGCTACCCTTGCAGATGTGTTCCTACCCGTCTGGGAAAGAGGGGCCTGGGCTGCCCTGCAGGGCAGCCCTCAGCAGGCTGAGGCCTGAGGGTGGCTCCGAGCTGGAAAGGCCAGTGAGGCGCGGCTGGCCGGGAACAATTCCGAAGCGGTGGCTAGGGCAGGGCTGCTGGCAGGGGCTTGGTGATCCAGGGGAACAGAAAGCCCAGGGCGAGGGCCCAGAAGCCAGGCTCAGGCCTGCTCTGAGCCTGAGCTCCCCAGAGCTGCCCCTTCTGAGCGCATCCTGCTCCTCAGGATGGTGAGGAAATTGAGCCCCTCTATCTTAGAGGACAAGGGGCTGGGATTTAGCTCAGTTGGTAAAGCGCTGTTCTGCAGTCTCTGAGGTCCCAAGTTTGGTTCCCAACACCGCAAAATGGGAGAAGGACATGGCAACCTACTCCCAAGGCAATCCCTAGACAGTCAGCCATTGAAAACCCTATGAGGGGTGCTATGAGTCGGATTCAACTCGATGGCACCTAACAACAACAACAACAACATCTTAGAGGACCAGGCCAGGGTGACTTGCTAAGAAGGACTGTCCTCCACCAGCCTGCCAGACTGGCAGCCGCCAGCCCAGGGTGCCATCTCTGAGTCTGAGGTGTTTGCTCTGCAATAGCCCCTTGTAGGGGAAAGGCAGCGCAGGGCATGAGGGAGGCCCCTCCCCGTTGGTCTCTGCAGCTGGAGGAAAGATGGACAGCTGTGGGCATCCACGGTGCAGAGCTACAGGCCATGTCAGGGTTGGGGAGACCAAAGGTGCTGGCAGAGTGTGCGCCTGCCTCCCCTAGGGCTTCAGTGATGCAATGTAGCCTGGACTCATTTTGGGGAGTGGAGGCTCGTGGGAGAGGTACCCCAAGATGTCTCCATCCAGTGACATCTGTGACCCAGTGTGAGCCCAGCCGAGTGGCCTTTGCACTCTGGTCACTGCCCAGGTAGACTGAGGCCATTGAGTAGCCCTAACCTGGAGGCAGGGCTGGGAGGGCTCAGGGCAATTATTGCCTAGGAGGGCCATAAACCACAATCGATCCTGAGCTGGAAAAGGGCAGGGCAGCTTACTGGGCATGTCTTATTTGCCTTTTTGTTTTGGAGGACTATTTAAAAAAAAAAAAAAGGCAGTGAAGAAATTGTTGTTGTTGTTAGGTGCTGTGGAGTCGAGTCCAACTCATAGCGACCCTCATAGGGTTTCCAGTGGCTGATTGTTTCAGGTTTGCCTCGGGAGTGGATTGCCAGGCCCTTCTCCCATTTTTGCAGTGCTGGGAATTGAACTTGGGACTTCAGAGACTGCAGAGCAGCGGTCTACCAACTGAGCTAAATCCCAGCTCCAGTGAAGAAATAGCAAGCAAATAATAATAATAATAATAATAATAATAATAATAATAATAGGTGGCAGGAGGAACAGGAGCCAAGTGATTTGATTCAGCAGGGTAGGAGTAGAGACAGGAAGGCAGGAGGAGCTGAGTTTGGAGTCTGAAGCACCCTGCAGAAAGGAGAACATGGAAAGAGCAGCCTCTGAAGGATGGACCACCTAGAGTGGGTGCAATGAGGGAATAAACCAAGCAATGTGTGTTCACTCGCCAAGCTCTGCAGCACAGGGGGCAAAGTACTGGAAACAAAAGCAAAAGCAAAATTAACAAAAAGGAGTTGGGGGGAGAAAAATACAACTCCGTGTAAACTGAATCCCAAGGTGAACTGAGGAAACTTGATATCAGAAAGCCAAAGGAGATAGGATACTACCCTCTCAAAAAATACTCCCAAAATATCACTGGGCAGGGATGGTTGCATGGGGGACACCCGTGCAAAGGACAGGTAGCAAGGACACCCAAGAAATTGAAAGGTGAACTAGAAAAGTGTACCAGAATCGACGGGAGGACAGCATGTTGAAATTCCAACTTAAAAGCAGGGAGGATATTAGTCAAAAGCAGAGAATACTAGAAAGATGTCTATCTATGTTTTATTGACTATGCAAAGGCATTTGACTGTGTGGATCATAACAAATTATGGACAACATTGCAAAGAATGGGAATACCGGAATATTTAATTGTACTCATGAGGAATCTGTACATGAACCAGGAGGCAGTTGTTTAAACAGAACAAGGAAATACTGCCTGGTTTAAAGTCGAGAAAGTGTGCGTCAAGGCTGTATCCTATCACCATATCTCTTCAATCTCTATGCTGAGCAAATACTCCGAGAAGCTGGACTTTGTGAAGAAGAATGCGGAATCATGATTGGAGGAAGACTCATTAACAACCTGCGTTATGCAGATAACACAACTCTGCTTGCTGAAAGTGAAGAGCATTTGAAACATTTACTGATGAAGATAAAAGAATAGAGCCTTCAGTATGGTTGGCGCCTCAACATCAACGAAACAAAAATCCTTACAACTAGGTCAGTATGCAACTTCATGATACATGAAGAAAAAATTGAGGCTGTCCGAGATTTTGCTTTACGTGGTTCTACAATCAACGGCCACAAAAGCAGTAGGCAAAACATCAAAAGATGCATTGCATTAGGAAAAGTTGTTGCAAAAGACCTCTTTAAAATGTTGAAAAGTAAATATGTCACTGGAGACGAAGGTACACCTGACTCATGCCATGGTATTTTCAGTTGCATTGTATGGTCGTGAAAGCTGGGCAGTGAATAAGAGAGACCAGAGAAGAATTGATGCTTTTGAATTATGTTGCTGGAAATGAATATTGAATATACTATGGACTATAAAAAGAACCCAGAGATCTGTCCTACAAGTGCAACCAGAGTGCTCCTTGGAAGTAAGCATGGATAGACTGCATCTTACATATTTTGGACATGTTGTCAGGAGGTACCAATCCCTGAAGAAGGACATCATGTTTGGAAAAGTGTCAGGTTAACCAAAAAAAGGAAGACCCTCAACTAGATGGATTGACACAGTGTCTGCAACAATGGGCTTAAACATAAAAAAGATCATTTGCCTGGCACAGAATTGGGGAATGTTTTGCTCTGTTGTACATAAGGTTGCTATGAGTCAGACCCTACTAGATGGAACCTAATAACAACATCAGCAGTAAAGCTGATAATTTGATCAGTGTTTGACTTCTGCTTCTTGTCCTTCACTTAGTTCTAAACTTGGGAAGGCTGTTATTTATTAGCTTCTCCCCCTTTCCAAGCCCCAGCAGCTGCCTCAGTGTCTTCCTTGGCATAGAATATTCCCTTTAAGTAGAACTAACACACCTTCCTCTGGCCCCACTCTCTCCATTATAGATTCCACTGAAGCCCCTGAAAACCTAGGTCCACTCACATCTCTTTTCCTTCTCCCCATGAGTGAACTCCTCAGGATTGTTGGTGTTAGATGCCATGGAGTTGGGTCTGACTCATAGTGAGCCTCATTGGGTTTTCAATGATTGATTGATTGGGGATTGCTTTGGGAGTGGATTGCCATGTCCTTCTCCCGTTTTTTGTGGTGCTTGGGATTGAGCCTGGGTCCTCAGAGAGTGCAAAGCCAGCACTCAACCAACTGAGTTAAACCCCAGCCCCCCTCAGGATTAGAAACCTTATCCAATTGCCCATCCATTGGGACCCAGTAGATGAATCTCTGAGTTTTCAGGGGAAAAGTGCAATGATTGATTAGTGATGTCTGCCACTGGTAGAGGTGGGAGCAGGGGCACATGTAAGGGATTCTGTGGAACCAGCTTGGAGATTGTGTCCAGTCAGATCCTCAGAAAACTCAGGTCCAGAAAGTCTGGTGTCCAGGCCCTGCAGAAATGCTTCCACAAGATGCCAATAATCTTGACAGGGTTGAAACCTCAAATAGTGAGCAAATGAAGAATCAGGTACACAGTGGATATCAAACCAATACTGATGTCTTGCCAAAGGTGTACAAATGGTGGAGAAGCATGTGAAAAGATGTTTAATAGCATAGTCCCTGGGGTATGCTAACGAAAATCACAATAAGATAACACTCCACATTCAGTCGGGTCCTGCAATACAAGGATGGAAAATAAGAAGTGTTGGCAAAGATGGGGGAGAGACCAGAATTCTCATACGTTGCTGGTGGGAATGTGAAATGGAGCTGTCATTGTGGAAAATAACATAATGGTTCCTCAAAAATCTAAATGTAGAATTACCATGTGATCCAGAAATTAATTCAAAGCAGGGTCTCATGAACTGAACATTCATGTGCACTAGTCACAATAGCCAAAAGGTGGAAATAACCCAGAGTTCGTGAACGGAGGAATGGATAAACAAAATGTGGCCTCTCCCTGCCATAGAATACTATTGAGCCATAAAAAGGAATGAAGTACGGATATGTGCTAAATATGGTGAACTTGGATAACACAATGCTAAGTAAAAAAACCCAGACACAGAGGAGGCCACATACTGTATGATTCCCTTCAATGACGTGTCCAGAACAGGCGAATCCATAGAGACAGGAAGTAGGTAGTAGTTGTCAGGGGGAGGGGAAGGGAGGACTGAGGGGTGACTGCTAATGGGTTTGTTGTTGTTGTTAGGTGCCGTCAAGTCGTGTCCGACTCATAGCAACCCTCATAGGGTTTTCAATGGCTGGTTGTATCGGGATTGCCTTGGGAGTGGATTGCCACATCCTTCTCCCATTTTTGCAGCGCTGGGAATCGAACTTGGGACCTCAGAGACTGCAGAGCAGTGCTTTACCAATTGAGCTAAATCCTAGCCCGCTAATGGGTAGGTACTGAGTTAAAATGGCTAAAATGGGAATTCTCTGGTAAATGGTTTTTTACCACAATTAAAAGCCATTTTCTTCTGTGCTGCCCACCCAGGAGGTTAGGGTTCCCAGGCCAGTTGGGGCAGCAGCAAAGCACACAGATGGTTTTGGATCCTGATGGACCAAATGCAGATATGTTGGGGTGTGGTGGTGGAGAGATTGTGGGGGATGAGGAGAGGGGCTAGGACGAGGCCATGCCCAGAAGTCCCCATGACAGGCACATTGGGTGGGAAGAGGATTCCAAGGCTCCCACTGGCTGAGAGCCAGGGTCTTTATTGGAAGTCATGTCTGGGACTCCCTGGCGAGCAGGTGGCAGTGGATCCACTCAGGACAAGACAGGAGGGGACAGGCCCAGCAAGCCATGTCCTTGTTTGTGGAGACGATGCTACTGTGTACCCAATGGGCCTGCTTCTGCTCTGGGGCTTTCACCCTCACAGCCCCATGGGTGACTAGTTGTCTGGTCGCCTGCCACATGGAGGGGGCCATGGAAGAAGGGCCTGTGGAGGACACTGTGGCCCAGCAAGACAGCCAGGAGGACCACAGGGACACGGGAGTCCCAGCAGGTAGAGAAGGAGGGGTGGCCTCGGGGACCCCCACTCCTCATGTGCTAGCTTTGTCCTTGTCCCTCTTAACCTCAGTGTCCCTGAGTGTAAAATGAGAACAATGATCACAGAGCAGAGTGGCTGAGAGTTCTGGATTCCAATCCTCACTCCACCAGTGAGTTGCCAGGAGCCCTCGGCAAGTGTCTTGGAGGCCTCACCACGACTGGTCCTCATGGCAAGGGCTTTCCTGAGAACCGTGGGACCTGGCCTCACTTGAGGCCTGTCGCCACTCCCTGGATGACATCCCAGAACATCTCCAGACATGGCTGAATATGCCCCTTGGAAAACAACTGCCATAGACAAGTCACTTGACATCTCCCTGCTGCACTTTCTTTCATTGTAAACGCAGGCACTAAAACCTACCACATGGACAGCTGGGGGCTGCCTGGCATCGTGAGTGAAAAGCACTGGCACAGAGCAGGGATCGCCAAATGTTAGTTCAGAAAGTGAGGGCAAGCGTCAGGCACGGTGGCACAGGCCTGTCATCCCAACAGCTTGGGAAGCGGAGGCAGGAGGATCACAAGTTTGAGACCAGAGGCAGTCTGTGGAACTTAGCAAGACCCTGTCTCAAAAGGTAAAAAAAAAATGGGCTGGGGCACAGCTCAGTGGTCCAGCACTTGCAGAGCATGCAGGCGCGAGGCCCTGGGTTCAACCCCCAGGACCACAAAAAAAAAAAAAAAAGGAAAAGAAAGTCGGTGTGGGGGGCGGGGGGTCCAGTCAAGCATGAAGCCCAGCGGCTGGGACCCATGCAGCGCTCACTCAGCAGTGGTGTGGTTGTGTCTTCCTCAGTCTGGTGCTGGGATGGGGAGGAAGACAGCGCCTCTGGAGTAGCCACCGTGCCCAGGAGGCAGCCACGGACACAGGAGTGTGATAGGCCTCGCTGAAGCTGAGGGGCAGAGAGGTGCCTGCCTGACCCCAGGACTACCAGGTCTGGCACCATGTGTTTAGGGGCATGAGGAGCGGGCTTTGGAGACAGCCAGGAGCTCCCCGACAGGAAGAGGGACACCAGGATGGCCCAGGGGTGCCTGCGTGACCAGCTCCTCCTGGATGGCTGAGATGTTCCTGGTCTCAACACTTCCCATGTCCAGGAACCCTTCCTGATTTAGGCTGTCGGTCCCCCTGGATGTCCTGATTTTAGGTCACATGGCCCTCCCCAGGGATGGAGCCTGTCAGCCAGGCCCACACTGTCGAGTCCCCTCACCAGGCTTCCCTCAGGTGTACCAGGTAGGTGGCCTCATTTAGGCCTCGAGCAGAAATAGAACGGCAGCACCAATCAGCAGCTGCTCACGAGCGGGGAGCCTGCAGTGGGACGAGATCTCTCTGCTGACAGCCGGGTTATGGAAAATTCCACGCGCTCTTTTCGCATAGGTGGGCAGGGTTGTGAGGATGGCCCCCTCCCCTATGGACACGCCCTGCTTTGCCTCTTCCTTGTCACGGTCAACAGCAAAAGCATTTGGGGTGGGGAGGTACAGACACCCCACAGATGCTGGTTCAGTGAGTTTGGGCCAGGATAGTGACGAGAACCTGCGCATTTCACAGGCGCGCCAGATCACCTGGGCACAGGTGGTCCCCACATTGCACAGCAAGGCACAGTAGGGACCTCTTTGCTGTGTGCCACCCAAGGTTAGGGTCCAGGCCCTGAGCGCACTCTGCACCTCACTGCTCACCCCCAGAGGATGCGGAGAGGTTAATGTCCAGATGAAACCCGGCACAGAGCTGGACACCATGTTGCTGGGGCACTGAGCCGACCTCTGCCTCTGTCCACACACGGCTCTTGCCTCTGGCACAGGTGGCCAAAGGCACGAGGAAAGAGCCCTGGCTGGGAGCTGAGGGACTTCTGTGGTCCAGCCAGGTGACCCTGGTCATTTCCTTCCCCTTGCTCAGCTCTCCTTCTGTTGAAAGCAAACACAGGATTTGCAGGAAGCCAGATGGTCCCCCAGGGTCTGACCTGCAGTTTGTTGTTGTTAGGTGCCCTCGAGTCCGACTCATAGTGACCCTGTGTACAGCAGATTGAAACACTTGCCGATTCTGTGCCAGGCAAACGATCTTATTTATGTTTAAGCCCATTGTTGCAGACACTGTGTCAATCCATCTGGTGGAGGGTTTTCCTCTTTTGCATTAACCTGCCACTCTCCCAAACATGATGTCCTTCTCCAGGGATTGATCTCTCCTGACTACATGTCCGAAATAGGTAAGATGCAGTCTGGCCATTCTTGCTTCCAAGGAGCACTCTGGTTGTACTTCTTCTAGGACAGATTGTTGGTTCTTTTGGCAGTCCGTGGTATATTCAATAGACATCTCCAGCACCACAATTCAAAAGCATCAATTCTTTTGTCTCCCTTGTTAAGTTTGCCACACTGTGGGGGCTTGTGTGTTGTGATGAGGCTGAAAGCTATGCCACCGGTATCTCAGATACCAGTAGGGTTACCCATGGTGGACAGGTTTCAGCTGAGCTTCCAGACTAAGACAGACTAGGGAGGAGGCAACTGTGAACCACTCCCAAAACAACTAGCCATTGAAAACCCTATGAATAGCAAAGAGACCTGCAGTTTAGGGGCCTGGAATGTGCCCAGGGTGGGTCATGTGCAGTTTGGGGTGGGAGCCCCACCCCAAAGGCTCCTGCTGTTTAAGGAGAAGCCTGGGTCTCAGCAGTCAAGGCCCAGACTGCTGAGCTCCCCATGTGCAACTGTTCCGGGCTCAGGAAGTGGATCGGCCTGTCTGGGGACGGCCCCGGCCTTCATCTGTTGTGTTGTTGTTGTTGTTAGGTGCCATGGAGTCGGTATCCGACTCATAGCAACCCTTGTAGGGTTTTCAATGGCTGTTTTCGGGATTGCCTTAGGAGTAGATTGCCAGGTCCTTCTCCCATTTTTGCAGTGCTGGGAACTGAACTCGGGACCTTAGAGACTGCAGTGCAGCGCTCTACCAACTGAGCCAAATCCCAGCCCTTCATCTGTTGTAGCCCCTGCAAAGCCTCCCAGGAAGCAGTGGAAGAGGGAAGCCCTTCACCTGTACCTTCGTGCCCTTCCTCCACTGCCGTGCCTTTCCCGCTGTCCTCCATCCCTCTGTCCATGAGGGAGCTGCTGATGTCAAGAGTGAAGGGCAGGGCTGGGGTGGGGCTGGGCGTCAGAGTGATCGCCTAGCGTGCATGAGGCTCTGGCTTCCAACCCCATCACTGCAAAAACACCAGCAACAACAACAAAACTAAAACAGAGCCTCCTTAGCTGCGAGTCTGGCCATGAGCATGGCATTGGGATCTAGGCCTCAGTTTGCCCATGTGCAAGAGTGGGTGCGCGGCAGGAGGGATGAATCTAAGGTGCCGACGGGCTGCAACCTTCAGGGCTCTGGGTACATACTTGGCCCCCAACCATTGATGGACTGCTGACTTCTGTGTACATTTTGTGACCTTCCTGGGAGCAACACGTAGGAGGGGCCAAGTCCCAAGGTACACAGGGCTTGCTTTGTTTCCTGTCTGAAGGAAAATCCACCTGTCACTTAACACTCTTCCTTGCTCTTCCTCTCCCGGAGAGGAAATAGCCTGAAGGGAGCAGCACAGACAGCTGTCATGGTGTTACCCAGAGCCACAGGGAGACATTAGACAGCCCTCCTCTGTCTGGCTGCCACCGTCCGTGGGGCCAACCATGTCTGCTTCAGGGTGGGCAGGGTCCGCTGCAGCCGGGACAGGAGTGCCTGGTGGGCTGCAGGCTTTGGCCCGAGGGGAAGCTCACTCCGTGCCGCCCGGCACAGTTGCGAAAGGCAACGGGGCTTCAGGGCTATGTGAGTGGAGGACCCACTGTGCGCTGGCGAGCCCCGCCCAAGACGGTGCTGGGAGGCTGGTCCGGGAGGAGGGTGAGGGGAGCTGGGAGTGGAGGCATCACCTCTAGGCTAATTCAATCCCAGTGCCTGAGGCTGGTGGGACGCTGGCATCTCATCAAAGCAATTTCCTCTTTATTTGACCTTTAGGAGACCCTGTGAGCCACGCTGGATGGGGCTATTATCCCATTTTACAGATGCGGACAAAAAGCCTGCAGCCATAGCCCTGTAGCATCTGATCCCATCAGATCTTGGAAGGTAAGCAGGGTTGGGCCTGGTTAGTACTTGGATGGGAGACCGCCTGGGAACACCAGGTTCTGTAGGCTCGGGAGAAGGACCCGGCAACCCACTCCCAAAAATAAATCCGCCATTGAAAACCCTATGAGCAGCAGAGAAGCACTGACAATAGTGTTTCCCCTGTTGTATGTAGGGTTGCTATGAGTCTGATACCAACTTGACGGCACCTAACAACAACAGATGTGGACGTTGAGGCCCAGTGAGGGGCTGCCTGTGACATGCTTAGGTCATACAGAATTGGGGCTTTCTTTCTTTTTTTTTTTGGTGTTACTGGGAGTTGAACCCAGGGCCTTGCACTTGCATGCTCTGCAAGTGCTGTACCACTGAGCTGCACACCCAGCCCATTTTTTTTAACTTTTTTTGAGACAGAGTCTTGCTAAATTATGCAGACTGCCTTTGGTCTCGAACTTCGATCCTCCTGGCTCTGCTTCCTGAGTCACTGGGATTATAGGTGTGCGTCACCATGCCCAGCAGAATTGGAGCCTCCTGAGCGCTGCCCAGTTGTCTGGCGACACCTGGCATTTCCAGGTTTGCAGGGGGCCAAGCCTTGCTTTGACTCAGGGGCAGCCAGGAGATGAAAGGAGAGGAGCTGCAGCGCAGCTCTAGACTCCTCTCCCGTGCAGGTCAGGGGCTTTCCCGCGCGTCCAGCTGCCAATGCAGTGTGGTGCCCGGTGGCCCCGCCTCCCCTAGTAAGAAGGATGAGGCACTGAGCTCAGACACCTTCCTGTGCTGTTGTTGTTGTTGTTAGGTGCCGTCGAGTCGAGTCCGACTCATAGCGACCCTATGTACAGCAGATCGAAACCCTTGCCGATTCCTGTGCCAGGCTGGCGGAAACAGCATCCAGCTCTTCTTTAACAATTTCCCAGCGCCCCCTGGTCCCTTGTCCATCCTCACCTGGCTGGCCACGGGTGTAATGACACAGTCATGTAGCAGTTCCCAAATACACCATCAGCTCCCCTTCGAGAAGAGGCCCATGGTGGGAGGGGGATTGGGACAACCAGCCCTGGAAGCAGTGTGGGGGAGTTGGAAGTCTTGGGGCCTGGGGTTCGTGTTTGTCAGGGTCTTAAAGGGTGCAGTGTCCAGGGGTGGGGTGGGCCCTGGGCAGAGGGCACCAGCAACAGGTTAAAAGTCTCCTGGACAGGTTAGTGGGCAGACAGTACTGGGCACTGGGCAAAGAGGAGCCAGACTTTGCTCCTGCTGGGTAAGTGCTCCACCACTGAGCCACACCCCAGCCTTCCCCGCCTTCTCACATTATAAGCCAGACACTTTATTGTTTTATAAGATGTAGAATCTTTACCGTTCAGATTGAAATGCCTACGTCAGCATGAACACTTTCTGCCTCTAGGCAGTTATGTGGAAAACCAGGCTTTATAAGGTTACCCAGTGAGTGGCGTCCTGAAAGGGGAGGCCACTCTTTTTTTTTTTTTTGTGGTACTGGGGTTGAACCCAGGGCCTCACGCCTGCATGCTCTGCAAGTGCTGGACCGCTGAGCTGCACCCCCAGCCCATTTTTTTACTTTTTGAGACAGAGTCTTGCTAAGTTATACAGACTGCCTCTGGTCTCGAACCTGCGATCCTCCTGCCTCTGCCTCCCGAGCCGCTGGGATTACAGGCGTGCACCACCGCGCCCGGTGAGGGGAGGCCACTCTTAAGACCTGTATCTCATCCATGAAAGCCTGGGCTGCCCATTCCCACCACAGGATAACCCAGCCTAATCCCTCTTTTCACTTTGAGACAGCCTTGCTAAATTGCACTGTCTGCCTTTGGCCTTGAACCTGTGATCTTCCTGCCTCAGCCTCCCGAGTGGCTGGGATGACAGATGTGCGCTGCAGAGTCCAGCTCGTGGATGGTTCTGGAGCAAGGCATTGTGGGGCACACCTCCAGGCAGGGATGGGTGCCATGGTGGGAAAGGGTCCCTGGGGAGGCCAGCGGGGGTCAGGGCCCCTTCCTTGGCTTGCAGTACCACAGCAAGGAGACTTCCCGCACATACCAGGAGCCATTGACGTTTTCTGTTTGTTTTTGGCAGTCCTGGGGGTTGAACCCGAGACCTTGCTCCTGCTAGGCAAGTGCTCCACCACTGAGCCACACCCCAGCCTTCCCCGCCTTCTCACATTATAAAGCAGACACTTTATTGTTTTATGATAAGATGTAGAATCTTTACCATGCAGACTGCAATGCCTACGTCAGCATGAACACTTTCTGCCTCCAGGCAGTTATGTGGAAAACCAGGTTTTATCAGGTTACTCAGTGAGTGGCATCCTGAAAGGGGACACCACTCTTAAGGCCTGTACCTCATCCATGAAAGTGTGGGTTGCCCATTCCCACCACAGGATAACCCAGCCCAATCCCTTTTTCACTTTGAGACTGCCTTGGTAAATTGCACACTCTGCCTCTGGCCTCGAACCTGAGATCTTCCTGCCTCGGCCTCCCGAGTGGCTGGGATGACAGACGGGCGCTGCAGAGTCCAGCTCATCAATGCAGGGCATTGTGCCACACACCTCAAGGCAGGGATGGGCGCCATGGTGGGAAAGGGTCCCTGGGGAGGCCAATGGGAGTCAGGGCCCCTTTCTTGGCTTGCACAGCCCCCACCCATAGGGTGCCTCACAGTCGGAAAACCAGGTGAGGTGAAGGTGAGCAGCCATGGAGGGGCACCTGGGGCCAGCGGCCAGCACTGGCAGGAGTGAATGGTGAAAGGAGGAAGTGCTAGGGGAGGGAGGCTGTGGCATGACGTGGGCCAGGCCCCAACCCCTGCACCGTCTGCTGCATGACCCAGGCCTTGGCTCAGTGCCTGAGAGCGGACCCTGCTGGGACCTGGGGACGGCCCGGCTCTGACAGCCCCCCAGGTGAGCCCTGGCTGAGAGCCCAGAGGGCAGCCAGGGTACAGCGCCCCATGAGACCACTAGAGCTTATGGTGAGAAGGGGCCATGGCTCCCCTTCAGTGGCCTGCCTGCCTTTTTCCCTCTGTCCCTCCAGCTCCCTCCTGTCACTTTCAATCTTAGAAAGAAGCCTATGAGTTGGGCAGGGCAGTAGCCATAATCCCCATTCTACAGATGGGGAAGGTGAGGCCCAGAGAAGGGCCTGGATGTGCCCAGTCCACTTCCCCCTCTCTTCCTCCCAACCCCACGAAAGGGTCCCTGCGGAGGCCAGCAGGAGTCAGGGCCTCTTCATTGGCTTGCGCAGCCCCCACCTGCAGTGTGCCTCACGGTTGGAAAACCGGGTGAAGCACCTTGTGCTCCAGGGGCAAGGGGAACACTCTTCTGTTGTTGTTGTTGTTAGGTGCCATCGAGTCGGTGTCCGACTCATAGCGACCCTCATAGGGTTTTCAATGGCTGACTGTTTCGGGATTGCCGTGGGAGTGGATTGCCAGGTCCTTCTCCCATTTTTGCGGTGCTGGCAATTGAGCTCGAGACCTCAGAGACTGCAGAGCAGCGCTCTACCAACTGAGCTAAATCCCAGCTCACTGAACACTCTTCTAGAATTCACTAACGTTTAGAAGCACCGTGGCCTGGCCAGGGAGCTGAGCCTTGCTTTGACAGTAAATGCTGCCTCAGGACACTGCAAGCCACCGTGGTCAGCAGAGCCAGAGAGAAGGCCAGGAGGGGCTGCAAGGGTCCTGGGCTTTGGGGCTGGGGTTCCACAGCTCCACACGACTCATTGGAGATGGGAGGACCTAGTTCTATCCTGAATGCCCAGCCTGCTGCCATTGATCGAGTGGCCCTGAGGTGGCCAGGTGAGGCGTGGGGAGGGGTTGCCGCCTGTCTGAAATCCCCATCACCAGAGCAGCAGGGACAAGAGTGAAGAGGGGGCTTGCAGACAGAGATGTGCAGGGACCTAGAAGATGCAGTCAGAGAGCACAGCAGGGTGGGCATGGAGGGCGGCAAGCTTGAGCCGGCGTCACCACCCCCTGCCCGAGACCACGCCTTTGCCTGCCCCAGCTGCCTGGGCTTCTGCCCCCTGCTGGCCAACACCTTCCAGGCACTGTTCAACGTCCCCCATGGCTGTGCCTGGTCTCGGCTCCCCGTTGCCCTCCACAGGGACAGGGGAGGGCTGCGGGGCTCTCCAGGGGGAGCCCCTGGGGGATACTGTGCAGGTGGCGGAGGCTTGTGACACCGTCCAGGCTTCCCGTATCAAACACAGGTGCCTTCTTACCCACCAGGCTCCACCCCAAGCAGCCTTCGGCCCATTCATTCATTCTAGCCAGAACTTGCTCCTGGTGATGGGCTACTGCGGCCCAAGCCTTTGCCTCGCTTGCGCCACCTAGGGATGGTTAGGAGACAGGCAGTGAGGGCCAAGAGGTGACCACGAACCTGGTGTCGGACAGGTCCACAGGGGCCCCCGGCTGAGCCTGCCTTAGGGGGTGTGTGGGGGGGCTCCTGTGCAAGGGCAGACCAGCATCTCTGCCCTGCCTGTTGGGGGCTCTCAAGCCTGGCACTCCCGTCACCCTCTTTAACCCTGGCCATGCTCAGGCCTCCACCACATGCCTGGTCCCTTGTACTTCCTTCCCCCATCGTGTGCCTCTCCAGCCTTGCCTTCCCCTCGCCCTGCTCTGCTGCTGGCCCCACGTGCCCTAGCCCAGCCCTGCCCCGCCCCAGTGCTCTGCTGTGGGTGAGGGCGGGTGGGTCTCCCACAGTGGTAGAGGGGACAGAGGCGGGGCAAGAGTCCTTCTGCAGGTGCCATAGCGCATCTGTCCACAGCAGCTGTGCCCTGGGCTTGGTCCCTTTGGCTGGGGGTGGGACTGCCTCCGATGGCGGCTAAGGAGGTCACTCCCTGGGAGGGGGAGGGTGTGCCCCCTGCTGCCTTGTCATGTCCCTGGGAGAACTGGTCCAGCAGCCACTGTCCCAGGCCCATCCTCAGGTTGCTGGGCATGTGAGGGTGACAGTAAGAGGCCAGCACAGGTCCCACGGAGCAGCCATGCCCGTGGTTTGCCGCTGTGGCCTCAGAGCTGAGCGAGTCAGCAAAAGATTCCAGAATTTTATTTCTGTTTGGCTTACTGGGTGTCAGGATCGTAAACAGCTAACGCTGGCCTGCCCTCTGCTGAGCAGGGAACAAAGTGAATTTCGTGCACAGTTGCACTGACAGGAGGACGTTGAGGCAAAGAGCTGACCGGCTGCCCCACTTGCACAGCAGGCGAGAAATCCAGGCCTATCTGATTCCAAAGCGAAGATCTGTCCACTTGGTGCACTGCCAGCCTCTCGGTCCCTTGTTTTACCATTTGGGAAACTGAGATCGACAGAGGCATTTGCAAAGGAGATACATTTAGGTGTTTCACAAGAGGATACCCCTGAGCTGAGGGCATTGGTGCACGCCTGGAATCCCAGCGGCTCGGGAGGCGGAGGCAGGAGGATCGCAAGTTTGAGACCAGAGACAGTAACTTAGTGAGACCCTGTCTCAAAGAGTAAAAAAAATGGGTTGGGGGTGCAGCTCAGTGGTCCAGCACTTGCAGAGCATGCAGACGCAAGGCACTGGTTTCAACCCTCAGTACCACACACACACAAAAAGGACACTCCCAACTGTTCTCTTTCTGTCCAGTGCCATGCCGTGCCAGGCAGGCCATGCCACCTGAATCCACAGTCGTCCCTTCCTCATGAAAAACACTTCTGGAACCACATGGGCTTGGACTAAACCTGGGCCACATGCAGCTGTCTGCAAACCAGGCCTGATGTCACCTACACAGTGACCTACACCTGCACACCTCCTTCCCTCGCCCTCGGGCTGTCCTTGGTAGGGAGGCCCCACAGGGCAGGGCCTTCATGCCTGCCTCCTGTGGGGCCTGCACCCAGCTCCTCCCGTCTGTGCGCCTCCAGGTCCATGTCCACCCAGAGGTGCTCTTTGGGCCCTAGTCACTCCTGCCATCCCGGCCACCAGACTGTGAGAGCCAGAGCGGCAGGCCCTGTGTCCTGAGCCCCTGTGTCCTGGTTCCTAGCACAGGACTGGCCTGGTCACATGTCTGGGCGACGATGTTCTTGGCTGTCTTCCCTGCTGAGTTAATTGACTGGCCAGCTTCCTCTTGGCCCGTGGCTGTGTGAAGCCAGGGAGGACGCCGTACCACAGGGTGTCCTGGCTGCCACGGGGGCCAGGCATCATGTCGCTCGTAGACCCACCGCCTCCCTCTGCATTCTCTCCTATTTGTTCCAAGGCTTTAGTTTACGAAGTGCCTTCCAATCTGCTGTCTCGGGAAGTTCCCACTGTGACCCTGGGGAACACACCAGCAGGTGACTCATGGCCATTTTACAGGTGGGAAAACTGAGGCTGGTTGAGTGTGAGCCTGGGGAGGCCGCTGTGGTTAGTGGTGAGAGACTCCAGGGCAGAACACAGCCTGCAGACAGCCCGTCTGGCCACCCGTGACATCATGCTACCCTTCCCTCCGTCCCGCCTGAGTCACACTGGGGCCTGTGGACCACGAGTCACATGGCAGAAGTGTGGCTCTCTGCACGTTTGCCAAGGCAGGGGGAGGGGATCCAAGTGCTGCAGAGGATCTGGGACCCAGCTGTGTCGAGGGAGGCAAGGGCGCTGCGGATTCCATTTTCCACCAGCGGCGTGGTCTGGGCGGAGGTCTGGGGTGATGGAGCGCATGGTGAGCAGGCGTGGCGCCTAGTCCTGGGCCCAACACCCCTCCCCGCCTCAGGCGCTCTTGGCAAGTTACTTGGACTCTCTGCCTCCATTGCCCCCTCGTGAAAGTGAAAGTTGTCACCCGCTGTGCCGGCCTCCAAGGCAGAGGGGAGTCCCCAGGAGGAGGTTGTGAGTTGCTGAGTTTGAGAAGCTGAGGGGGTCTTGGGGATGCGCGTTGGGAAGGGCTGAGGGCCGGGCACGACGGTGCAGTCCACGGTCCCAGCACTCAGGAGGCAGGAACATTGCGAGTTCGGGACCAGCCTGGGTACCCGGGTTTGTCTCCTCTATTTTTTATTTATTTATTTTTTTTGAGGTATTGGGCATTGAACTCAGGGCCTTGCGCCTGCATTGCTCTGCAAGTGCTGGTTCACTGAGCTGCACCCTCAGCCCATTTTTTTTTTTTACTTTTTGAGACAGGGTCTCGCTAAGTTATGCGGACTGCCTCTGGTCTCACACTTGCGATCCTCCTGCCCCCCGCCTCCTGAGCCGCCGGGATTACAGGCGTGCGCCACCGCACCTGCCTCTGTCTTCTTCTCTTTTTCCCAACATTAATAATGTGGTAGCAGAATGTGGCTGTTGATTTTCCAGTGCTTTATGTGGGGGAAAAGAGTGGGGGGTGGGGAAGAAAAGTAAAAGCAGTTCTGCAGGCACCATGGCCCAGGCCTGTGATCCCAGCCCCTCGGGAGGCTGAGGCAGGAGGATCTGGAGTTCAAGACCAGAGGCAGCCTGCACACCTTGGCAAGACTCTGTTTCAAAATAAAAACAAAAAACCAAACTGAATGAAACCAAAGCAAAAACACAAAAAGGAAACGGACCTGCAGCCTGGGCTGGACTGGGCCTGGAGCCACTCTCACACTTGCACCTTTCAGTTTCTGAACCAGTAACTCCCCGTAATTGTTTAAATTAGTTTGAGTTATGTTTTGTTCACCTGGAAACATTTTTTTTTGAGAGTGTCTAAATATGTAGCCCAAGCTGACCTTAAACTTGCAACGCTTCAGCCTCCGCCTCAGCCTCCTAAGTGCTAATTACAGGTGTGTGCCACCATGTCCACCTCATCTGGAAACATTAACTGACTGAATGGACTTCTAGAGTTTTCTAGGTTTATATGTAAAACTTTTACCAACAAAAGCTTGAAATATGCTTTTTCCAATTAACGGTATATTGTAGCTGGGATAGAGAATTTGAGGCCAGCCTAGGCTACATACTGAGGCTCTGTCTCAAAAAACCAACCAACCAACCAACCAACCAACTAACCAACCAACTAATCAACCAACCAATAAACTAAAAAAAAAAACCCACCATAAACCAAAAATCAAAAACCCAAACCCAAACCAACCAACCAAATAAACAGAAACTCAGGCAGTATACCTTAAACAAATTTCGTTAAAAAAAGTTTTTAACCATGGTTGCATCACATTGCATTGGTGGGCGTCTCATGATTCATTCAACCCACTACTTTTACAGCTGGACATTAGATTGTTGGCGGCTTTTTTTCTGTTTTTTATAATGTTAGAGAGAACACCTCTGAGTGTGCATCTTTGCTCATTTGTCCAACTAGTTCCTTAGGGTAAATTTCTAGGAGAGCAGTTTGAGGCCAAGGAGTTTGCATTTTCATAGGGCTTTGCATGCATCCAACTTGTCAAATTGAACTCCCTAATTGTGAAGTGTGCTCCTGCACAGCACTTACCAACACCACCCTTTTTCAGCTTTGGCAATCTGTGGATGAGTAATATTTCAATTTCATGTATTTTTTACTTAAAACACTTTTTTTTTTTTGTGGTACTGTGGGTTGAACTCAGGGCCTTGTGCTTGCATGCTTTGCAAGTGCTGGACCACTGAGCTGCACCCCCAGCGCATTTATTTACTTTTTGCGGCAGGATCTCACTAAATTACTCAGACTACCTCTGGTCTCGAACTTGAGATCCTCCTGCCTCTGCCTCCCAAGCTACTGGGATTATAGGCATGCGCCACTGCACCCAGCTCTATTTTTTACTTAAAAAATTTCTGAACCAGGCCTGGTGGCACATACCTGTAATCCCAGAGACTTGGGAAGTTGAGGCAGGAGTATCAAGAGTTCGAGGCTAGAGGCAGCCTGTGTAACTTAGCAAGACCCTGACTCAAAAATAAAAAAAATGGGCCAGTGGTGTGAAGTATGTGTATGGGTGTATGTTCAATCCCCAAGTACCGCAGAAAAAAGAATTCTGGAGCCAGGTGTGATGGTGCACACCTGTGATCTCAGCACTCAGGAGGCTGAGGAAGGAGGATCCCGAGTTTGAGGACTGCCTGGGCTGCACAGCAAGACCCTGTCTCAACCCTCCCCCCAAATCTGAAAAGTTCCTCCATTTTTTTTCCCCTTTGAGATAGGGTCTCACTATGTAGCCCAGGCTGGCCTTTAGCTCAAGATCCTCCTGCCTCAGCCTCCTAAGTGCTAGGATTACAGACATATGCACAATGCCCACCTTCTAATTGCTTATTTAGAGTTTGGATTTGTTCTCTGAATATGTCTGTTGATTAATTTAAAGTTTTAAAATATATGCCCAATTATAAAAATCGGCCTTATTTCCTATTAGAGCATTTTACTTTCTTATTTATAATATGTGTATATCTTAATCCCCTTTTAGATGCAGTATATGTGTATTGTCCAGTTGAAAAATTTTTGGACAAATTAACATTTTATGCCATAGAATCTACCAGTTTTTTTCCACACAGTTCCTGCCCTTGGAGTTGTAGTGGACATTAGGGTTTCTCCCTAGTGTCCACTGTATTCTTCCCTCCCTAGGCAGCAGCCACGACCTTTGGCCAGCTCCTAAAGCGCATCTACCTAGAGGAAGACAAGTCTCCGTGTGACCTTGGATGACCCACGGCTTCCATCCATCTTGCTTGCAATTCTGGGGCAGAATATACAGAGAATGCAACCAGAAATCAGGAGGAAGTGTCCCAAACAGCCCAGGCTTTTTCCTGGATCCTTCTAGAACAGGACATCCTGCAATTCCTTAGCCCAGTGAACCAAGTGACATCCGGGGTATAAAACCTGAGGGCAGAGCTCCAGGGTCCTTCAGCTGCACTGGGAAATTGCACATATTCAGACAAAATGGGAGGAGAGTTTTCAGTTTCTTTTTCTAACCCTTCTGGCTGGGACACAGGGAGCACATGATGGAGCCATGATGTCACGTTGTGGCCATGAGCCACATAGTCTGAGCTTGATGATGTCTGTCTTGTCTGGAAGAGTGGAGGAGGGGAGGTTCTCCTGAAGGGGGTTTGCTGGGAATGCACCTGAGGGATCGTGAGTTACAAGGCAGACACAACGGCCTCAGCTGACCCATCCTGCGAGGGGGGATTGGAACTGGGACAGCGCTTTAGGGACGGCCTGAATTGGAGCAGAGGGCTAGGTTTCCGCTCACACTGACCAGTAACCAGGCGTGGGCTGTCTTGGGGTTGAGGTGGTTCCTTGGGCGAGGTCAGTTCCCGGGGAGGTGTTCTGTTGTGTGGCTGCAGCAGCTAGGAAGATGAGTGTGTCAGCCTTACAGGAGGGATCTGAGATGGCACGGTATCCTCCACATCCACTGTTGAGTGGGGCTGGGATTTAGCTCAGTTGGTAGAGCACTGCCCTGCAGTCTCTGAGGTCCCAAGTTCAATTCCCAGCACCGCAAAAATGGGAGAAGGGCCTGACAACCCACTCCCAAGGCAATCCTGAAACAGTCAGCCGTTGAAAACCCTATGAGGGTCGCTATGAGTCGGATACCAACTCGACGGCACCTAACAACAACAACAACAACAACTGTTGAGTAGCTCAGCCTACAGCTGCCTGCCTCTGGACATTCTACGGCAGGGAAGTGTTGTGGTGTGAATCTAAAGTGTCCCCTAAAATGCATGGGTATGAGTGCTCAGCCTCCATGTGATGCTGCTGTCCTGGGAGCTTATGGAGCTTTGGGAGGTGGGTTTCAGCTTGCAAAGTGGGCTCTGTTTTTGCAGAAGTGAATCACTGGGGGCGGGCCTTTGGAAGTTTGGCCCAGACCTCCAGTTCTGGTCACTGTCTGCTTCTGATCTCCCCCCGCCCCCAAGTAAGATTCTCTGCCACAGACCCTGCCTCTATGGACAGTGATATTCTAAACTGGGAGCCTAGCTGGGTGTGGTAACACGTGCCTGCAACCCCAGCAGTTGAGAGGCCGAGGCAGAGGACTGCCTCAAGTTTGAGGGCAGCCTGGTCTACATAGTGAGTTCCAGGCCAGCCTGGGCTACACAGTGAGACTTTGTCTAAGGAACAAAGAATCTATGAACCCCAATAAATCCTCCCTCCCATAATTTTGTTTCTGTACAGTTTGCTACAGTGATGTGCAAACTAACACAGGAAGCAGACTTATTTGTTTCAATTAATCCTGGTCAGCCTGTAGCTGTACCACTGTGGCATCCGGTCCCATCAGATTTCAGAAGCTAAGCAGGGTGGGACCTGGTTAGTCCTTGGATGGAGACCGCCTGGGAACACTAGGTGCTGTAGTCTTGGGAGAAGGACCTGGCAACCCACCCCCCAAAAACAATCAGCCATTGAAAACCCCATGAATAGCAGAGAAGTAGTAATAACACTATTTTGCATGTTGTACATACAGCCAATATAAGTCAGATACTGATTGGACGGGCACCTAAGAACAACAGTCCTGGTCAAGAATTCTGTAACTTTCTGTTGAGAATGTGGTCAGAGTAACTGGACACTCGGTGACACAGAAGAAGAAGGGTTCATGACAGCCAAGGGAGAAAGCAGGATGGTGTGCCAGGCAAGGGGAAGAGCCTGGGCCAATGGAGACAGCTGTGGAGTGGAATGGTGTCTGTCACTCTGCCAGGGAGCAGACTCAATTGCTAGTGGCTCCAAAGGCCACCAGCACATCCCTGCACTGTCGCTTACCTCATTGTTACTCTTCAATTCTGTGGGAGCTGCTAGTGCCCTTCACAGGCATGGCAGAGACTGCGGTAGCCCCCGATATCCATCCCTACGTCATTAAGAAAACAGGTGTTTTAGACGGAAACCTGGACATCCAGCAGAAGTCTACCTTTTCCAACACCCCTTGCCCTTGTGTGGTCAGGTGGGAGGCGAATCACTGGCGTGGACTCTGTGTGTGGGTTTCAGCGCGTCTGATCCACCCAAGTGAGACCCTGCAAAGCCTGGCATTGGACCAAACGACCCACCCTGTTGCAAAGAAAGTGACTGCAGTGAGCCCAGGGCCACTGCTGCTGCTGCACACTGCAGCACCCTCCCGGCTCTGAGAGGTGTCACGTCCAGGAGGCAGTGCACACCCTAAATGGTGCCTGGAAGGTAGCAGCCATGGGTGTGGGAGCCAGGGGGAGGAAGGAGGAGTGGACCCACTCACCCCCCTCAGGGGAATTCGTGCTTTCTGTTCTCACAGTTCTGAGCTCTTCTGGAAGTCTTGATCCCGAGAGTAAGACCCTTCCAGAAGGGAGTCAGGAAGACTTCCATTAGCCTTCAAGTTAGGGATGCTGCCTGCTCATGTCAGGCTCTTGTAAGAGACCAGGTACCCTCCTGACCATGAGGAGGTGCTAGGGATGCTGCTGCACAATGGGGGAAGGGAAGAGCCACTCTGGCACCCCTGTGAACACTGGGGTGCCTCTTGTTGCTCTCCCGCCTGACTTTGGTGGCAGGTGGACAAATACAGAAGGCACGCCTGAGAAGGACACAGAGACCGGGGGCTCTGCAGGCTCGGGATTAGAATCTGGATCCCTGCACCAGGTAAGCCACCCAGACAGCAGAGGTGCTACCTGAGGGCAGGGACTCTGCTGAGGCCATTGTGGAGTGGGCAACGAGGGTCTGCTGTGGCTGCGAGATCCCTTCAGCCTTCCTCTTGTAAACCCCACCCCCAAAGTGGATTAACTAGGATCCTGGAGATGCTCTTCCCAGATGGGTGAATTTATCTGAAGCCAAGGCAGGCAGATGCTACCCAGATCTCCCTTTAGGACCAAGGATCTCATCCCCCAAAGTGCTGGGAGTGCTGGCTTTTGATGGAGCACAGGTAAGTCCCTCCTTAGGAGCCCCCCTCCACTGAGCTGGCTTCCTCTCCCAGCATTATGGTGTCTCCTCTGGGGGGCAGCCCACGTCCAATGACGGTGTACGCAGCAGTGCCCAACTTGTCTCAACGTGGACGGTCTCTGGAGGGCTCTCTCTTGAGTTTGCCTGGTGCCCCCGCAGTGGCCCCTTACAACTCAATCGCTCCTCCCCTAGAAGCCTCCAGCATACAAAACCCTGTGTCACCATCTACTTCCTGTGAAACCTAACCTGTGTCATTCACCTAGCTTCATTGAAGCACTGATTAGCCAGCAGTCCTGTTCCCTTGTGTCCTTTCTTTGGCAGTGACGTTCCTTGCATTTTGTCCTATCATTACTTGCTGTTGTTGATGTTAGGTGCTGTCAAGTCGTGTCCAACTCAGAGAGACCCTTGTAGGGTTTTCAATGGCTGATTGTTTTGACACTGCCTTGGGACTGGGTTGCCACGTCCTTCTCTGTTTTTGTGGTACTGGGAATCGAACTTGGGACCTCAGAGACTGCACAGTGGTACTCTACCAACTGAGCTAAATCCCAACCCCTATCATTACCTACTCAACCTTAGACAATGTTCCTCAGAGTCCAAATTGGACCAATCACCCAACCCCTCGGAGCCTCTCCACATTGCTGCCCGTTCACTGTGGTGCTGTTTACCTTTCCACCAAGACCTCAAGGAGCTTGGTGCATAGCAGAGAAGGGGATCAATGTTGTTGTTAGGTGCCGTCGAGTCGGTATCCGACTCATAGCGACCCTCTTAGGGTTTTCAATGGATGATTGTTTCGGGATTGCCTTGGGAGTGATTGCCAGGCCCTTCTCCCATTTTTGCGGTGCTGGGAATTGAACTTGGGACCTCAGAGACTGCAGCGCAGCGTTCTACCAACTGAGCTAAATCCCAGCCCAAGGAGATCAATAAGTACATTTTAATGTATCATGAAATTTTTTTTTTTTTTTTTTTTTTTTTTTTTGCGGTACTGGGGGTTGAACCCAAGGCCTTGAACCTGTATGCTTTGCAAGTGCTGGACCACTGGGCTGCACCCCTAGCCCATTTTTTTTTTTTTTTAACTTTTTGAGACAGGGTCTCGCTAAGTTATGCAGACTGCCTCTGGTCTCGAACTTGTGATCCTCCTGCCTCCGCCTCCCAAGCCGCTGGGATTACAGGTGTGTGCCATCACTCACGGCTCTGTATCATGAAACATTTTATACATGGAAAATGTCATAAAGACTAACAAATACCTGAGCACACTTCCACCTGCCTTAAGAAATAAAGCAGAGTAGTACAAGCGAACCTCCTGTGAATTCCTTATTGATCATCATTCCCACTAACACCCAGAGGCACTCTTCTGAATCCAGCTTTTAGCATGAAAAATGCTTTAAATATGGTACTAGTAAAACAAAAAATAGTATTCAGTGGCATATTATATGCACCCACAATAAACTTTTCACTCAACACTGTCAAATTCATTAGTGCTGATGAATATAAAAGCAATTTTATTTTTACCACCATGTAACTGTAGTCCTTGGATGGGACTACAGTAGTATTCTACTGGAAAACTACACGCGATTTGCCAGTTCTCCTACAGGTGACATTTTGATTTCATCTCTTCCCCGCCCCCACCACTAAGAGCAAACAGGCAATGCCCATTCTTGTCTTTGCACATCTGGGTATGCTGCTCCAGGGTACACATCCAGAGGGAACTGCCGAGTTATAGGGCACCTCTATGTACTAGAAGCCTGCAGCCGTAGCCCAGTGACATCTGATCCCGGCAGATCTCGGAAGCTAAGCAGGGTCGGGCCTGGTTAATACTTGGATGGGAGACCGCCTGGGAACCCAGGTGCTGTAGGCTTGGGAGAAGGACCCGGCAACCCCCTCCCAAAAATCAATCTGCCATTGAAAACCCTATGAACAGCAGAGAGGCACTGACAATAGTGTTTCCCCTGTTGTACAGAGGGTCGCTATGAGTCGGATATCGACTCGATGACACCTAACAACAACACGTACTAGAAATTTCTAACTGGCAGTCCAGAGTTATTGAGTCCATTTAAACCCTCTCCAGCAGGGCATCAGAGTTCTTTTCTATCCATGAGCCCTCAGCCTGGTCTGACACCGCTCGCTGGGATCCCTCCGGCTGCGCTCCACGCCCCTCTGCGGCTGCGTCCCTCACCTCGCCGCGCTGCGCACGTCTCACCCCGTGTAACGTTTCCGGTACCCACTCGGGGCCGGCGCCTGGAAGGCACGCGGTTCACGGGGCCGGACTCGGACACAGGCCACACTCGGGCTTGGGGACGCTGAGCTCAAACGGCGCGCGCCCGGGGCCTGACGCCTGTGACGTGACCCCGGCACACGCACGACACCCCGCCCCCGTCCTTCGCGGCGCAACGTGCGTGCGCACTGCCAGGCGTCGCCGTTTCATGCCGTCACGCGCCGCCTGGTCCGGGGGCGGGACTTCCTGCACCTCGTAGGCACAACTTCCGGAAGGAGGCGGAAGAACCTCGGGGTTCTACGCTGGGCAGACCCTGGAGGGCTGACGGGGCCACTCGGGGCACAGCGAAGGGGCGGCGGGGGCGGGCCGGCTGCACGGGGCGGGTAGGGGCTGCGGCCTGAGGCATGAAGACGCGCCATGGCCAGCGACGGGGCCAAGAAGCAGTTCTGGAAGCGCAGCAACAGCAAGGTCCCGGGAAGGTGGGTGTGACGGGGCGGACCAGGTCGGGGTCAGGGGTCAGAGGTCAGGAGTCCGCGCTGGCCCGCCGTGCTGCGGGTGGAGTCGGGGTCTGGGGCGGGAGGCTCGGTTCGGAGGAGGGTGCTGGGGGCGCTGAGGGGCGCCGGGGGGCTGGGCAGGTGGGCCCGGGGGTGACAGCGGCCCCCGCAGGGGCGAGGCCGACGGGGAGCAGCAGGCGGGGCAGCTGCCCCGCTCCCCCCGCGCGCCTGGCCGGCTGTCAACTCCGAAACCCCGAGGCTCCCCTGGGAACTGAAAGGAGCTGACTCGGGTCGCGCCCTGGAGAGCTCGGCGGGGTCAGGAAGTCGGCCGGGGCGAGGCTGCGCTTGGTGGGGAGGTCGGCGTCTGCGCTGGCTGCGGAGATGCTGACCCAGCTCGAGTCGCCCCTCGTCCCTCCTGGGGGTGCTGCCTTTGCCTGAAGCGCGTAAGAGGGTTGGAAGCGCCCTGTGAATTTCCCTGTCCCCACTCACCGGCCTCTACACCAGCCCCAATCTTGTGCCAGCAGCAGGAAGCGAATTTAAAAGATTAAAAAAGTTAGATACTTGGGTGCACTCTGGACGCTATACAGCTCCAAAGTCCTTTTCTGATTGGTGTGGCCCTGGGCCCCTCTGGGCCCTGGGGAATGAGGAGACGGTGCGTGGAAAATGCATCTGTTATAAAGTCAGGCACCAGCGAGAACGGGTTAGAGACGAGCACACCTCAAGATTTCAAAACATAGTTTATTCTGTCCCCAAACTGAAGGCTGTGATCATGAACATGAAGAATTCTAACATTAAAATAACTTAGCTAGAACCATTCGTATTCATGGCTTGTGCTCCTGTATTTCATAATAGACGCTGTCCTGTGAGCGTTAGAATTGTAAACTTTTAAATGCACTGCAGCCAGTCACGAAAGTTTACTTTTCAGAGTGGTTGGGAGTTAGCTGACTGCTCACATACAGTGATTCGGACGATGACAGGAGTCTTCAGAGGTGTTTGGAGACCCTATTTTACTCCACCAGGACTGAGTTTGATTAAACACGAGCTTTCATCAAAACAATGTCCAAGATGAGGTGAAGATTCTGGAATGGTGGTGGATAGAAGGTCCTGGGAGTGACAGGGACAGATGCTGTTTATAGTGCCCAGTTGAGGAGCCAGGTGAAAAGGACCTGTTGCTTTCATGTCTTGAGGTTTTGGTTCCTCTTTAGTCTAAACTAATTTCATTCTTCACGATCAGCTGAGACGTAGGAATAATAGAGCTGCTGTGTAGAGTGAATAAATCACAGTGAATAAATCTTTGAATTGATCACTATGTGTCTTGGTAGTTCGTCTTTTTAAGTTTTGTTTATGTTTTTTTTTTGAGACAGAGTCTTATTATGTAGCCCAGGCTGGCCTTGAACTCACTAGGTAGCCCAGGCTGGGCTTGAAGTCATGATCCTCCTGCCTCAGTTTCCCGAGTGTTGTAGATTACAGGTGTGTGCCACCATGCCTGGCATGGTACTTTGTACTGAATTGAATAGTGTCCTCCCTAAATTTGTGTCCACTTGTGATTGTGACCTTATTTGGAAACAGAGTCTTTGCAGAAGTAATTAAATTGAGGTTCTGTTGGACTAGGGTGGGCTTGATCCAATTACTGGAATCCTCATAAGAAGGGAGAAATTTGGACACAGACACAGAGAGACAGGTGTAGGGAAGGTGGCCACATAAAGATGGAAGCAGAGATTAGAAGGATGTGTTTATGAGACAAGGAAAACCAAGGATTGCTAGCAAAGATCAGAAGCTAGAAGTGACAGGTAGACTCCTTCCCTGAAGACTTTACAGAGAACGTGGCCCTGTAGACACCTCGATTTCACAGGAGAATACGTTTCTGTTGCTTTAAGCCCCTCTGTGCGGCAATTCATTATGGCAGCCACTCCAGTTTCTTCTGTGAGCCTGAGAAGCAGGCTTCTTCCCCTTGGATTTTGACGCCGTCTTGCATCTTAGGCAGTTTAGAGAGCAGCTCCTGTGTTATACTTGCAGAGTTGCAGTGGGGTCTTAAGAACTGGTTGAGGGTGCTGCTGACAAAGGCAGGACAGAGGGGTAGAGGCTGGGAGAGCTTGCTCACTCACCAGAGCAGCTCACTCACCAGAGAGGCCTGTGCAGCCTCTGTGTTGCCCTGGTATCCTGTGGCCCTCACCTGTGGCCGTGGTGCTGTCCTGCATGACAGGCTGGAGCTGTCCCTGGAGGAGGGTTCACAAAGGTTTGTCCTTTTCCTTTCTGTAGTGCTTGTTGCCTATGTCCTGGGTCTTCACCCACACAAGTGCGGTGCCAGTGGATCTCCTAGCCAGGCTCCCGTGGCTTTGCCTGCTCTTTCAAGTGTGTCCTGGGTGGTTAGTCGTTATTGAGGTCTGAGCGACAGCTACTTCAGAAGACTAGACTGTCATGGGAGCTTTGTACAGCAGCCCCCTTAGCAGTTCCTTGAGGGCATGGCTGACATTCGTCAAGCACTTAGTGTCCGTCGGGTCCTGCTCTTGGTGTTCCTCAAGTGTCCTGTCCACCAGGGATTTGTGGTTTTCTGCTTTGTCCTCCAGGCAGCCCTCACTGAGGCAGGCTTGGCTTCAAACCCTGTGATTGTTTCCCCTGAATCGCATGCCACACACTGATGTTATTGTGTGATTTCAGACCTTTTATAACCTAACTAGGACTCGACTAGATGGCACCTAACAACAACAACAAGTGCTCAGTTGTTTACTCCCCCACCCCCGAGGCCTTTCCTTGACTGTGGTCCTCAGCCGAGCTGAGGCGCTGGAGCGTCTAGGTTCGTCCACATTCCATGCTGTGATATGCGCCTTGCTTTCATGCTCTTGTCGCTGAGCAGAGTGTTCCTTCCGTCCTCTCTCTCTGTCTGGCTTACCTGTTTGACTTTTTTTTTCCCCCAGTACTGGGGGTTGAACCCAGGGCCTTGTGCTTGCATGCTCTACAAGTGCTGGACCACTGAGCTGCACCCTCAGCCCATTTTTTTTACCTTTTGAGCCAGGTTCTTGCTAAGTTATGCAGATTGCCTCTGGTCTCGAACTTGCGATCCTTCTGCCTCTGCCTCCCGAGCCACCGGGATTACAGGCGTGTGCCACAGCACCTGGCAGCTACTGTTTGACTTTTTACAGCTCACCTGCAGCGTGGCCCCTGTAAAGCCTTGCCAGCTCACATGCAGCTTGGAGTCAGGTGCCCCCTGTGTACTGACTGCTTCACCATATGGGGAGCTCTGCCTGATTCAGAAATGCAGCTCACGCACCTTACGTTGCCAGGACTGAGGAATGGTAGCTGATCCCAAGAACATAAGTGATTTAGCCAAGGTCATGTGCTCCCTGGGGGTGCTCTTGCTGGCAGACCCCTCTGCTCTGTGGACACACTGGTCTTTGGTTGTGTATTTGGCTGAGGCTTTCTTGGAAATTTTTTTCCTGGATGAGCCAGCAACTCTGACGAGGAGTTGGGAGCATTGTAGTCTCCTTTTGTTACCCGTGTGACATTCGCCACGTGATGTCACCCGTGTCTGTCGGTCTCTGCATCTATAACGTGAGAGGACTGCATTAGACCTATGTGGCTATGGCATCCAAGGGAGATTTGTTTGTCCCAGTTTGATTCTCTTTAATGAGAAAAAGAGAAGCCTTGTGGGCCAGTTTCGAGAGTTCGGTACTTCATTCATCCAGTAAATATTTATTGAACCCAGTCTGGGTGTCAGGACTGGCTCCAGGTGTGACAGTCATGTCAGTGAACAAAATAGACCAAGAGCTGTGCTCCCGTGGGGGTTACGATGGTGTGGGAGAGCACAGCGTAAGCAACTGCTTTCCCAGGGAGCTGTTGGAAGGTGGTGACCGTCACCAAGCAGCGCAGGGAAGGGAGGCAGGCAGGTCAGAGGCGGGTGCGGTGGGGAGGGTCTCATGGGGGTCTCATGGCCAGGGATCCCCATAGGAGAAGGTGCCCTTTGTGTACAGAGTTGCAGGAAGGAGCTGGGCGCGGTGGCGCACGCCTGTACTCCCAGTGGCTCGGCAGGTGGAGGAAGGAGGATGGCAAGTTTGAGACCAGAGGCAGTCTGCGTAACTTAGCGAGCCCCTGTCTCAAAAAGTAAAAAAATGGGCTGGGGGTGCAGCTCAGTGGTCCAGCACTTGCAGAGCATGCAAGCGTGAGGCTCTGGGTTCAAACCCCTGTACTGCAAAAAAAAAAAAAAAAAAAGAGTTGCAGGAGGGGAGGGAAAAGCCCCAAGTAGCTGGGAGGAGTGGGCCAGGCCGAGGGGTCAGCAGGTGCAAAGGCGCTCATCTGAGAGCGAGGCTGGTGTGTCTGAGCAGAGGAGCAGGGGTTGGGGGGCTGTGACTGAGGGAGGTAGAGAGTGTGGGCAAAGCAGGACAGGGCTATTCTGTTCTGAGTGGCTGGGAGCCCGGTGGAGGGCTTGAGCAGCAACGTGGCCTTTGGTTTAACAGGGCTACTTTTGCTGCCGTATCAAAGAGACACTGGAGGTGGGGTGCGAGGAGCGAGGGTAGCTGCAGGGGGACCGGGTAGGAGGCTGTTGCAAATGTCTAGGTGAGACATGAGGTGGCTTCTGCCAGAGTGGCGGTCGGTCGTGGAGCTGAGAGAGGCGGTGGGTGGACGATAAGAATCAGAAGGTCGGGCCGGTGACTCTCTTGGCTCTTTTTTTTTTTTTTTGCTCTACTGGGGGTTGAACCCAGGACCTCGCACCTGCGTGCTCTGCAAGTGCTGGGCTACTGAGCTGCGCTGCCAGCCCATTTTTTGACATTTTGAGACAGGGTCTTGCTAAGTTATGCAGACTTCCTCTGGTCTCGAACTTGTGATCTCCCACCTCCACCTCCTGAGCTGCTGGGATTACAGGTGTGGGCCACCGTGCCCAGATCCCTTGGCTCCTGAAGGGCCGTTGCTTTCTGTGGTCACAGCTGGGGGTCCTGCTGCGCAGAGCCTACGGGCATGTAAACTCAGGCAGCCTTGCAGTGTGGATCCAACATTTGCCGCTTTAGCATAGCTGTCTGGTAACTTCTTTCCTGCTGGCAGGAGGGCAGGTGCGCTGCTGAGGCCGGTGACAGATGGCATTTGGAGGTGCTCTGGTGGCAAGAAAGGCCCTGGGTTTTGGGGATAAAGCTGGCCAGCAGAGCTGTCTTCGTGCCGGGGTCTGGCAGCTCTCAGTTCCCACTGGCGGAGCCCCGGCAGTCTGAGCGAGTGAGACTGCCAGCTCTGTGGGCCAGCTTCAGGCCCCAGCTGAAGGAGAGGACGTGCAGGAGACTGTGGAGTGTTCCCGCCTGGCCAGGGACCTCTGCGGGGCTCAGGACCATGGGGAGTGAGCATGGGAGGGGGAATCCTGACCGAAGGGCTCTGCAGGTCCCAATCTGCGCATGTTGGCAGGGTCCCAGGGTCCTCCCCAAGGAGGTCCTGCCCCAGCTGAGGCCTGGAAGTGGAGATGGAGCCGGCTGGTGCTGTCAGCCTCCGGCTGCGGAGGACGGGAGGGCCACATGGGTGGTGGGCAGGCCGAGCGCACAGGCTTCCTAGGCTTCAGAGGTGCGCGAAAGCTGAGGAGGTTGGGTGTGGACCTTAAGAGCCGGGAGGGCTCACTGAGGTGCTTCAAGCAGGGTGGGGGGTGGGGTGCAGTAATGCTACTTGGCATCCTCGCAGGGCGGGCGACAGGAGGTAGGCAGGTCGTCAGGAAGCCACGGGGGAAAGTGAAGACGAGGGCACAGGCTGGAGGGTTGGACAGGTTCGGTAGAACTCGCCCGTTCACTGATGGGCAGATCCCGGGCGTGGGCATGGCCACCAGAGTCTGGCCTGAGCTATGGGGACGTGGTGGGCAGAATCATGGCCTCATCCCTGGAAGCTGTGGCTGTGTCACTTTACACTGTAGAGGAATCAAGGCTGCTGATCATCTGACCTTGGCCTTGGGGCATCGTCCTGGGTTATCTGGTGGGCCCTGTGTGATCAAGTGGCTGGAGAGGTTCCTAGTGAGGTGGGCTTGCTCTACAGCTGTTAGCCTCACACGTGGAGGATGGGGCCCTGGGCCAAGGACTGTGGGGGAGCCTTTAGATGCAGGGAACACCGCCGGGCGCAGTGGCGCACACCTGTCATCCCAGCGGCTCGGGAGGCGGAGGCAGGAGGATCGCAAGTTCGAGACCAGAGGCAGTCTGTGTAATTTAGCGAGACCCTGTCTCAAAAAGTAAAAAATGGGCTGGGGGTGCAGCTCAGTGGTCCAGCACTTGCAGAGCATGCAGGTGCGAGGCCCTGGGTTCAACTCCCGGTACTGCAAAAAAAAAAAAAAAAAAGAAGCACGGCACAGCCTTCTGTTGCCAGCCATAGGAGAAGAGGGGTGTTGGTTCTACACTTGCAGAAAACCTGAATTCTGCCTACAGCCAGAGTGAACAGGAAGTGGGCTCTCCCCTCAAGCTTCCAGGAGGGAATGCTGGACTGACACCCCGACTTTGGGCTGAGGACACCTATGCCAGACTTCTGAGTGCCAGGGATTTAAGGTGCTCAACGTGCATGCTCTGCAGGGAGCGCGCCGAGGGGGGTCTGAGGGGAAGAGCTGAGGCCCCTCCCTCAGCGGAGCGCAGCTCCTGAGCAGGAACAGGAGCGCCCTGGCCGGCGGCCGTGGGGGTCCCTGGGTGGCATGGCTGACCGTGTGCCCCTTCTCTTGAGGAGCCTGGGCACGGGCCGTGCTGCTTTTGCTGTGTGGAGGCTGAGTCCCAAGGCTGGCGGTGGTCTGCGGTGGGACCCCTCCTGCCAGCGGTTGTTCATCGACTTTGTGCCTTGGGCCAGTCCTCGGGGTGGCCAGGTGCGGGAGGGGACAGATGTGGAGGCAGACACCAGCCAGGTCACTTGCTCGGTGTCACACGGCTTGTAAGTGGAGTGTCCAGCTTTGAACTCTAGGAGTCTGCGTTCGGTGTGCGTCCGTGGCTGTTGCTGCGCATGGCTTTCCATCTGCTCCCTGCAGCGTCCTCACTGTGCGTCTCGGGGAAGCTGACTCCTGCTAGGGTTGCTCCGAGCTCCCACGAGCCTCGCAGGGCCTGCCACCTGCAGAGCCTGCCGAGGCCGGCCAGACAACCCCCGGCTCGCTGGGCCTGTAGCTCGCCCTTGGCGGGCGCTCTGGGCTCTCCTGGGGTCGGATGAGCAGCTTCCTCCGGGCTCTCCTTGGTGTTCCCTTTGCAGACCAGAGGCAGAGGTGTCAGGAGGCTTGAGGCAGCGGGCTACTGCGCCCTTCCCATTTCTGGGGCCCCGTGGTTGGGCGTGGACTTTTGTTTTGAGTATCCCCAGCCTTTCTGTTCTCCCTTTCTGAAGTGCTGTTTCCTGCCCTAGCGTGAGGGGCATGATGGGCACGCCACGGCGGCCCTTGCGGGAAGGACACGGGCTGTGGGTGGTGAGCGAGTGCAGGGCGAGCCCCTTCTATGTGCCTCACACCTCCCCGCCCCTAGGAAGCTGAGCGGCAGCCTGGTGGCCCCCACACAGCAGGCCTTCCTCTCTGAGGCAGAGCTGGTCTGGCTCTGTGGACCCCGCGAGGGTGGGCATGGCATGCAGCCTGCCAGAGAGGCTCCCTTGTCCTGGTGTGTGCATCAGACTTGACCAGCGTGCCTGGTCTGGTGTGTTTGCCGCATGCGTGCCGTGCTGGCCCGAGCCTGGGTGGGCCAGTTTTCAGACTCCACCTGCTCATTCCTAAATGGGCCACGAGAGCTGTTCCCTGGTCCCTCCTTCCTCCTCTCGTCCTGGTGCTAAGTGAGCCACCTATCCCTCAACACTTCTACTCCAGGGCTTATAACAGGACAAATAGTATCGATCGCCGTCATCTGGATGAGAGTGGAGGCCTCCACAGGATGACCGGGGGTGCTGGGTTTTGGCAGAGGGGCAGGGCAAAGGCCCGCGTGTTGGAGAGGGGATGAGGCCCTCAGTGTTGTTGTGGACCTTACAGGCAGGACCTTCTCAGAGCCCTGAGAAGGAGGCCACAGCTTCCCTGGTTCCTCACCCAGTGCGTTTGAGGGTGGCGAGCCCGTGGATTGGGTAGGACACTCAGGGTGGGAAAGGGAGAGGTCCTGCCTTGTGCTTGCAGAGTTGAGATAGAGTCCGGGAGGAGGAAAGCTTAGGAGATTTGTTGTTGTTGTTGTTGTTAGGTGCTGTCGAGTCAGTATCCGACTCATAGTGACCCTCATAGGGTTTTCAATGGCTGACTGTTTTGGGATTGCCTTGGGAGTGGATTGCCACGTCCTTCTCCCATTTTTGTGGTGCTGGGAATTGAACTCAGGTCCTCAGAGACTGCAGCACAGCACTCTACCAACTGAGCCAAATCCCAGCCCAGGAGATTGTTAGTCATGGCTTTATAGGGTTCGTGGCATTGGCTTCCTCTGCGTGGCCGCGACCTGGGGACTTGTTTTGTTGGGGGAATGAGGAGCAAGCAGCGCCACTCCTCTGTTTTGAGAGTAGATGAGACTCTGTTGCAGTGGGCATTGTCAGGTGCATTACAGTGCTGTGGCTTATGCTTGGATGGTGACCTGCGACTTTGGCTCTAGTCCCCATTGTGTTTTCCTTTAGAATTAACCTGTATCCTGGGTCAGTCTTCTCTTTCAAACCAGTCACCAGAGCCATGGTAGCTTTTTACGTGACAGCCAGATGTGCTTTCAGAAATCATCTTGAAGTAGCTCTGGCAGAATGGGTCAAGCAAAGAAGCCCTGGCACTCTTGGGAGGTATAATCTAGTGACATTTTGTTATGAGACCATGTGCTGGATTTTTTTTTTTTCCTGCATTACTGGGGGTTGAATCTAGGGCCTCATGTGTACTTTGCAAGTGCTCTATCACTGAGCTACACCCCTAGGCAAGTTTTATTTTTTATTTTGAGATTAGCTAAGTTGCATAGGCTGCCTCTGGCCTGGAACTCGCGATCTTCCTGCTTCTGCCTCCCAAGGTATTTGGATCACAGGCTGCGCCTGGCTTACTCTTTGTAACTTCTTTAGAGATATGGCCTTTCTTTAACATCGCTCGTCGTTCAGCTATTCACATGGTAAAGACGACAGAAAGCTAAATGTAGTAAGCACTTATGTGGTGCTTTTATGTGCACGCTGGGCCCTGGAGTGTGCAGAGGCGAATGTGTGCCACTGCTGCTGCTGGGAGGTGACACAGGCGCCAGCCAGGCTCTTCCCTCCCCAGGGAGCTGGGGTCAGCACGCTGTGGAGGGACCAGGAAGTTGGAGCAGGAAAGGTTGGCGTTGGCTGAGATGAGATCAGAGTGGACTTGGGCAAAGGGGCGGCTCCTCCAGGCACTCACATGGTTTGTCTATGTGTTCTATAGCCAGGGTCCCGCAGGGCCTGGATGGCCCTGGGGGTCGTGGCCCAGGAAGAGTCGAGGAAAAGTCAGGGACATGTTGGGATAGTGGGGGTAATGGGCTCCATAAAAACAGAGTTGATTGTGCAGTTGGGACAAAGAGGGGCTGGAAGGTGGCAGGGAGGGGTCAGTTGCCGAGTGTGGTGGGCCCAGGAGTTAGTGTGGAGGCCGCTTTGTGTGTGGAGCTGGAGAAGGTTCTGAGCAGGAACGACCGGATCAGACCTCCCGCTTCATTTACCAGCCCCTGCTGTGTGCCAGCCTGAGGCTCAGGCCAGGCGATGGGACTCTGGGCAAGGGCCATGGCTGGGGAAAGAGGACAGCAGCGGGAGGAGCTGGTGGCCAAGGCGGTGTGGCCATGTAGGTGATTCAGCAGATGTGCATTGGAGAAGGGGACTTGAAAGAGCCCTGCTCAGATGTGGGTGTGTGAGCCTGGCGGTAGGGCACCTGGAAGGTTTCAGGTTCTTTCCTGAGGGCCACAGGAAGTCCTTGAAGGATCTTAAGCCAGGGAGTGACCTACCTCTGACTGGTGCAGAGCAGAGCAAAAGCCACGGCTGGAGGCATCGAGGGCCTGCTGTGTTTCCGTGGGGCGCAGGGGTGGGCCAGGGGCTGGGCTGATGGCGAAGGGACAGATAGGGAAAGCGTTCTCAGATGCCTGAGTGGAGGGCTGCCCAGACTGACGGGTGGGGGCTTCAGCAGGGAGCTGGGTTGGCATTTGGATTTGTGGATGGCCATTCATGGAACTTAGGTCGAGGGAGTGGAAATGTGGTCAGGACGAGGGGAGATGAAGCTTCTGTCCTTAGCAGTGGGAAAGACAGGGTTCTAGGAGCCAGGACAGGGCCCAGGGAGAGCCAGGAGGCTGCCGGGGAGCAGAGGGAAGGAGGCCGAGGCAGGAGGCAGGACTGGTGGGCAGAGCTCTCCTCCAGGGTGGCTTCTGTGAGGACAAGCAAAGTGGATTCTCGAGGTGAACGGCTTCCGTGGGCTGAGTTAGCCATTCCTCCAGGTTGTACCTGGAGACCCTTGTTTGAGAATCGTGTTCCTGGAGCGGGGTGGGGGTCAGGGGGGTGCATGGGGGCATGGAGGACCCTGCTTCGGGGCACAGAGGCCGTGAGTGCACAGCTGAGCCTGCGGGCATCTGAGAGGTGGCCGGAGGAGGGAGAAGCCACAAGGGCCCTTTGTGGTGAGGCTGGAGGTGACTTGGGGCCAGGAAAGGGCCAAGTGAGGGGCAACAAGGAAGAGAGGGGCAGGTTGGCTCCGGGACCCCTGGCTACAGGTTGGTGAGACTATCTGTAGTTCGTATGGCACCTTCTGAGTGGTTCTGCCTCCCCATTCCTGTTTTCTAAGTTAATAAGCACATTGCTTTCGTCATCAGAGGGAGAAAACGATTGTAAACATCCTGTTCCTAAGACTAGCTGGAGATGTTCATGAAGCGCCGCTCTGGCTGGCTGACCCATGTCCCCGTGGGCTCCCAGTGCTCTGGGGCCACGAGCTGTGTGACAGGAGGCGCTATCCAGTCCTGCTGCAGGGGGCTCATGGCCCGGAGGCATAGCAGGTCATTGGGAACCTGGCAGGGCAGAGCAAACCTTATGGCCAGGCACAGTGGTGTGGGTGTCGGTGGACACCCAGCCCCGGGAGACCCTCTTTGGTTTGGGTCCACGGGGCACATCCTTCTGCGCTTGACTCCTTAGGGTGGGCACGAGTTTCAGATTGCGTGGTGGGTGGAGGGGGCAGTGGAGTCGCTCACTGTTGTAACCACGCTCTTCGTACGTTTTTCTCCAGAGCCCCCTAGTGTTAATTTCCTTGGAAACTACTTCTGAACATGTTTTATAAATCCAGGGAGCATCACTATGTGTTAGAAGAGGCCCGATGATAGATTCAGTTGCTAATTTAGTTCCTAATTCAGAAAGCTGCTCTTGAACCCAAAGGGGCCGGTGAGTGATGACTGAGCTGGGGGACAATGGCTGGCAAGCTGTCAGCTGAAGCCGAGTGGATGATCCGCCTGTGGGCTTCACACATGTGAAACCCGGGAGGTGTCTGAGCGTGACCGCAGCGATGCGGTCTTTCACAGACGTCACGCTGCTTAGACTCTGTAGCTAGATCCATTTCTTTTCCATGTTTTTATTCCCTCTCACTCGCCACTGTTTCTCTCGTCTCTATTTTCACCCACTGCAGTTTAACTGGTAATAAACAAATAAGCTGCCTGATCTGTGCCATCAGCCTTGAGCTCAGAGTCAGCCCCTTGGCTTAGGGCTCCACATTCCAACCAGGGAGTTCTCCTAGGCTAGCAGGAGGAGCTGTCCGCCAGCTGTCAGAACCCAGTGGCCTTGAGGTGCTGGAGTCTGGTCCCTCCTATGTGACTTCACTTGTTCTTCCTTGCTGTTTCCTTCTTTCCTCTCTTGCTGTGGGGGCCACCTGTATCCTAATGAATTGTCCACCCTCGGAGAAGCAGCCCGAGGGCGGGGCTGTCACTTACTTGCCGTCATCCTGTGGTGCCAGCGTTGGGCGCTGCAGGTGTGCACCGTTTGTTGAGTGACTTCATTAAGCTGTGTTGTGCAGAACGGTAGTATTTAGTGGAGTCTCCAAGGGAAGACTAAGCTGGGGAACTTGGCACTTTCTTCTTTCTCTTTTGTTCTTTTTAAACATTGCTGACTGTGATAAAGGTGGCTCTGGCCAGAGCCCTGGGGTGGCACTGACCGGCGCGGCCTTTCTCTTTCTTGTGGGCACTTCCCCACAGGCCCTGTCTCCAGCCTGGGCTCGCGCATCCCCATCTCCCTTGAGGCGTCCTCCAGTTCTCGTGTGATCCCTTCCCACGTCCCCCTTTGTCCTCTTCATCTCCTTACTGTGGGAGTGCTTACGTGGAGTCCTCGGGTGCTGCAAAGGTGAACTTGGTCCATCTCCGTGGCTGACTGGGGGGCCTTCAGGGCACAGTTCCCCGGGGCATCTCTCTGCTGCCCTCCCTGGCCCACCCTGGGATGTGCTGCCCCTGGGCTACATCAGTCTGCTTTCACTTGGGTGTGAGCCTGGGTTGTGTCACAGGATGGGACCTGGGACCCCTCCTTTGCTTTCATTCTTTTGCTCCTCCATCCAAGAGTCCTTCCTGCCTGCGCCCTTGTAGGATTGTCAGGCCGCGTACAAATTGGGCCCAGAAGACACAATTGATGGCCTCTGCTGTTGCTTGCTGGTAACGGTTAGTCCTTAGGTTTCATTTTCTTGGTTTAGGGGCTGATAAAGTATGTCATTTCCACACGAAGCGTGACAGCGTTTTTGTTCTGTGGTGACAGTGGTGTGATTATTCAGGAGGAAGAGTCTTTTCATGCCGGATGTAGGCTGGCCAAGTGCTTGGTGTGAGGGCTGCTCAGCTGGCCTCCTGCAGGCCTTTGGCCTTCCGAGGGCACAGGGGAAGCCTGTGCCACCTGGTGATGTCATTTGCATGACCCGTGATTCACTCCTTTAAAGCCTTCGGCCTTTTTAGTGTATTCGGAGTTATGTAATCATTACCACCATTAGTTTTAGAATTTTATCACCACAAGACCCATTAAGGGTCCCTCCGCATTCCCTCCTCTCTGGGACCCACTAACCTACCCTGTCTTTGTGGATCTCTGTTCTGGAAATTTCATGTAAATGGAATCATACCATATGTGTTTGGCTCCCCCGCTTGTCCCCAGTGTGCTGGGGATTGAACCAGGGCCTTATGCCTGTTAGGCAAGTGCTCTAATACTCAGCTTAATCCCAGACTTTTTTTTTTCTTTCTTTTTTTTCTTTTTCTTTCTTTTTTTTTTTTTTGTGCAGTTCTTAGGGGTTGAACCCAGGGCCTTGGAAATACTTTGCAAGTGCTTTTCTACTGAGCTGCACCCCCATCCCCTTTTTTAAAATTTTGAGACAAGGCCTTACTAAGTTAGGCAGGCTGTCTTTGGCCTTGAACTTGAAAATTGATTCTTCTGCCTCCACCTCCCGAGTTGCTAGAATTAGAGGTATGTACACTGTACCTGGCAGCCCGAGGTTTTTTTGAGATGGGGTTTCCCTAGGTAGCTCAGGTTGGCCTTGAACTTGTGATACTTCTGCCTCAGTCTCCTGAGTATTTTCTGGCTTCTTTTACTTAGCATAATATTTTCAAGATTTGTGCCTGCTGTAGGTGTAATAGTGTAGATACTCCTTGACTTATAATAGGGTCATGTCCTGATAAACACATTGTTAAGTTGAAATATCGTGAGTTGAAAATGTGTTTAATACCCCTAAGCTACTGGACCTCCTGGCTTAGCAACACAGCGTACTGTGATTGCAGTTTGAGAGAGGGTCTCATAAATGGGTATCACAAGACTAGGGAAAGATCAAAGTGTGCTTTCTGTTGAATATGTATTGCTTTCACACCATGGTAGATTTGAAAAATTGTAAGTTGAACCAGCATAAGTGTGGGACCATCTGTACTTCATTCTTTTTTTTTTTTTTTTATTCCCCAGATTGAGATGGTCTTCTGTGTAGTCCAGGTAGGCCTCAATCTTACCATCCCCTTGCCTCAGCCTTCCATGTGCTGGCATCATAGATATGTGCCAGCATTCCCAGCTATTATTATAAAGTTGGAAAACTGTAAGTTGAACCATTATAAGTGGGGGTCTAGCTGTATTTTATTCCCCTTTTCCCTCCTAGTCTGTTGAGATGGTCTTGCCATGTAGTCTAGGGCGGCCTCACACTTGTGCTCTTCCTGCCTGTGCCTTCCAAAGCGCTGCGTGTGTGCACCACCATGCCTGGCAGGACTTCAGTACTTTTCGTGGCCTGATACTCCATTATATGGAGAGGCCACATTTTATCTACCCGTTCATCAGTGAACACTGGGGCCATTTCCACTTCTTGGCTCCTGGGAATAATGCTCTAAAAGTTATCCGTGTGGGTGTGTTCTCATTTCTCCTGGTATAGGCCTGGGAGTGGAACGACTGGGTCACGTGGTCACCGGTTGGCCTTCTGAAGAGCTGCCAGTCTGCTTTGCTCAGTGGCTGCGCCGTTTCCCATTCCCGCCAGCTGTGTTTGAGAGTTGTAATTTCTCTGCACTCTTGCCAGCCCTTAGCTCATCTTCTTTTTCCTTGCCGTCTTGCTGACTGGTGTGCCATGGTAGCTTTGGTCCGCCTCTCTCCGGTGTCTAATGATGTTGAACGTACTTCCCGGCAGATTTCTATGTGCAGTGTGGAACGGTCGGAGACTTTGGTCAGAAGTGTGTCCTGGAGGACTCCTTTGTGCTGTCCCCTCCTGGGCCAGGGAGGCAGGGCCCTAGTACTGTGTCTGGGTCTCATGGACCGAGCACTTCACCTTCACGGCAGAGCAGTCCTGAGAAGAATTGGGAAATGGAGTAGCCATTCAAAAGGACCACGCACACTAACCTTCATTCCACGTGGTGGTGGTGGTTAGGTGCCATCGAGTGGGTATCCAACTCACAGCAACCCTACTTGCAACACATGAAGCAGTATTGTTAGTGCTTCTCTGTTATTCATAGGGTTTTCAATTATTGTTGCTGTTAGGTGCTGTCAAGTCGGTATCCGACTCGTAGTGACCCTCATAGGGTTTTCAATGGCTGACTGGTTCGGGATTGCCTTGGGAGTGGATTGCCAGGCCCTGCTCCCATTTTTGCGGTGCTGGGAATTGAACTCAGGACCTCAGAGACTGCAGCGCAGCGCTCTACCAACTGAGCTAAATCCTAGCCCTGGAGTTTTCAATGGCAGATTGTTTTTGGGAGTGAGTTGCTGGGTCCTTCTCCTAAGCCTACAGGACCTGGTGTTGCTAGGTGGTTTCTCAAGTACTAACCAGGCCCAACCCTGCTTTGCTTACAAGATCTGATGGGATCGGACGCCACAGAGGTACGGCTGCAGGGTTCTATTAACATGGAGAGCACACTTATGTCTCCTCCAGCATGAAAAGGAGGACGTTACACACATGTAGTTGATGCTACTGTATTCTCTCCCCAGAACCACATCCTTCCACCTCTCTCCCAGATAATCACCATTTGTGAATGCTATTTTTATTCCCTTGCATGCAGTAGTTTTTACACTCACATATGAATCAAAAAATGACATAACATTTTACTTTAATACTAATTAATGACATAGTTTACATTACTACTATGTGTAGTCAACTTGCTTTTCTCTTCAGTGTTCTGTTTGTGAATTTATCTACATTGATTCTGGTGGTTCTAGTTCATGTATGTTTGTTGTGGTTAGGTAGTATCCCATTATATGTATATATTTTAGTTTTTGAGGTCATTCTTCTGTTGATGGTGGACATCTAGATTTTTCTCAATTTTTTATTTTATTTTATTTTTTTTGGTGCTGGGAATATGGCTGAGTGAGAGGGTGCTTGCTTAATATGCATGAAGCTCTGGCTTTGATCCCCAGCATTGCAAAAATTTTTTTCCCTTCTTAGTATTTTAAACTGTACTGAAACTATCTCCTTACGTACTTGTACAAGAGTTTCTCTAGGTTCATTTATCCTGAAATGACATTATATCATGTGGATTTGCTTTTTATAAGGAATCACTACATTTCCCTTTGATAAACTGTGGGTTATGGCAGAGTTTCACAGCAGTATATAATTTATTTAAAAAGCTTGTTAGTGTACTTTTTTGGGGGGAGGAGTTGGGGATTAAACCTCGGGCCTTATACATGCCAGGGAAACATTCTACCCCTGAGCTACATCCTAGCCTATTAGTGTACTTTTTTAAAGAAAGATTTCATTATCTGAGATGAGGTAGGTGGGTTAGTTGCCACTTCTTTTCAAATAGCTTTCATTGACGTCTGTTTTTCCTTTTAGCTGTACAAAACCAAATAAAAATGCAATTTTAATAAGACGAAATGAAGTTCTTTTTAGTCTGAGCTTGAACTTTGTTGGAACGATTTCTGCTCAATAAATGCAAGTGGTTTGCCTTACATGTGTGGGGAGTTAATGAGTGTCTGGCTGTGCTAGGAGGGAAAGGCTGAAAATGCTGCGAAGACTTTTGTGAAAATGAAATGCAAATAATGTGCTCTCCGCCGCACAGCATACTGCTTTGAATATAAGTACATCAGGCAAGGACAGGAAGGGTGTAGGCGCTCTGGTCGGGGTAGATTGATGATAGTAATAAATGCTGGTCCGGGGTCTCTTGGCAGTGTTCAGGCTGCAGTCAGGGAGCGCCATCCGACCTCACACATGTTGTCTTCTTTGGTGTTGAAGATCCAGCCGAGCGCCTCGTGCACGCAGAGCCCACACACCGCCACTGTGCGACACCCCTGCCCCCTGTGCATTCTTACTTTGCTCTCCTAGATGAGGAAGCTAAAGGTCAGCGCAATTACTTGGTGAAAACTTAACCAGCTGGGAAGTGCTGGAGCCGGGCCTTGAACCTGGAAACTTTCGATTCTTAAACCTGGAAACTTTCCACCAATGTCAGGGAGACATCTGTGAAATTTGAGGGAAAAGATGACAGGTTATACTTGATCTAAATAGCGTATATTACTTTTTTTATTTGTGACACACAGCAAACATGGTTTCTGTAGGTCACAAATTCAGAGTGGCACAGCGGGGGCTCTCGGACCCTGCTCTGTGATGTCTGGGTATAACAGGGAGGACTCGGAGGCTGGGCTGAAGTGAGAAATCTGGTTCACCTCCGTGGCCTTATCTGTCCAGTGGTTCATGCAGACTGTCAGCTGGCACCACAGCTAGTTCTGTCAGTGGCCGTGGGTGCGCATGGACACTCCCTGTGGCTAGTGTGGGCTTCTTTACAGAATGTCAGCTGGGTTCTGAGAGAAAAGCTAGGAAGCCAAGTGGCAGCTGTATTGAATTTTAAAAAGTCGTAGCATCTTTATTGAGGTTGAGCCAGAACATAGTTCACCCATTTAAATTCACACATAGTAAGCACTCAATCATTTAAAGAGTGTATGGTTCTTTTTTTTTTTTTTTGAGACAAGATCTACTATTTGTGTAACGCAGGCTGGCCTCAAATTCCTGATCCTTCTCTTCAGCTTTCCAAATGCCGGGATTACAGGTGTGTGCCAGCATGCCTGGCAAATTCACACCTTTGATTTAGTGTATTCAAAGACTTGTATAAATACAACCACAATCAATCTTAGAATGTTTAGCATCAAAAAACAAACTATAAAACACTCAACAATAACACCCCTCACCAACAACAAAAAAAACCAATCCTGGATCATCCCAGCCACTCTTACCCCTAGCCTTAAGCAACCACTGATCTATATACGTTTTGTCTCTATAAATTGCCAATTGTAGACACTTCTTAATAAGCGTTAATAATTAATAAGCGTTAATAATAAGTTAATAATCATATAATGTGTGTTTTTTGTGACTGGGTTTTGCACTTATCACCATGTTTTCATGGTTCAATCTTATTTATTTATTTATTTATTCTGGTATCTGGGGGCTAAACCCAGGGCCTCACGCATACTTTTGTGCAAGCCCTCTACTACTGAGCTACACCCCAAACCCTTTAATTTTTTTATCTTGAGTCAGGGTCTTGCTAATTTGTGGAGGCTGCCTCTGGCCTCAAGCTTATTTTCTTGCCTCTACATCCCCAGTCACTGGGATTACAGGTGTGTGCCGCTGTGCCCAGCTGTGTGGGTTTTTTTTTTTGTTGTTGTTGTTGGTTTTTTGAGACAGGGTCTCACTGTGTAGTCTGTAATGAGCTATGTAGTCTGTGATGACCTCGGCCTTGTGATCTTCCTGTGTCAGCCTCCCGGGTTCTGGGATAACAGGTGTCCCCCGCCACACCTGGCAGAACTTGTCCTTGTTGCAGCATGGATCAGCATTTCAGTTTTACAGCCAAATCGTACCTGGAATGTGAGTTATCTCACCTTTTGATTATTAACGAATAATGCTGCTGTGAACATTTCTGTACAGAGTTTCATTTGCACCTCATTTCCCTTGGGTCTGTAATACTCCGAGTGGAATTCCTGTGTTATGTGAAGACTATACTTACTTGTTTGAGGAACTGCTATCCTGTTTTCCAGGGCAGCTGCACTGTATTTCATCCCTACAAGTAACGGATGAGGGTTCCGGTTTCTCTACGTCTTCACCCACGGCTATTCCTTCTGTTTTCTGTTGTAGCCCTCTAGTGTATAGTACTATCTCAGTGTCATTTTGATTTCCCTAACGTTGACCATCTTTTTATGTGCTTCTTGGTCATTTGTGTCATCTTTGGAGAAATGTCTATTCAAATCTTTTGTCTGTTTTTATGTGTTTTATTAATTTTTTTGGTACTAAGGAGTTGAACCTAGTGCATGTTAGGCAAGGGCTCTACCACTAAACTGCACTCTCAGCCCCTTTTTGAAAGTTTTTGGGACAGGCCAGGGGCAGCCTGTGCTAAATGGCACAGGCTGCCCCTGGCCTTGAACTTGGGATCCTCCTGCCTCTGCTTCTTGAGGTGCTGGGTGTGGGCCATGACGCCTTAACATTTATCTATTTTTAAATTGGTTTGTCCTTTTTTCTTTCTTTCTTTCTTTCTTTCTTTTTTCTTTCTTTTTTTTTTTTTTTTGTGGTACTGGGGGATTGAACCCAGGGCCTTGCACTTGGATGCTCTGCAAGTGCTGGACCACTGAGCTGCACCTCCAGCCCATCCTTTTTAGTTTTTGAGACAGGGTTTCGCTAAGTTACACAGACTGCCTCTGGTCTTGAACTTGTGATCCTCCTGTCTCTACCTCCCAAGCCGTTGGGATTACAGGCGCGCACCACCACGCCCAGCCTGGTTTGTCCTTTTATTGTTGAGTTTTAAGAGTTCTTTATGTGGTCTAGATACAAATTCTTTATCATATAGATGATTTGCAAAGAATTTCTTCTGCTCTTATCAGCTGTCTATCCACTTTCTTGATGGTGTTCTTTGAAGTACATTTTTAGTGTGGATGTTAGATGCTTTATAATTTATTTTTGTTGTTACATTTGGTGTCATACCGAAGAAACGATTGCCTCCAAGGTCACAAATGTTTACTACTCTACTTTCTGCTAATTATAGTTTTCGCTCTTTTATATTTAGGTCAGGGATGATGTTTAGCACAGTTAGTAGAGTGCTGCTCTGTGTTCTCTGAGACCCTGTATTCGATCTCCAGCAGTGCAAAAATGGGAGAAGTACATGGCAGCCCATTCCTGAAACAATTCTAAAAAACAATCAGCCATTGAAATCCCTATGAATAGCTGAGAAGCCCTGATATAGTGCCGGCCATGGCACCTAACAACAACAACAACAACAACAACAACAACAACAACATTATTTAGGGCATTGATTCTGAGTTATTTTGTATATATGCAGAAGAAACAGGGGTGCATTTTTTTTGTTTTGTTTTGCATGTGGGTATCTAGTTGTCTCAGCACCATTTGTTGAAGAGACAGTTCTTTCCTTATTGAGTTGCCTTGGCACACTTGTCAAAAATCAACTGACTGTAAATGTGAGCATTTACTTTTGGGCTCTCAATTCTATACCACTGGTCTCTGTGTTTCTATGCCAGTATCATACTGTCTTGATTACTGAATCTTTTGGTGAGGTTTTCTTTCCTTTTTTTTTCTTTTTTCTTTTTTGGAGACAGAGCCTTACTGTAGCCCAGGCTGGCCCTGAATTCATGATCCTCCTGCCTTGGCCTCCCAAGTGCTGGGGTTACAGGCTTATGTTACCACACCTGGCTCCTTTTAGTAAGTACTGAAATCTGAAGTGTGAATTCTCCACGTGTGCTCCTTTTCAAGATTATTTTGGGTATTCTGAGTCCCTTGAATTTCGTGTGAGTTTCAGGATCAGCTTGTCAGTCTCTGCAACGAAGCCATCTGGGATTTTGATAGCCGTTGCATTGAATAGGTATTAGGTTTGGGGATGCTGTCTTGATAATACTCAGTCTTTTGATACATGAGATGCCTTTTTGTTCAGGTCTTCCTTAAGTTCTCTAAGCATCGCTTTTTAGTTTTCAAAATGTAAGCTTTATGCTCCTGTTAAATATATTCCTAAATATTTTATTCTTTTTGCTACCATCACAATGGAATTATTTTCTGAATTTGACTCTTTGATTGCTTATTGCCTAGGAATAGACATACAGTTGACTTGCATGTTGACCTTATATCCTGAAGCCTTACTGACCCCGTGTTTTAGTTGTAATAGTTTTTTAGTGGGCTCTTAGGACTTTCTATATATAAGATCATTCTGCCTAGTTAGATAGTTTTACTTCCTCCTCTGTAGTCTAGCTGCTGTTTATTCCTCATTCTTGCTTCATTTCCCTTGCTAGCACCTGTGGTACAGTGCTGAGTTAACAGAAGGGAGGGTGGGCATGCTTGCCTTGTTCCTGGGCTCAGGCGGAAAACAGACTTTTACCATTAAGTATGACTTGAGCTGTGAACTTTCTTTGTTGATGTTGTTTTTAGGTGCTGTCAGATTGGATCCAATGTATAGTGACCCCATGTACAACAGAATAAAGCACTCCCTGGCACTGTGCCATGCCCCGCACTATGTCAGTGCTTCTCTGCTGTTCACTGGGTTTTCAGTGGCAGATTCTTTATCAGTCTGAAGATGTTACCTTTTTTTCTTAGCTTGTTGAGATTTTCTTTTTTCTTTTTCTTTTTTTTTTTTTTTTAAGACTGGGCCTCATTGTGGCCCATGCTGGCTTTGAATGTGCCATCCTCCTGCTTCAGTCCCATCCCAGTCTTCAGTGCTGGGATTGCAGGGGAGTGCCACCATGCCTGGCTTTGTCTGGTTTTGGTGTCATGGTAGCACCGGTCTTATACAGTGAGTTGGGAAGTATTCCCTCTTTTTCTGGATTTTGGAGGCATTTGTGAAGAATTGGTATGGCTTCTTCCACATGTATTTGGTAGAACTCATCAGTACAGCCACCTGGGCCTGGACTTTGCTTTGTGGGTGGTAGTTTGGTCACTAGTTTGGTCACTAATCCAGTCTCTAGGTGTTAGGTGTCTGCTTGTGTTTTCTGTTTTGCCTCGAATGAGTTATAACTGTACGTACTTCCGGGAAATTTGTCCGTTTCGTTGATGTTATCTCAGTTTTTGGTGCACACTTGTCCCTGATAGCCTCCTGTGGTTCTTTATACTTCTGTCAGGGTGGTAGCAGTCTCCTGTCCTTCATTTCTGGCCTTAGTTTGAATTTTTTCTCTTTCCTTTCACTTAATCTTACTGACCAGTTTTCAGCTTTGTTCGTCTTTTGGGTTTGTTGGTTTTCCTGCCAGTTTTCCTAAGGCCTCAGGTCATAAAGGAGTCACTAGGCCCATGTTGTCTGCTGGCCTCCCCTGGAATCCAGCTGTGGCCCTCTGGGCCTGCCTCTTCCCTCTGTAAGGGTGTGGGGGGTTCCTGCTTCTGCCTCCATTACAGTGGTTCTGCTGTGCCCCTTTGTCCTGTGTCACATTTCATTAGAGAAGTTGGTTTAGAGCTGGATGCGGAGGCGCACTCCTGATCCCAGCAACTGGGCAAGCCAAGGCAGGAGGGTTGTGAGTGTGAGGCCGGAGGTGGCCCGTGCAAGTTAGTGAGACCCTGCCTCAAAATAAAATGTAAGAAATGGGCAGGGGGGCCTCCCAGTGGTAGAGCAGGTGCAAAGCATGGGTGAGGCCTTGGGTTCAACCCCTAAGTACTACAAAAAACCAAAACAAAAGAGAAGGTTAGTTTACTGCTAAAGCACCCCTTTTTGCACTATTCAATGGAACCCTGCAGAACAGAACTGGAGCTGTGTGGATTAACATTGCTCCATAAAGAGCAGTCTTAATAGAAAGTAAAGTTGCAAAAGGTACATATAAATGTATACATAAGGCTAGGTGGGGTGGTGCATGCCTGTAATCCCAGCTAATCTGGAGGTGGAGGCAGGAGGATCCCGAGCTTGAGGCCAGAGGCAGCTTCCATAATTTAATGAGACCCTGACTCAAAAAATGGAATGAGAGCGAAGCCCAGTGTTACAGCACTTGCAAAGCACTTGTGAGGTGGCCCTGGTTACTAACACACATACATACATATGGGTAGATAATATTACCATAGACCATACAGATGTGCAGGATAATACTATGTTGCTGTGAGATCCTTAACTCTTCAGGGAACATGCAGACACTTGCATGGGAGTGGCAGATGTCAATTATAGGTTAGTAGATGCCTCTGGGGTCTGCAGCCGTACCACTGTGGACTCCGATCTCTCGTCAGATCTCAGAAGCTAAGTGAGCTCAGGCCTGGTTAGTACTTGGATGGGAGACCACCTGGGAACACCAGGTGCTGTCGGCCTGGGAGAAGGACATGGCAACCCACTCCCAAAAAGCAATCAGACAGTGAGAACACTATGAGTAGTAGAGAAGCACTAACAATACTATTTCACCTGTTGTACATACGGTCACCATGAGTCAGACACCGACTGGACAGCACCTAACAACAGGATGCCTCTGAAGAAGCAGGGAGGGAGGTAAAGTTAGGGAGAGCTTCGACTCTGTTTTCTGACAAAATGTCAGGATTCCGTGGAACTAAGTCTCTGGGGTGGTATTTGTACAGATATTCCTTGTGTTACATGTGCTTTTAAGCTGGGTTTTCCACCTCTGGGGTGTGTGTAACTTTGGGGAGCCTACTTAAACTTCTGCACCTCAGATCTTTCATCTTCAAAATGGGAATAATCAGATCTGCCTCACCGCATTGTGCAGATTAAAGGAGTCTCTGTGTTAAGTATTTAGAGTGAACCAACATCTCTGTTGGGCTGGGATTCAGCTCAGTTGGTAGAGCGCTGCCCTGCAGTCTCTGAGGTCCCAAGTTCAATTCCCAGCACCGCAAAATGTGAGAAGGGCCTAGCAATCCACTCCCAAGGCAATCCCGAAGCAGTCAGCCATTGAAAACCCTATGAGGGTCACTATGAGTCGGACTCGACTCGACGGCACCTAACAACAACAACAACAACAACAACAACAACAACATCTCTGTTAACTACTGTTCATTTCTCTTGATCCTTTATGGTTTTCAGTATCTCATACTGAAAAAGAAACGTGAGTGGCGCAAGGGTGGAGTCTGTTGAGAGGAGCTGAAGCTGAGTGGTGGCCTCAGGGCCGTCCTGCATGTGTCGTTCCTGTGGTTAAAGCCCACAGCCCCAGCTTCTGTGACCTCCCTGTGGCGCGTGGCGTCCAATGTCTGGGACCTCAGCACGCAGGACAGTGCCCACCACAGAGCAGGTCCTTTGTGCTGAGTGGATGGATCAGAGCTTGGCTTTCCGGTTTCCTTTTCTGTTTGAGGGGCACGTCTTACCCTGATGGGTGCAGGAATAAACATGATGTTCCTGTCTAGTGTCACCTTAGAGCTGTCTTCTGAAATCATTTGCTTCTCCATCCTGGGCTTCCTTTGGGAAGGAAGAGTCCTAACAGAGCCTTCAGGGGCCACAGCCTTTGAGTTCCCTCCTCCCCTCTGGGTCTCCACCCCTGTGGAGTGAGGGCTTGGCCTGGGCCTCTGGGGTCCTGTCTCTCCTGGCCCCAGGCCTCTCTAGGGACAATCTGACTCAGGCACACGTTTCTGCTCACCATAGGGATGGCCTTGCACCACCACTTGTGTTTTCCCACCTGTCACCCTCGCCCTTGCCCTCAGGTCTGGCACATCTGTTCCCTTTGCCTGGAATTTCCTGCCCACCCCACTTTTCTTAGGTTCTTAGGCCCGGGTGTAAGTCATTTTTCTCTCTAGGAAAAACCCAGACTGGGTTTAATGTGCCATTTTATGTTCCTGGAGGAGTTATCACAACACATTATAAGGCCAGTTCATTTTTTGCTTTCCCAAGTAAATTGTGTGGTTCTTTGTGGTTTGAATGATCCTGTACTTATTTTGCCTCCTCAAGTAACGTGTTACAGAGTTGACAGCCAATAAATGTTTGTTAACATTTACTGGCAATTTTAGGATATGAAAGTGAACATTTGATACAATTAAAGTATTGCGCTGCAGGCATAGGAATAAATGGAAAACAGAACGTCAAAAATGACCCAATGTCATAATTTATGGTCTATATTGAAGATCACGTCCTCAAACCAATGGAGAGGAGAGGTTGTTTAATAATGGCATTGAAACAGTTGATTTTTTTTTTGCGGTACTTGGGGGTTGAACCCAGGCCCTCACGCCTGCATGCTCTGCAAGTGCTGGACCACTGAGCTGCACCTGCAGCCCATTTTTTTTTACTTTTTGAGTCAGGGTCTCGCTAAGTGATGCAGACTGCCTCTGGTCTCGAACTTGCGATCCTCCTGCCTCCGCCTCCCGAGCTGCTGGGATTACAGGCGTGTGCCACCGCACCCGGCTCAACAATTGATTATTATTATTTTTTTTTATTATTAGAAATTAACAATTGACTATTTTTAACAAAATTTCTTACCAAATGCTAGTGAAATGCAGTCTAGATGGATTGAAAAGGATAAAGATGAAAATATGGAGGTTTGAAGCCAGCACATAGTTGAATATCTATGCAGTCTAAGCACGGCCAGCCTTTCTAGTTGTTGTTGTTAGGTGCCGTCGAGTTGGTATCCGACTCACAGCAACCCTCTGTACAACAGGGGAAACACCATTGTCAGTGCTTCTCTGCTGTTCATAGGGTTTTCAATGGCAGATTGATTTTTGGGAGGGGGTTGCCAGGTCCTTCTCCCAAGCCTACAGCTTCTGGTGTTCCCAGGCGGTCTCCCATCCAGGTACTAACCAGGTACTGACCCTGCTTAGCTTCCGAGATCTGATGGGATCGGATGCCACAGGGCTACAGCTGCAGGCAGCCTTTCCAAAGTGGTCGCTTTAGCGACCACTGTGTGTGATGGGTCATGGGTCGCTAAAGCTTTTCAAAGTTGAATTGAATTATGGTAACAATGTGCAGTGTCATGATAGCCCAAAAGATGGCATTAATGAAATGATTAATGCCAGCCCAACCATACAACAGGAACGGAAATGACAAGTTTTTGTCCCAAATATGTATACATTTTTTGGCACCTTCTGTACATGAAGCACATGGAGCCCATGACCAGGAAAACATGTGCCACCCGATTGGCGTTCCATTGCTGCTGTGACAGAGTTAGCTGGCCTCCTGGCTTCAAACCCACATTGAACACTTCAGGGTTCTGGCGATCAGAAGCCCGCCGTGGGTCTCTTGGGGCTGAAGTCAGGCTGTTGGCCAGGACTGCGGGGAGTGCCATTGCCTAACCTGCTCCAGCTTCTAGGAGCACCTGCCTTCCCTGGCCAGTAGCCCCCCTTAGTGCTCACAGCCAGTGTCACCATATTTCTCTGACTTGTGTGGTAGACATGTCTCCCTCCGGCCCCGACTATAGCTGGGGGGCAGTTCTTTGCTTCCACGTACCCATGGTAGAGTGGGCCCCTCGGATGACCCCGGGTGCTCTCCACATTAGGGTCTGTCATCTTCATTACACCTGCAAAATGCCCTTTGCCAAGTAAGGTGACACATCATGGGTTCTGGGCAGTGGGACAGGGACATCTTTGGCCAGGCTGCTATTTTGCTGACCTCACCGCCTGAATGACCAGGAATTTTCTCTTTACAAAGAGGTTTTTAGAAATCAGTACGCGCATGAACACCCTGTTACCAGACCGACAAAAGGTGCAAACAGACAGTTTACAAAGGAAGAGGTGCAAATGAGCAAAGTTGAAAAAATTATTCAGCTTTGCTTACGCTCGAGAAGGCACCTCGCCAACCTCGAGTCTGCTTTTCTCCCCTCACGTTAGCCACGACTGGTGGGCCAGCAGCCTGTTGATGGGGATAGAAACTGCTTACTGTGCTTTGACAGCGTGGACCAACCTGTCCTTAAGTGCCTGCCTGTATCCCAGGCCGTTTTGTTTCCAGGAACTTAACCTCAGGTTAACCTCCAGAGGTTGTCACAGTTGCGTGCAAGTGTTTGTCTTAGGAGGTGTGATACTGTCTTCCTAATGGCAATCTTAAGTTAAATGTTTCACCCTCAATATTGGTTAAACTCATTATATTGTAGCCGTGTGGCGGCACGATGTGAAATTAGAAATGATATTGTCCAGGGAGGTGGCACTTGGGCCAGGGATGAGGTAACTGGTGCTTATTCTATTGTGAGGGTTTTTAAAAAACTTTTAAATTTGAAATAATTACAGATTTGCAAGGAGTTGCAGAGAGGTGAATAGGGAGGTCCACATAATCTTCGGCTCATATTGCACTTTTAAATTTACATGTGCTGCACGTATGGAGGGTGCCAAAAAATGTATACATATTTTGGTACAAAAACTTGTCATTTCCATTCCTCTTGTACAGTTGCGCTGGCATTCATTTCATTAATGCCATCTTTTGGGCTATCGTGACACTGTACATTGTTACCATAATTCAATTCAACTTTGAAAAGTAATACATAGATTACATCTCTTAAAATGTGTATACATTTTTTTGGCATCCATGGTATTGTCCTTAGCAAACAATATGTGTAAGGTAAACAAACAATTTAAGCAAACTAAAGAAGAGTGAAGTAATGATATGGAGAGATAGGACCTATTACTACACAAAGAGATAGTTTTTTTTTTTTTTTCCCATGGTGCTGAGGATGGAACCCAGGGTTAGGCAAGTGCTCTGTCACTGAGCTACATCCCCAGCTAGATTTTGTTGTTTTAAAAATTAGTCCATTCGTCTGTATATATAAACTGGTCGTTATCAGTGTTTATCTTTGTGTACACACTTGCCTCTCCCCTCAGGTATGCATCCAAACCTCACAGTGGTTTCGCTGTCCTTCAGACTGTGCTAGTTAGGATGTCTCACGATGGTGGCTCCAGAAAATAGTTGTCTATTTTATGTGTCTGGAAGTCGAGGGACTGGCAGCTCAGTGAAGCCATCACAGACCAACCTTTCTCGTCTCCTGTCCTGCCACCCTTCATGGGTGGCTTAGTTTCTCATGCTTGCTTCTCGCACTTGTGAGGTGGCAGAGGTCCCCAGGCCTTGCCTCTGTGTTCCTGACCTGGAGGAGGGGAGAACCTAAGGCCGAGGGTGCTAGCCAAGCCTGTTTCTGTTAGAAAAGTCACAGCCTTCCGGTACTGGCTGTGTCGTGTCGCCCCCTGGCTGAAGTAGCCAAGGGTGAGAGCTCACTGATGGCGTTGTCTACATGGGCTGTTTTGTTTCCATCTGTTTTCCAGACATACTGTGAGGAACATAAGGGTTTTATAATAAATCTGTTAAGTCTTTACGAAAGTTATATTTATCTTCCTTTGGTAATTCTGCAGTCGATCTTCAGGCGAAGTGGGACCCAATGAGAGTTGACAGTGGGCTTTTTCCTCCTGGGTTTGATCTTCCGTGTGAAATGCTGCTGTGAAGAGGCTGCAGTGACCCTCAGTGCTCCCGGTGGCCCACGTGCCTGCAATGGGCGCCTGACGCTCTGTGCAGGGAGGCGCCCAGAGGGCTGTGGCTCGCATGCCGGGCCTGCTTTCAAGAAGGGCCTCAATGCCCTGCTTGTCTGTGGGGCATGTGCCTGTATGGTGCCATTCATCCCTCCTGGACTGGCCCTCAGGACCTGGGTGGCTGGAGGGGGATGTGCGGCAGCTGATGGAATGCCGCGTCCCTGGTCGGGGTCACTAGGGGCTGGCTCTTCTCCTGATTCCGCAAAGCTGAAGAAGAGCTGACTTGTTTTCTCTTTCCTTTCTGCTAGCATCCAGCATGTGTATGGAGCCCAGCACCCCCCTTTCGATCCACTGTTACATGGCACGTAAGTGAAGTCCCTGCCTCGGCATCACGGCTCTGATTTGAGGTGGGCCAGGCAGCCCATGTCTTCCTCTGTCCCTCAAGCTCCCTGGAACTCCTGAGGGAGAGGAAGTGGCTGTCATTGGGCAAATGCGTGTCGTGAAGTTGCTTCGTGTGAGACGCTGTTGCCTTGTAGAGCTTCTGCAGTGGCGCAGGGGGTGTGGAGGCCACAGCCCAGGGTGGGGTGAGATCGTGCTGCCCCCGCTAGCTGGTGAACAGCCTGGCTCTAGGCTGCTCTTGGCGGCTCATCTGACTCCTTCCTCCCTGCTGTGCTCCCTGCCCTTTCCTGGCCCCTTCACTGGAGCAGGTGGAGGAGAGGGTGTGGGACTCAGCGTGCTGCTGGTGTGGCCCTGCAGGACTGTGCCTGGTTGACACGTTTGCTGACATGCCCCCAAACATGGCATACATGACAAACATGGCAACATATGCCATATTTGCGGGCATGTCTTTTTAACGACGCTCTCTCCACAAAGGCCTTGTTCTCTGCACCATCCGTCCTGCCCCGCACCCCTCAGCCGCTGCCACAGGGGCTTTGCTGAGATGCCAGGAGGGCGAGCCCATGCTTGCTGGCCCTGGTGTCATCGCCTGCAGCCCTGTGCTTCCCAGTGGGTTTCTGTCTGGTTGCAGAGGCCGTTCAGCCTGGCGCTCCCTGGAAGCACTCCTTCCTGTCACTCAGTCCTGTGCTCTGCTGAGTCTCCCTGCGATGTCTCTATAAATTTTGCTTGCTTTTCATGTCGCCCTCTTCTAGACTGAAGTACCCTCTTGCCTGGGGATTCTTTTCTGGCTGATTTAAGGTGAAGTTTCGTATGCCTCTGAGCATGCCCGGTAATGGCACCTTTGCCTTGCAGCCTGCTCAAGTCTGTGCCCAAGGTGCCAACCACCCCGGTGAAGGCCAAGAGGGTCAGCACCTTTCAGGAGTTCGAGAGCAACACCAGTGACGCCTGGGACGCAGGGGAGGACGACGACCAGCTCCTGGCCATGGCGGCGGAGAGCCTGAACACCGAGGTGGTCATGGAGACCGCCCACCGCGTCCTGCGCAACCATAGCCAGCGGCAGGCCCGGCCCACGCCGCAGGAGGTGCGAGCGCCTGAGCAGGAGCCAGGGCCCAGGGTAGAGCCTCCTGCAGCCCCGAGCAGTGACCTCCGCCTGGTGAAGTCCGTCAGCGAGAGCCACACGTCCTGTCCAGCAGGTAGGAGGGCAGCACCAAAGCAGTGACAAGTGTCCAGTCAGGCTGGGAGAGGCCCAGGTGCTTTCACTGTGGGAGATGAAGGAGGCTCCAGCCACGAGAGCCACGTGGCCCTGGCATTCCTGGGGAGCAGCTGCACTTTGTCCTTGGCATCCTGATGGGACCCTGTCTTCCTCTGAAGGACACCTGCCCGTCTGTGGGTTCTCATGCACCTCTCTCCCCAAGGTCATCTTGGGGTCAGAGTGCTCTCCCCACATTAACACATAAGAAGAAGGGAACCATTAGCAGCAGCCTTGGCCTCACCTACCACACACGTGACCCAGCTGTGACAACCCAAACCCTCTTAGACAAGCCTAAGGTCACCCACTAGTAGATGCAGAACTGCGTTTCATACCTAGTCTAGTTCTCGGCAGTGCCTTCTAGGAATTGGTGAGGCTCTATACTCTGAAGTCTCTTTTGGTGACAGTGTTCTGAATTATTTCATTTGATCAGTTTGGAACTTAACACATTTAAAGGTATTTGGACTCATATGTGGAATCTGGTCATGGCGTTTACAGTCAGTTGGAAGTTCTGGGTGTGATTACACTGCATTCTTCCCGGCCTGCGGGGCTCGGTTTGGGGGCGCAGCCTTCTAGCTGTGGCTTATTCCTGCTGTTGGCAGGAGCCTGGAATGCCTCTGCTCATTGGCTATGCTCCTGTGAAACTCAGTGAGCCACGGAGGTGACCTCTCAAGTCCGCCGGACCCTGGCAGGAGCCTCTCTGATGCCTGCCTTGCTTGATGGTCTTCGGCACCCCAGCTGCAGGGCTGAGGGGGGATAGGACCACATGGTGTCTGGTTGGGGGTTCCTGACCACAGGCGAGCTCAGGCAGCATCCAGCCAGGTGGGAGAGCCGTGGGGTGTCTCCTAGTGTGAGAGCAAAGCAGAGGGCACTGGCGGCAGCTTGTGCCCGGGGAAAGGCGGCCTGTGACCTCATTGCCTGCTGCTCCTCCCTGCCTTGGGGTTGGCTGTCTTTCCTGCGTTTGCTTTCTGGGCAAGCCTTTTCTGAACGCTTCAATCTATTAATGGTAATAGTAATAAATAATAATAAGGATAATGATAATAGCATTCATTGATCATTTCCTTTGTAGCAAGTGCCATTGCCAACCCCTTTGATGTAGACTCATGAAAACTTCTTAGCAACTCCGTAGACTCATCAGACTTCTTAGAGGGAAGACAGGTGGCTACTCCTTTGTCCTAAATGAGGCACCAAGAAGGCCCTGGAGTGCTCACCCAGAGATGGACTTGGGGTTCAAGCCCAGGGTGTCCAGCTCTCCGACTCTACAGTCCTTGCTGTTAGTCACTGGCCTTCCTGCATAGAGCGGGGGGTTCTTCCTGGGCCACCCTCCCTCCAGGGAACAAGTGGCAGTGTCCGAGAGGGCTTGGGTTGTCACAGCTGGGCCACTGTGTGTGGTAGGTGAGGCCAGGGCTGCTACTCAGCATCCCATGGTGCCCTGACTCCCAGCAGACACTGAGTACCCCACGGGTCCCTGTGGTGAGGCTGAGGAGCCCTGGGCTGGAGTCAGAGGCGCTTCTGCTCGAGGCAGGGTTAGATTGGTGACCAGCAGCGGCCGGAGCGTGCAGCCCGGGAGAGGACCGGGGCGTGTTCGCATGTTCTCGTCCATCAGATCTCAGCCCCTGTGGTTGTTGGGTGTTTACATGGCAGTGTTAGCAGATGAGTGTGCCTCAGTTCTCGTTCTCAGGGCCCTTAGGTCGTGGCTTGGGTGAGGCTCAGTACGCGTGTGCTGACCAGCAGTCCAGTGGGGACTGAGAAACACACCAGTGTACAGGATCCAGGAGCATCCAGGGCCCAGGCTTCCCGTTTGGTCTCATTGAGACGGGTGAAGGGTAAGGCCAGGGAAGGCTTCAGAGAGGAGCAGGTATCTGTAGGGTCTCCCGAGTCAGAAGGTTGAGGCTGTCTGGTCTGGCTCCATGTCTCGAGTGGGAGGTCTGCAGCTGTCTGGCCACGTGTTGCACCCGCATGCATTGCAGGGTCCTTGAGGCAGGGCCGCACCCCCGTGGCCCGTTTCTCCTTGGTTCCCCATGTCGTTGCACACAGGGCGTTGAAGTCGACACGTCTTGCTCAGGGCCTGGTGACGACGGGGCTCTGCCCTGTGCTCTTCCCCTGCAGCACCTCACACACCCCTGCTGTCTCTCCTCCGGTGGCACGTGTGACTTCCATCTGACTGATCTGCTGGGATGAACGGTGTTTTGCCATCTAAGCATTTTAGACCATGGGGTGCCCTCCAGCTCCTGTGCCTTGAGCCTGGGCCACTCCCGACAGCTGTGCTCACGTGAGCCTCTCTGCTTCCTTTCACTTGTGACACCTCGGGAGTTGGACTTTGTCCTGCAAGGCCTGTGGCCTGCCTGCTGTCATCACCGTTGGTCTTCAGCCCTGGAGAGACAGTCGGGCAGAGTGGTTAGAGCGATGCAGGAGGCGGTCACGGGCCAGCCTTCCCCGTGCCTGTTCTTCACCTTTTGGTTATCCTGACCTTCTGAATTGTTGTTGTTGTTGTTAGGTGCCGTCGAGTCGTGTCCGACTCATAGTGACCCTCATAGGGTTTTCAATGGCTGACTGTTTCGGGATTGCCTTGGGAGTGGGTTTCCACATCCTTCTCCCATTTTGCGGTGCTGAGAATCGAACTTGGGACCTCAGAGACTGCAGCGCGGTGCTCTACCAACTAAGCTAAATCCCAGCCCCGACTTTCTGAATAGGTATCTCGAAAGCCTGTCCCCTTTGTACCTGGGGTCAGGTACATTTTGCTCATTTAGTGATGTTTGGGCTGATGGCAAGAGCGTGTCCTCCACTGGGAAAGGCCCTGCAGCCCCTGCTCCATGGGTGGTGGGCAGGATGTGGCTGTCCCGACAGCTGATGGTGACTGAGCTGTACTGAGGTCTTGTGTGAGCGCTGCTGAGGGTGGACTCATCGTCCTTTCCTGGGCCAGGGGTTGGGGCACTGATGTGTTTCCTGTTCCTGGTAAGGAGGAGGCCTGGTCAGTCTTACTGTTTCCCCTAGGGACAGTCCTGTTGCTTTACATCAAGATTCCAACTGCCCCATCTTAGAGAGGGGGCCAGAAGTGCTTCTCGGGTGCGAGTGGCCCTCAGGAGCTCCTTGGCGTCACACCGCTTGTCTCCCAACATCCAGGCAAAGACAGCTGAGTTCCTTTAGTTCCTGGAAGTGCTGTGGTGCTGTTCTTCCGGCTGAATGATTTTCCTGCAGACTCAGATACTGCCCAAGCACCGGCTCTAAAGGAAGGGCGAAGGGGCTGAGTCTCCTCACTCTCATCCTCTCCTCGTGCTCCAGTGCTGGCTCTCAGGCCTTCCCAAGCTGAGGTCCCGGAGGAGGTCTTCTCCGGGTGCTGCCTCCTGGGAAGGAGGTTGTCAGGAGTCTGTGCCCCCAGGTGGAAGGCTTTTCTAGAAATTTAACTGGGCCAGATTCTGCGCAGAGGCCCTGGATCGCCTTGCTCCTGGATTGCCCGAGGGTTGCTGTGGGAAGCTTCTTGTCCAGACTGGGGCGGGAGGTGGCCAGGCAGGAGGGGTGGGCGGGGGTGTGGCTCTCGCCCCTGGCTTGCCTGCAGCTGCCCGAGGCGATGCCAGCAGGTTGGTTCTGTGCTGTTTCCCCTTGCTCCGTTTCCTCGAGCTCTGGGCTGATTTTCACTGTTTGAAAGGCGAGCTTGTTGGGTAGGCTGTAGACCTGGGAGGTGGGGCCTGCAGAGCCTGTTTGTCCTGGTGGCCCTGTGCAGTGACCTGGGGACCTTTGGCTCCTCCGTAGGCTGTCCCTGGCCCTGGTTCCTGGGTGGAACATGCTGTCCCACCTTCCCTTGTGTGTCTGGTATGCACCAGCAGGGGATGACATGGGTGAGGGAGGCCAGTGTGTACTTTGGCGCCACCTTGTGCCCTGCCCTTGAGGGGTCCTCACCTCCCTGGCTTCCTCTGTTTCCCTGTGCTGGTGTCCTGGGACACTCAGGAGGCAGGGGAGCCAGGGGAGCCCTAGAGTGCTCCGGAGGTGGCGGGGCACTTGTGGAGTGTCCTGGGCGCCTGTCTCCTGTGCTCAGTGCCTTGGCAGCCTTCGTCCTTCCCTTCTGCTGCCTCCGGCTTACCTGCATGCGTAGGCCTCGTGATCACGCAGCCCTTTCCCTCCGCAGATCTTTGGGTTTCGTCACCTGGGCAGGCCCGCTTTACCTCCCAAGAACAAATGGCAGCCTGACCCCTGACACACCTGAGGGGGCGGGTTGGTCGGCCCTTCCTGGCTATCATGCTGTGCTCCTCTGCAGGTGCACCTAAGGTACTTTTTTTGTGAGTCATATTCTGCCAGTGAGGCAGGTGAATCTCACAGGTGTCTGTCCATCTTATTGCTCAAGGAACCAAGGTCCCAGTCAAGGGCCCGGAAGATGGAAGAAGAGAGAGTTTTGGCCAACAGTGGTCACAAAGGGCCAGTGGCACTGCCAGTGTGAGGCCGGCTGGGTGAGGGAGGAGCATGTGGTCAGGATGGTCATCCTTGTCTCCCTGTTCTCTCACCCCTTGCAGAGAGTGCCAGTGACGTGGTCCCCCTGCAGAGGTCCCAGTCTCTCCCGCACTCAGCCACTGTTGCGCTTGGCAGGACGTCCGCTCCGAGCACCCCCGGAAGCTCAGTGCTGAGTGAGAGGGAGGCCTCTCGGCTCGACAAGTTCACGCAGCTGCTGGCCGGCCCCAACACGGACCTCGGTGAGTCCCTGTGAGGTGGTTTCTGAAGGAGACCACACGTGTCATTACATGAGACACACACACCCTGCGCCGTGCGCTGGGGGCAGCGGCTGTGCTTACATTCTTGTGCCAGGCCGTCCCTGAGACACTGTAGCTGTGGCGCTGGCTGCCTCTGGACAGAATCTGCTGATGCCTGTCCAGTGCAGTGTCATGAGGTGTTTTCTGTTCTGCCGTCTTTAATCCCGCAGCGCACGTCTCCTGCTGCTGTCTTGAGCGGCCCCTGGAAGCTGACCAAGTGGCCGTCTTTCACAGGCCATAGGTGGAAGGCAGTGGCTCATGGCGGGGGGTCATCATCATCCTGGCTTTGTGATTTCTTTCTTTTTTTTTTTTTTTTTTTAGTACTGGGGGTTGAACCCAGGGCCTTGCGCCTGCATGCTCTGCAAGTGCTGGACCACTGAGCTGCACCCCCAGCCCTTTTTTTTTTTTTTTTTTTTTTTTTTTTTTACTTTTTGAGACAGGGTCTTGCTAAATTACACAGACTGCCTCTGGTCTCGAACTTGCAATCCTCCCGCCACCACCTTCTGAGTTGCTGTGATTACAGGCGTGTGCCACCGCACCAGGCTGCTTTGTGATTTCTTGTCATGGGCCTGGGGGGTCAGCTTGGCGGGTGACAGGCAACGCCCCCGTGGGGATTGGTGACACTGTTCCAAAGGCTGTGGGGAGATGATGGTCATGAACCTGAGCTTGGAGGCCCATAGTCCCTATGTGGACGCAGCATGCACTTGTCTGGCGTCTGCGGAGTACCTGCTCACGTCTCCATGCTTTCATTTGCTCAGCTCACTTTGATTGAGGGCCACCCTGTGCTAGGCTTTTGCTAGATGCTGGAACTTTTACAGGATTGGGAGGTGACCTTGGCCAAGAGGTCACTCTTAGCTGGGGAACAAAAGTCTTGGCCTAGAGAGTGGAGAGGTGCAGTGCTCATCTTGGCCAGGAGGTGGCAAGGGGGCCCCGTGCATATGCTGTGGGCTGCAGGGAGCTGGAGCCCTGAGCCAGGGGCAGAGGCTTTCAGGCAGAGGTCACCAGGATGCAGGAGATCTGAGGGCCATAGCTGAAGCAGGGCAGCTGGGGAAAAGTCTGGAAGCTCCTAAGACACAGCTCTGGTTCTGAGTCCAGTTCGCACCATAGATTCTTCCTCGTAGTTTTATTTATTTTTTGAGTCAGTCACATGTGCATATGTTACAATATCACAAAGCACAAGAGGGTGCACAGTGGAAATGAGCCTCCACTTTCCTCCCTTCCAGGGGTCTCGTTCAGGAGATGGCCGGTGTTCTAAACATTGTTTTTTGATGTAATTTTATGCTTACAGAAAAGCTGGAAGAAATATACAGGCAGCTCCCACGTACTCTATGCAGATTCACCAGTTATTTCCGTTTTGCCCAGCACCATTCCGTATGTATGTCTGTATATGAGTAGTTTTTCCTGAACCATCTAGGAGTCAGTCGGAGATATCCTGTCTCTTTATTCCAAAGAGCTTTACTGTGTACTTCCTTCCTGAGAGCAAAGACGTCATCTCAACATAATCATGGGATCCATGTCAAAATAAAGAAATTCAGCATCGATACAATACTGTCTTAACAATACTATTGTTATAATCCATAATCCATACTCACACATTCCCAATTAGCTCAAGAATATTCTCTCTCTCTCTCCTTTTTTTTTTTCTTCCTGGTGCTAAGATTTTGAACCTAGGTCCTTGTGCATGCCAGGTGATTACTGTACCACTGAGCTGCTCCCCCAGTCCCTTTGTCATTTTTTATTTTGAGACAGGGTCTTGCTGAGTTACGCAGGCTGCCTGTGGCCTCGAACTCACGATGCTCCCATTTCAGTCGCTCGAGTCACTGGGATTATAGGCACGTGCCGCTGCACCTGACTCAAAGAACACTCTTTACGTCTTTTTCCTAGTCTAGAATCTAGAGCTAGATCATGCATTCCAGTCATTTATCACATCTCTATAGTCTCCATTTCCTTAGAACAGCAGCTCAGCCTGTCATTGTGTTTTTTGATCTTGACACTTTTGAAGAGCTTGGGCAGTTAGTTGTAGAATGTCCTTCAGTTGCTGTTTGATGCTCCTTCATGAGGTCCAAGTTATAATTTTGGATAGGAGCATCACGTCAGAGATGAGTGTTATTCTGTGTCATAGCAAGAGGCGTGGGATGTTCCTGTCTGTCTGTCCTAACATGATGGTGCCGATTCTGATCTCTTTAGGGGTGCTGTGCTGCCAGATCTTTTCACTGAAAAGGTATTCTTTCTCTCTTGATAAGAGGTAATTTGTAGAGAGACGCTTTGGACTCCATGTGTTTATATATTTTCTTTCTTCACATGAGTAGTAACAGTGTTCTGCACTTTACATTTTATTTTTATTTTATTTATTCTTGTGGTGCTGAGGATTGAACCCACATCCTCATGAATTTTAGGCAAGTGCTCTAACACTGAGCCTCACTTTTTGAGTTTGTTGTTGTTGTTAGGTGCTGTCGAGTCGTGTCCGACTCATAGCGACACTCATCGGGTTTTCAGTGGCATATTGTTTGGGGATTGCCTTGGGAGTGGGTTGCCACATCCTTCTCCCAGCGGTGCTGGGAATCGAACTTGGGACCTCAGAGACTGCAGAGCGGCGCTCTACCAACTGAGCTAAATCCCAGCCCGCATTTTTAAGTTTAGCTATGTATTTTCATATAATAGTTTATGGAGAACTGGATGCCATCCTAGGGATGGCCCATATTTATTTTACAAGCCCTCTACTGATGGGCATGTAGGTTATTACTGGCTTTCTGTTACGGTAAAAAACTTGAGACCTTTTCTTCAGCATCTGAGACTCCAATGATAGCATTCATAGAGCAGCCCCTCAGTGAGGGTGGTGAGAGAGGAGAGTAAAGCCTGGGTCTTGTGATGGTGGGTGGATGGAAGTTCCATTCACCAAGATAGGAACCAAGGGTGGCTTATGCCTGAAGGAGCAAATGCTTTTATTTATTTATTTTTTGGTGGTACCAGGGGATTGAACCCAGAGGCTTACACATGCTAGGCAAGTGCTCTACTACAGAGCCACACCTCATCCCCTGTATTTATTTGTTATTTTGAGATAGGGCTCTCGCTAAATTGCAGAGGCTACCTCTGGCCTCCTGCATCTGCTTCTGAGTAGCTGGGATCGCAGGCACGCGCTACCGCATCCAGCTCTGGAGCAAAGTCTTGGGTTTAGCCCCTTCCTTTCCTAGCATGCAGTGTACTGTCCCTGCTGGATTCACGTACTACTGAGGCAGCGTGGGGAGACAATCACATGGTGCCTGCAGGAGGAGGTTCTGGAGTTGGGCTGCGTGGGTGCAGAACTTGAGTGGGCTTGGTAACTCAGGATTCTGTGTCAGGTGTCCTTGTTCATCCAAAAGACGTGGTGATCGGAAGGAGCTTCCAGGTTATGTGAGATAATATACAAAACACTTACAAGGGGGTCTGTAGTTGTTGTTGGGTCAGACTCATGGCTACCTTGTGTATAACAGAACGAAACACTCTCTGATACTGTGCCATGCCCAGCACTATGTCAGTGCTTCTTTGCTAGTCATAGTTTTTTTAATAGCTCATTGTTTCAGGATTGTTTTGGGAGTGGGCTGCCAGGTCCTTCTCCTATTTTTGTGGTGCTGGGGATTGAACCAGGGCCTCAGCGAGCACAGAGCAGTGCTCTATCAACTGAGCTAAACCCCAGCTAGAAGAGTGCCTAACATATAGTTAATACTCCCAATGTCATGTATGTTTATTATTATTATTTTCATTTGCAAGGCACTGCTTAGCATCTAATTTGATTTTTATAATACTGGTTATTACAGTACGGTCATTTTTGCGGTACTTGGGGTTGAACCCAGGGCCTCACACTTGCATGCTTTGCAAGTGCTGGACCACTGAACTGCACCCCCAGCCTTTTTTTTTTTCCTTTACTTTTTGAGACAGGGTCTCGCTAAGTTATGCAGACTTCCTCTGGTCTCGAACTTGCGAACTTGCGATCCTCCTGGCTATGCCTGCCACGCCTGCCGCTGGGATCACAGGCGTGCGCCACCACACCCGGCCTAAGTAGGGTCACTTTTGTGGTAGATACTAAGTCATGGTAATGTCTAGACGTTTTCCTGGTTGTAGCCAGTGGTTTCTAACTGCAGGCAGGTGACCAGGAGATAGCACATGGAAACAAATCTGTCTGTTCCTGTTAGGCTCTGAGACCAGCTAGCATGTTTGTCACTGGAGCAACTTTTGAAAATTAAAATGATGCCTACAAATAAAGTGGGCAAGGCTTGTGAGAAGATGTGAGTACGTATGGGCAGTTCGAAGGTTAGCATGTAAAAGTGAAATTCTTTTGTTCGATTGGTGCAATTATGTTTTTTTCCTTCTTCAAAATTCTATTTAAATATCAGTTCTAAAGCCGGGTGTGGTGGCAATGCCTGTAATCCCAGCCTCTCAGGAGATTGAGGCAGGATTGCAAGTTCAAGGCCAGAAGCAGCCTGTGTAATTTAGTGAGACCCTGACCTAAAAAAAAAAAAAAAAGAGTTGGGAGTATATGCAGCCCAGTGGTGGTTGTTGTTGTTGGGTGCCATCAAGTCAGTATCTGACTCCTAGTGATCCTCATAGGGTTTTCAGTGGTTGACTGTTTCAGGATTGTCTTGGGAGTGGATTGCCAGGCCCTTCTCTCATTTTTGTGGTGCTGGGAATTGAACTCAGGACCTCAGAGACTGCAGCACAGCGGTCTACCAACTGAGCTAAATCCCAGCCCAGCCCAGTGATAGAGCACTTGCAAAGCATGTGCGAGGCCCTGGGTTTGGCCCCTAATTACCACAAAAGAACTTCTCAAAACCCCAATACCCAATCAAATCTGAAACCAAAAAGTTAAAGCCAAAACTGTCAAAGAGAAGCAATTACTGGATTTATGTATTAGTGGCAAATGAAAACATGGCGGGTAAGTTGCCTGTTTTCCTAAGGCCTTTACAACAACTCTGAAGACAGTGGATGACGTTATGTTCGCATTATGTAAAAACCTAAGTGGCAAACATTTGCCAGTATTTGAGAAGCAAATTGCTGATATGCAAAAAGCACCTGCAGAAATGACTCTAGCTGCTAAATGTCACCCTCCAGCCGGGGCTGCTTTCTTGGTTTAGCTTATGCTCTGTTATGGGCCGGGGACAAACGTAGCAAACAGAACTTAACAGCTCATCCCCTTTTCACACGGACCCCATGTTTACTCAGACAAAGACGGCCTGCTTGGAACCTGAGAAATGACACTTGTGGGCCTTCATCTTTATCTCCTGCATGTGGTAAGTGGGAGCACGGTGTGGCAATATGCAAAACACAGGGTGTCCTGAGAGCAGCTGAGTGACTGCCCTGCAGCAGGGGGACCTCGGGGCAGGCTGAGTGTCACCTTCCCTTTGAGTAGTGGGTCCAGCACTCAGCCGTGGGCCGGCTCCCCCAGGAGCTGGGCTTAAGATGCGGAGCACAGTGTGGAGGACGGTGGGGAGGAGACATCAACGGCGCCTGGGGAGACTGATGGGAGCTGTCGTGACAGCAGGAAGGGGTGCCTCTGGCCCCGCCCTTTCCCAGTGGCCTGCCTCCCAGTATAGTGGCTGTGAAGGAATCGGCCCCACCCTGGCCCCACCCTGGCTGGTCCTTGCGAGGGCGGGAGGGGATTTATGTCAAGTTCATTTGCTCTGCCAGTGCTTGTTGAGCATCTGCTGAGCTTGTAGGCCCTGGGGAGGAGTGGGGAGCCAGACCCCGGTGGGCCCACCCTCTAGGAGCTGGCACTCTTCTGGGGGGGGGACAGACAGACAGACAGACAGACTCAGGCCTCCAGAAACCATGAGAAGGGAGTAGGTGCATGTGGAATAAAGCGGTGCTGAGGGCTATAGCCAGATGCTGCTTTCCAGTGGGACTAGGGACCTCCTGGTGAGTCCTTCATGAGGGGAGGGGCTTGAGGGTGGGGGAGGACGTTCCAGGAAGAAGGGCCGAGGTGCAGAGGTCAGGCTGTGTGGTGGTGTGGTTCATGTGCTTGAGGAGTGGGAGCAGCTGCTGAGGCCCTGGGTCTCTGGGCAGGAAGGGGCGTGGCCCCAGGGCTGAGAGGGCCAGGGGAGGCGCTTTGCTTTTGCTCTGTGCACGGCAGGAGGCTCTGGGAGGTTTGGAGCCTGAGGGGAGCTCTGAAGGAGGTGCCACTGAGGACTCCTGGCAGGGTGTGGCCTCTGTGGGCAGGGAGGCTGGGAGGGGTGTGGGGAGCCCAGGGCCTGGGGAGGGGACCGGTGGGTGTGAATTCCAATTCTGTGCACTGGCAGTGGGCCTGAGGGTTGGGGCTGGCTGACTGGAAGAGGAAAGAGCCAGCCATCGTAGTGTGGAGCCTGGGAGCTGCAAGGGTAGGGGAATCCGTGGCGGGTACAGAAACCAGAGCATGGCTGAGAAGCGTGTCATCTCACTGGGCAGACAGAGTCACGGCCGTGTGAAACAGAGAGCCAGGGAGACCAGTGTGTCCCAAAGACTGCGTGACCGCAATTATACATTAGGGGAGTATACATTAGCCCCTCATACCTTAGGTTAGTAAGCGCTGCCAAACACCCAAATACCACCTGCCTGCTCCTTGTCGCTGGTTTTCTGGTGAGGAGGTTGTGTCCAAGGTTAAGTAACTGGCGGGTGAGATGGGGACCCCGTTGACCCTGGGGTAGGCTCCCAGCTGCCAGGTCTCACTGGTTTCCACTTAGTGCGGAGAGCCCGCCTTGTGCATTGTGGAGCGGCTCTGAAGAGCTGTTCCCGCATTCCAGTGTCGAGCGTTGCCCTCTAGTGGCCAGATGCAGGCACTGCAGCATGCCCCACATGACTCCTAGGAGCTGTGAGCTGCTCTGGTGGATGTGTTCGCCTGTTTGTGGTCAGGGCGTTTACTGGAAGGTGACAGCAGGCTCAGAAGAGATGATAATGGGACAGGGACAGAGAAAGCACTAACCCCTTCACGCTTGCCCTGGCACCTCATCTTGCCCTGGAAGGCCACTTGGGGCCACCAAAAGGCAAAGTCCCCATGGCCAGGACACAAATCCCCACTCAGTCTTTGTGATTTTACGTGGCCCCTAGTCCATCTGCACTTCTGTGGATTCAATGCCCCAGCCACACCCAGCTGCTGCCCCCTGCCCTCCAGTCCTCCCTCCATCTGCCTCCCTCCACCCCCTCTGAAGCCCGCTCCGTTCCCCATCTGCTCTACCTTTGCTCCTGCATCTCCACCTGGGCCGCTGCTTGCCTGTCCTCTCTATTCCTTTGTTTTTCTGCCCCAGGGGCTTAAGGAGGCGGGTTTGTATTCTGTTTCTAGCTGGGGGTGTGGACAGATGGGTTCCTGAGCTGGAGCCTCCTGTAGCTGAGGTGAAACGAAGCTTCTTCACCTCAGCACTTTGGGTGGGTACTGAGGGCAGCATGTGCTGGAAGGTAGGGGGAGAGAGATGGGTGGCAGTGACTGTCAGGGATCATGGGCAGACTGCCTCTGACAGCTTAGCTTTGTCTCTGCTGTGGTGGTTTTAGGACAAGGTACTTCATGAAAACTATAAAATTAAAAAAAAATGGCTGCTGTACTTGGTTTTCTATTGTTATACTGAAATACCTGAGACCAGAATGTTTATAAAGAATGTTGTTGTTGTTAGGTGCCGTGGAGTCATATCCAACTCATAGCAACCCTCATAGGGTTTTCAATGGCTTATTATTTCAGGATGGCCTCGGGAGTGGATTGCCACATTCTTCCATTTTTGTGGTGCTGGGAATTGAACTCGGGACCCCAGAGACTGCAGAGCGGCGCTCTACCAACTGAGCTAAATCCCAGCTCCTTATAAAGAATAGAAGTTATTAACTGGGTGTGGTAGCATGTGCCATGTAATCCCAGCACTGGGGAGGCTGAAGCAAGAGGATCAGCCTGAGTTCAAGGCCAGCCTGAGCTACATGGCAAGACCCTATCTCAAAACAAAACAAAAAGAATAGTTATTTGGCTCATGGTTCTGTGGGCTGAGAAGTTCAAGACCATGGCGGTGGCATCTTCCTGGCCTCTGGTGAGGCTTTGTGCTGCATTATGACGTGGCAGAGGACTTTGGTGAGACAGACCAGGTGTGCCCCCTGGGTGTCTCTTCCTCTTCTTATAAAGCCACTGATGGCAGCACGGGGCCCACCCTGATGATCTCATCCAACCCTGATTTCCTCTCAAAGCCCCACCTCCAAATACCATCAACACGAATTGACGGATTCAGTTTCTAGCATTTGAAATCTGGGAGATAAATTCAAACCGTAGCAAGGGCTGGTGAACTGTACGAGACTGCGCAGGTGTCTGTTTCCTCACCAGCGGCTGCTCATCCGAGGCCAGGGCCACGAGGGTGTCAAAGCTGTGGCTAGATCTTTGGTTCAGTGTCCACTGTTGCCCTAGTGCCTTGGACAGGACCTGGCACATGAGTGGGGCACAGCCTGCGTTTGCGGAATGAATGTGAAGGCTGTAGTATTCTGTTGAGACCTTGCAAGGGGCCCGATGCTTTGGCTGATTCTGTCCAGGCAGAGTGGGAGTCGGTGGTATGGGGTGTGAGAGCTTGGGGACAGAACGCAGGGCCCCTGTCCTCTCTCAGATTTATCTGTGACACACTGGGGGACTGTGAGCTTGCATTCTGTCAATGATAGCTGGCTGGAGTTGGCAGGTCTGAGCTTCTTGGGTTCTCCAGTTTCCTTGCTCCTTGGCTGTGCCTTTCCCCCAGTTCTCCTGTATTTCCGTTATTTTGGGTCTGCCACAGCAGCTCTTCTGGAGTCCGAGCAACACCAGCACGGCAGCTTCTGCCAAGAGTGTAGGTGAGGGGCTCTTCTCCACACAGCAGTTTTTTGTTTTTGAGACAGAGTCTCACTGTGTAGCCTAGGCTGGCCTCAAACTTGCAGTCCTCCTGCCTCAGCCTCCCAAGTGCTGGGATTACTGGCATGTGCCGCCACGCCCAGCAAGCCTGATTTTAAAGGCGTGTTCTAGGTGAAAGGCAGTTACCTGAGTGTGACTGAGGAGACCCTGATTCTGCTCCTGAACGCCTCCCTCCCCTCACACAGCAGCAGTTACGCGGGCCCAGCTCTGGGGCATGTTTTCCTCCTTTCCTCCTCGCACCCCACCTGGGATCCCTTCTCATGTCTCGTTGGCTTCATGTGCACAGCAACCTCCACACTGTCCAGGCTGCCGCATGAGCCTCCCCCGGCCCCAGGAGGCCCTGTGCCCAGGGTCTTCCACATCGCTCTCAGTGCCCTTTTAAAATGAGACCCAGATCCAGTACTTCCCCCAGCCAGCAGTGGCTCAGGGTGCGCGGGGTTGCCCGTGGGCCTGAAGATGGCACTCCAGGCCCGCCGTGCTCTGGCCTGTTTCTCTTGGCCTCATTTCTTCTCCCTCTCCTGGGAACGGACGAGCATGTCCATGCCTCAGGGCTTCTGTACTGTCCTTCCTCTGCCCTGGATTTCTGTGTGACTTAACTTCTTCGAGGTCTCTGGGCAGATGCCACCCCTTTGTCAGGCCCCGACTGTTCTGTCAACAGCAACAGCCCTGCCCACCCCAGCATGCCCCCTTCTGGTGTGCCCTCCTGTTTTTTTTTCTCTTCCCCTCTCATGTCCTACTTGCCTGTTTCTGTCCCCCATGTCCCTGCTTGAATGCAGGCCCAAGCAAGGCTTGCTGTTGTCTGTCTTAAGCTCTGCTCTGTCCTCAGGGCCTTGCACATTGGGCGTCACTTAGCAGGCACTTGCCACTGGAGGGTGTTGACTAATTACATGTCTCTCTCCTCTGCACCGTGTGTGATTCTCTCTAGTTCTGTTTTGTGTCCTTAAAAAATTACTAGTAAGTAATTATTAGTAATATTCAAATGTGAGCTCTATGACAGAATTATACTTCCTTAGGCCAGGGACAGTGTTGGCCACCTGAAGGGTCTTCGCTCGCACCTTCCATTCCACGGGTTCCCCCGGTATCACCGATGCCCTTTCTTCTCCCTAGCCTTTGCCTAGGGCCACGGCAGGTTTTCGCCCATGTGCTTCCTGCCTGTTTCTTTCCTCTGCATCATTTTCTCACTATAGGGTTTCTGCAATCATCATTAACGGGAACGTTATTGAAAGTTAGAGAAATTAAAAAGGTAATATATGCAACAAACAGAAATTGCCAGTGTTTACACCTGTTTTATCTATTACAGTATGAGCTTTCCCTTTTCCCCTTCCTAGTTACCTCTTAATAGGTTCTTACCAAGCCTTTCACCTCCCAAGGAGAAGTTCCTCTCAGCGGTTATTTCATCTGCAGTCCTATCTGCTGGGCTCCGGGAAGGGAGTCTGAGAGCCTAGGTACACCACCGGCTCCTGACTGGCAGGGCATTGCCAGTATCATTTTTTTCTGGATGATAATTTCTCTGCTAGATGTGGTATTTGAATAGCGTGTAGTACCACTGAGTTTAAAACAACCAATTGAATATGATTTGGCAAATGTTAAGTATTTCATTCAATATCTACAGTAAGGTGTATCTTTAGTTTAATAGGGAGCTTTTCAAGCTCTTTCAGATAACTTGTTTCTATTGAGTAATGAGTTTTAGTATGTAGTCTTAAGGGCAAATGTTAAAAAAAGTGTATAAGTCTGCTGTATAGTTTTAAAGGAGCAGCCTTAAAATCAGTATCTTAAGTTTGCCTTTTTCTCTTTCTTTTGTACATTAGGATACTAAATGATTAGCAATTATGAGACTGTGGTACTTTCTGTATTTGAGGGATAAGAGAAGAAAAGTGGGGAGACATGCAGGAATTGCTGGGGTTCATTGTGCCTTGTTCTCTGCTGCATTTTGTACTTGTAGCTTACCTCTATTATTTTATTTTTGCATTTAATAAAGTATTTGAGTTTGTGCCCATCTATTCACTGTACAGACTATGAGCTTCTCGTAGGCTGCAGCTCACTGCTTGTGACCTGTGACAAGGACATATGCGGAGCATTCTCAGGAAATGCCAGTGAGGTTAATGGAGCGGCCAGCTGTTAGTTTATCTCCTGCCCACTGTTTTTCGGTGGTTATCAGTATTGCTGGTTCACCACTTGACGTGGAGCACCTTATAATTAGGGGTGTCAAACGATATGTTTTTTCTGCAAATAACAGAAAACCAGAATCAAAGACCTTTAACAAATACGTGTATTTTTCTGAGAGATGTCTGGACATGAGATGCTGTTGGCATTGGTTTACTGGCTCAGCGATGTCATCGGAATCTAAGGTCCAAATCACTTGGCCTCTCATCAGTGTCCTCAAGGTGGCAGGCACCATCTTGTGGTGGTCCAGAGGGCAGGGTCTTTGGAGTGTATCTTGTCATGAAAGGAGATTTTTGAACAGAGTGAAGTCAAATGGCCAATCCTGGCTACCAGGAGGTGATGATGGTGACGGTGATGGTGCTGCTGCTGCTCCTGCTCCTGAAAACGGTACTGGTGAGGAGGGTGATGATGAAGTGGTGACGGTGGTGGCGGTGGGGGTAGTGATGATGATGGTGGTGGTGGTGGTGGTGGCAGCTACGATGGTAATGAGGGCGAGGGTAGCGATGATGGCGACATCCTGTTCACTCTGTGCAGGGTGCTATTCTCAGGGCTCCCACGCACTTCATCCTCCCTTCACCAGGCTGGTACTATTATCTGTTTCACTGATGAGGAACAGACAAGTATTTTGCCAAGGGTGTACGCCTAGTGTCAGGACTTGGATTCGACCCCGGCTGCTGGACATGGAGGCCCTTCTTGTAACCTTTGTGTGTCAGTGAGTATGAGGCAAGGGTAGTGTTGGCCTTGCTAGCAAGCCGGCTGTCCCAGCAGGGCCCTGTCCATCCCCCAGCCCTCCCCTGGCCTTCTGTGAGGTGGCTCTTGAGCCATCTGCTTGCCATAGGCTGCCCCTCCTCCGTGCCCTTCCTGCTGGCACCCTTCCTGGTGGAGCTCTGCCGAGTAGCCTTGGGCTGGGCTGACGCTTTCCCTCCAGAGGTAAGGGGGTTAAGGAGGTGGCGGATGGCCGGGGAAGGGAGGTGCGAGACGAGGTCGGAGGGCCGGGGTACGGTGGCTGTCTGCCGCCACTTTCGTCCTCCTCTGGACCTCGTCTCAGACAGGTCAGGAGCCGGAGGCTCTGCTCTCTGGGGGACTTCCGTCTGGGAAGTTCTGCTTGGTTACTGTCCTTTCCTAGCGGAAGGCCCTGGGGCCCAGAGCCTCTCAAGTTCCCCATTGCGGATGCTGCCCTGTGCTGTCCGGTGGCTCCAGGAGGCTCAAGGACTTATACAAGGAAGGGAGTTGGTTATGTTACAGATGCAAAGCAAGAAGGTGGAGAGGAACAGGAGAGGTCCCTGGGGTGCTCTTTGGGATTTTGTTGCTCACTCGTCCTGTGTGATCTCGAGGGGCTGGAAGAACTATTCCCCTATCTTCCCAGGTGGAAAACTCAGCATCAAGCACGCAGGGACCAGGGTTGCAACCATGGGCGCCCTCGTGGTCTCTTGGCCTGGCTCTCACTCCTGGCCTGTACGGACGACAGAGGCGGTGGGGTGGCAAAGCAGACCCAGCCCCGTGCACCTGGGCCTCGGCCATGCAAGGGCAGTGGGTGGTAAGCTAACTCAGCAGGAGCAGGTGTCTGCGGGGCCTGGAGACCGGTCCCAGCAGCTGACTGGCAGCCGCCCAAATGGCAGAGGCCTGCGAGGGGCAGCTGTGAGGCCCACTTCTGCTGTGCTGCAGAAACGGGGGTGTGGGGGTAGCTTCACCCCCGATGGGTCCAGTGCATGGTGCGGTGGCTCCGCTGCACCTGTGCTCTGCTCGGCATTTTACCTTCAAGGACCAGATGTGGGGGGCGCAGCGAGTGCGGCATGCTGTGGCGGGCTGTCACCTTGCTGCTGCCAGGTGTTGGTTGTTTCCCTGACTGCCTCTCCTTCTGGGGCTCTTTGAGGCGGGGGCCCCTTGGTGCCCTTGCTGAGGGCTCTGTCATGTGTCAGCGTGGGCCACTTTCTGGTCTTTCCTGTGTGGTCAGGCAGTCTCCCTGGGAGCTGTTTCTAAGGCACAGTGGGTTTGGGTTTCGGGATACTCAGCGGGAGGATTCAGCTCCGCCTTGGCCTCGGAGGCTGCTTTGCCTGTGGCACGCTGGCCCCTCCTGCAGGCTGTCTCACTGCTCTGGTGCTGACCCTGGGTGGTAAGTGGGGTAGTAAGTGGGGTGGCAGGAGTCCCATGGAACCCATTGTGCACACGAGGAAATTGAGGCTCAGAAAAGGCTGATGAACTGGCTGCTCGGGATGAGAAGCCACAGGTAGCAACAATCTTTAGATGTAATGTGCTTTTCTTTGTATCGGACACCACTCCCCTCTCTTCTCCTCCCCTCCCTGCCCCTTCCCTTTTCTTTCCCTTTCCCTTTCCCTTTCCTATTCCTTCTCCCTTTCTTTTTGTGGTACTGGTGAGTCGAACTCAGGGCCTCGCAGATACTTTGCAAGTATTCTACTACTGGGCTGAGCCCCCAGCCCATTTTTTAATTTTTAATTTTGAGTCAGGGTCTCACTAAATTACGTGGGCTGTCTCTGGCCTTGAACTTGCAATCCTCCTGCCTCTGCTTCCCAAGTCGCTGGGATTAGAAGTGTGTGCCACCACACCCGGGTCTTCTTTGTTTACTTTAATAGGATATGAAAAATTCATTTGTAGACGTTTGCTACAGAATCAAATCATTGATAGTGACACCAACAAAACAGGAAGACATTTCTGAGCACCAAGAGTGTGGGGAATGGGGGAGAACTAGTGCGGTCTGCGTTGCTCCTGCGTACCAAGGGATGGTATACGGGAAAGCAGCTGCTGAGAGCAGAGAAATACTGGCTTTTGTGTAGGAAGGTGGAGAGTGTCACTGTTTTTCCTGAAGCTATTGTGTGGGGTGTGGCAGGGCCACGTGAGGCTTTGGTGTTCAGCCAACTCTTAAGATACCTGGGAAAGTGCTAGAGCATGTTCAAATTGATCCCCAGGGGAAAAGTTCACGTTTGCCTGAAATGCTTAAAAACAGGATGCCATTTTCCTTTCTTCTTTTTTTTTTATTTAAACAAAAAAAAAAATGAAAAAAAAATTTTTTTTGTAGTACTTGGGGGTTAAACCCAGGGCCTCACACATGCTAGGCGAGTGCTCTACCATGGGACTGTACGCCCAGCTCCTTTTTTTATTTTTTATTTTTAGACAGGGTCTTGTTGAGGTGCTCAGGCTGCCTCTGGAGTTGAGCTTGCAATCCCCCTGCCTCCGTGCTCCGAGTAGGTGAGATCACAGGCATGCTGTTGGCGTCACGTGCTTCAGACTGGGGACCCACCCTCACCACCTCAGTTCCCTCTTTATGGGCCCCGTCTCCAAACCCTGCAGCCACGCTGGGCGTTTAGGCTTCATTGTATACCTTTTCAGGGACATAGCCCAGTCTTCGGCACTTGTTGTTGTTGTTGTTAGGTGCTGTCGAGTCGGTATCCGACTCATAGCGACCCTCTGTACAACAGGTGAAACACTATTGTCAGTGCTTCTCTGCTGTTTATAGGGTTTTCAATGGCAGATTGATTTTTGGGAGGGGGTTGCCAGGTCCTTCTCCCAAGCCTAAAGCACCTGGTGTTCCCAGGCGGTCTCCCATCCAGGTACTAACCAGGCCCGACCCTGCTTAGCTTCCGAGATCTGACGGGATCAAATGCCACAGGGCTATAGCTGCAGGCTTCTTCGGCACTTAGGCTACCTTTTTCTTACCCACCTTTAACCCAAGACATAACCCATGAATTTGTTTTAGGTTTCAGAAGTAAGAATGACCATGTTATAGAAAAGCAAGAAGTTTAACTTAAGTCACCCCACTGCCCAGAATCTTAGCATCTTGGGGGATATGGTGGTGGGGGAAATGAGTGTGGGCTTTGGGGTGGAGTCAGATCCCGCCACACGTTGCCATTTGCCAGTAGAGTGACGTGAGCAGCGTTCTGTGGATTTTTAATTTTTTTTGAGACAGGATTCCTGTGTAGCTCAGGCTGGCGTTGAACTTGTGACCGTCCTGCCTTAGCCTCCCAAGTGCTGGGATTGCAGTCATGCATCACCGCACCCAGCTCTGATCTTTAAAACCTTTTCATCATCTGTAACACAGGATGATGATTCTTGGCTGGTTGCTTTGGACGTGTCATGAGGCTGCTGCAGGGCGTGGTTAGCAGGGCCCCTATGTGGAGGACAGTTCCCTGGCGGCGGCTCCTCATCTCCATCTTGTCCTGTGCGTCCTCCCCCGACCTGTTTTTCCCGCTGAGGCCGCAGGAACATGATGCGATTTACTGTCTGTTTTTTTCACTTAATATTATGCCATAAGCCTTTCCCATGGCGCTGCCATCTTCATAACCGTCATTTTAAATGGCTGTGTAATGTTCTAAAGATGATCTTTACTGAAAATTGTTACGAAAATTGTTTATCTGCCTAAATCAACATCTAATTTATGTGCTTAATCAATACATAGATATGTTTAGTAGTATTCAAAACATGACATAAACACTGGCATCAGAAATGTTCACTGAGGCTCTGGAGGGGTGCAGGGAGGCGGAGGAGGCTGGGAATTCTCAGGGCTTGCCACAGTGTCTGGGGACAGGAGGGTTTATTTTTATTTTTTATTCCCTGATGATTTTAATTGGAAAAGCTGCGCTCTGATGCAAGGCTGAAGAACTAAGTGGTCTCTGAGGCTCCCACAGTGACACCTCTCCTTCCCCACAGTCCAGCTGTGGTCCTGCTGTTCGTCACCTCCTTTCGGGAACTGTCCTGCCCACACCGAAGGAAACACACGTTGGTGCGTGTAGACCCCTGTACCCCCGCCCATTCTGATAAAGGGACAAATGTAAGCACAGCAGTGCCATGTGCTTCTTTTCTCAACTAAAAAGGACACGCCTAATACAGGACAGACACAGTACTCAGTTGTAGGGAAAAATTGGGAGAAAATTGGCAAAAACCCCCAAACTGGGAAAATGGCTTTTAAAGATCTGGTTTGTAAGTTAGAAATCTAGGGAAAATGAAAGTAACTTGATTGGACGTTTGTACGAAACCCTTCACAAGTCCCCCGAACCTGATTGGACAATTGGACTCAAAGCTGATTGGCTCAGACCATTCTGAGGGTGAACTATATAAGGAGCTGCACTGAGGCAGCTCGCCCCTTTTTCACCCAGACCACCGATGAGAAAACAGCTCTCTCTTGCCCAGACCACTGATGAGGAAAGATATCTCTCTTGCCCAGACCTTCAACCACCAACTAAATAAGAACTCTCTCCGTCTGACCACCAATGAAGCAAGAACTCTCTCCTCATGACCACTGAGAGCACCAACATGGGTGTTTGTGCCTGGAAGGCCAAAGTGTGCAAGGCTTTTCCTTTCTCCTGTCTCCGCTGGCGTCCCGAGGGCCACAGGAGTCTGTGCCCCTCACCCAAGGGTCCTGAGTGAATTGTGTTTAGTATCTGTGTGCGTGGCGGCGCTGCCTGTCCGAACATCTGGGCCGGACCAGGAAGCATGCGCCCTGCACTCAGTCACCCTTCATTTTACTCACGAGGGCCAAAATATTCTTTCTTTTGAAATTGAAGTTCAGATAGCACACAGAAACCATGGTAGCGCAAACAGTTCAGTGCACACCCGCCTGCTGATGAGCAGCCATCTCAACCGTCCGTAACGCAGAATTGGCAGAAGTCTGTGCATCAGGATCACAGCGGTTATGTAATGAGGACTTCTTATTCTTAAAGCCACGCGGAGAGAGAGCCCTTCCTGTGGCCCTCCAGGCTGCTCCTCTTCAGTCGTGTCCCGTGTTACACATGTAAGGATCCTGTGGCCTCCTGAAAATACAATATCAAGTCTGTCTCTTCACCCTTGTGTAGGTGCCACTGCCAGCCAGGATAACAGAGGCTCCAGGTAATTTGAGCAGCGCTGTGCTGTGAGGTGGAAGCAGGGCATGGTCCAGCAGGTGGCATGCGCTGACCTCCTAGAGCTGGTCCTGCTGGCATCCATCTCTGGAGCGCCTGCTGGTGCTGAGCCTGGTGTCCATCCTAGTCTGGTTTGTCCTTGGGTCCATCTGAGGGAGCTGCTATACTGCATGTGTTAGGGACGTGGCCCCTGGGTAGAAGTGGCTGCCATGTCTCTCAGATGTGGAATCCCAGAGCTTACCACTCCACCGGGATGCCTTTGGACCAGGACTTGGGGTGTAGGTGGGTAGAGCGTGCCAGTGTGCTGGGAGTTTGGAGACAACTTCCCTTGTTTCCGTGTTGTTTGAAGTCATTGTTGTAGATGTGAGCCACCAACCAGTCACTCCTTTTAGGTGTTAGGAAACCAAACTTTAGAGTAGCTTTGGACGGACGGCACCCGAGAAGGGGAGAATCAGGCCCTCTTCCCTGTGCTGTGTTGTTCCCGTGAGTGTGAGCAGCGCCCCTGCTGGGGCCGACCCAGAGGAGCAGTGGCGTCTGCGCTGGACAGAGCCACACAAACTGATGGCATGGTTCGTCGTGGTGACTGCATGCTTCTTCCACATTAGAATATTAAACCATTTGGAATCAAATTATCCCTTTGGGGGATCAGCAGAGATCTTTTGCGCGACACTGGTAGCATTCTTCATTTTTGCTCTTTTGACAGTGTACGGGTGGCTTTCGGCGCGAGGAGAGGGCAGGTACTGTGGCAGAGCCAGGCCCGGGCACCTCCTTTGCTCAGCAGTCCTCCAGCCCTTGGCTTGACCCCTCGCTTCTCTGGGCACTGTGAATACTTAAGTGGCAGTTTGAAATGCCCCAGCCATCTTTTCTTTGGGGCTTCCACGCCTCTTCCCTCTGTTTTGCCCAGTGAATGTCCTTTGTGTAGGATCTGGCGCCCTGAAGGTGTTCCAAGGTGTGTGTCGGATGCAGGTTCACCTCACCTACAGTGCGTCTCGGCTAATGGGCGACCCTGGGCCTCCAGCCAGTCCTGGCCTGGTTCCCCTGTGTGTGTGTATGTGTGGATCTGTCCCCTGGAGCTCCTTGGTTGAGCTGTGGCCTCAAGGGCCAGCCCTTAGGATGGGGAAGTTTTCATCCCAGGTTTGTAGTCCCAGGCGTGCGGCTGCACTGCTGGTGTTCCAGGCTGCAGCGTGGCCTACAGCCACCCTCGGTGCCTTCGAGCCAGGGAGCCGACATGGCCAGGCTGGGTGTCAGGGTCCAGTCACTTGACTGTGGTCAGGCCAGGCCTCGTCACCACACGCCCTGGGCGTACGGCCGTGAACTAGCGTCAGGCTCCTGTGCGTGGGTGGGCAGTGAGCACTGGATCCTCAGGGAGCTTGTCATGGCCAAGGTGGGAATGTGGTGAGGACCGAGGCCACTGTGGGCCGGCTTCGGTGCCTGGCATCGGGCTGGTTAGCAGGGCCGGCTGCATGGATGGGGAGTTGGCAGTGGCAGCTGCTGGTCAGCACACCCAGCAGAGGGCACAGGGCGAGGTGGCAGGCTCCCCTGCTCTCCATTCAGCCTGCAGACCTTAGAAGGTGCTTACCCAGGCCCACTCTGTGATGGACGGTGACTGCCCTTGAGTGTGTGGTGGGCTCCCTGGGGCTGCTTTGGGGAGCGCGTCGGGTCCCGTGGGTGAGATTCCAGTGGCTGGGCAGAGCGAGGCTGTCCCACCTGGGGACTAGCCTGGCCAGAGGCGCAGGGGAGGGCGGGAGAGCAGGGGAGTAGGAGCAGGGGCTGGTCCCGCTGCTCCCGGGTTGAAGGAGAAGAAGGGGGTCTCAGCACTAGGCTTCCGACACAGGCGCAGAAGCGTGGGGAAGGACCTAGGGTCACCCTGCTGGAAGCCAGGCGGGCCAGAGCCAGCTGGTTTTCATCTGCCACCCTGCGTAGACGCTGGTTCTGTGAAGAAAGTGGGAGTGGAAAAGCCAGGGACGCAGCTGGGCAGAGTCTCGGGGGGGCTGGCTGCCGGGTCAGCATCTGGTTTTGAGAAGAGCACTGCCATGGAGAGGAGGTGCTGAGGCCCTGGTCACCCCTGCCTCTGCCAGCCCCAGACCTCACCACAGACACCCTCCTTGGCCTCAGTTTCTTTGCGGGTAAAATGAAGGAATTGGCGCAGATGGTTCCCAGGGGCTGAATGTCTTTGACGCTTGCCCTGTGTCCAGTGGGTAGTTGGGAGCCATGGCATGTCCTCTGGAGGGGGAGCGGAGCGATCTGAACTGTGCTCTGAGGAGGTTAATCGCACTTCTGTTCCTCCGTGACAATCCTGCCGTAGGGGTAGCAGGGGCAGCGTGTGCGTGACACTTTGAAATTGAGCAGCGAGTGAATTACCTGTGCTTTGAGCTGGAGCTGGTTGGGACTCCCTCCTGCCGTCTCTGGGTCTCCCCTGCCGCCGCCTCCTGCCTGTGCCCTCCCTGGTCCCAGCCCTTTCTTTCCCGCACACCCCGTGGTCACAGCAGGCTCCAGGATAATGAGGCCGTTTGGAGCCGGCTTGTGGTGGTGAGCAGACACGAGACTTGTTCCTGAATCAGGAGGATCACAAGTGGCCGAACGGGAGGCTGGTGTTTAAAGCGTGCAGGCCCCGTGGCTCACACACACGTGCTGCTTTGGGCGATGCTTGGCTTGGCTTCCAAGCCTCCTTAGCCACTGTTCCCACTGGGTGCGGGGAGGTGGGGGTGGGCAGCCCATCTCTGCTTGGAACCACCTGCCAGCTACCTTTCTGGCGGCTGGCACGGCTCTGCCTGGTTCTCTGGGGCCGTACAGAAGTGGGCTTCCAGGGACAGTTGGTGTGAGGAATTGGCAGAAGTCTCACTGTGTTTAACTGAAATGGATTTTAGTTAAAGGCGTGGCCAGGCAGCTTAAACTCTGCGATGACTTTGTCGAACCTCATTGTGTCCGTTTGTCAGATTGAGGAAGTACCATTCGGTGTACACGAGACTGCTTACTGACCCCGTACCCCCAACTCTGCCTACACGAGACTGCTTACTGACCCTGTACCCCCAACTCTGCCTACACGAGACTGCTTACTGACCCCGTACCCCCAACTCTGCCTACACGAGACTGCTTACTGACCCCGTACCCCCAACTCTGCCTACACGAGACTGCTTACTGACCCTGTACCCCCAACTCTGCCTGTTTGACTTAATCTTGTTGTTGTTGTTGTTAGGTGCCGTCAAGTCGGTATCCGACTCATAGTGACCCTTACAGGGTTTTCAATGGCTGACTATTGCGGGATTGCCTTGGGAACGGATTGCCAGGTCCTTCTCCCACTTTTATGGTGCTGGGAATCAAATTCCGGACCTCAGAGACTGCAGCGCAGTGCTCTACCAACTGAGCTAAATCCCAGCCCGACTTAACCTTAGCATCCGTCTTTCCTTGCTGAGGTTCTTTGCCAGCCTCTTCCCGCTTGGGTTGGCCCTCTCAGTGTGCAGCCCATCTTCCCAGTGAGGAGTGTCTTCCGCATTACTGATCTGCCCTACTGTGTCCAGGCTGCTTATGGGGTGACTCATGTGGCTGCTCTGCCCATCTGTCCACCATCCATCTCCCTGGTGGCTCTCGAGGTCTTTTGGAACACAGGGCGCAGGTTTCATGTGCTTGTCTCTCCTTAATGACCTCCTGGATCAGCTCATTAAATGCCACACCAAAGCACATTCTTTTCTTCTGTTTCTTCATGGTTATTCCCTCAGTAAAGAGGCTATTGAATTACCAAGAGGAATTTTGTTGTGTGTGGCAATTCTATCAGGAGTCATTAAAACTTTCCTAGTCTTCTATGCTGGAAAACGCTGCCTCCATTATCTACCCCAAATACTAAAACGTAACACCTATTTAGCAGTGTCACTGTTGATCTTTACTGTGCGGCATTTAATTTACAGTTATTTTCAGTGAGATTGTAAATTTGCTGTGGCCAGTGTGGCTGTTTTTGAGAGGCAGAAATCATGTTTTCATTTTAACTTGTTCTTGTACCTTCTGTTTTTCTGGGTTGGAAGGAAAATGCTTTCACTAATAATGAAAATTCTTCCTCCCGATTTTATTCAGTTGCAGTGTGTGGAGAGCTCTCGTGAGGATGGGTTCAGGGGGTCCAGAGTTTCCGTCAAAATGGGAAGACAGGCCTGCTTGTAATTACAGCAGGGTGGGAAGGATGAGGGCGCCTGGCACGTGTGTGGCGCTGAGAGACACAGGTGAGTAAGCAATGCCTTCGGGGGAGTCGGCCTGGGGCTGAGGCCTCTGGCCAGGACAGCTGCTCCGTGGGGTCACGTCTGTTCTGGGCGACCACCACACCGGGTGGAGCTTCCGCCTTGGCTACACTGTGGCCTGGGACCGGGGCAGGGTTCCGTGAAGAGGTCCTTCAGAGAACAGAAGTGAGATCTCAGAGTGCGGGGCAGCTGCATGGCTTGGGCGTCTGAGCTCTCTTGGGCAGCAGAGGCGAGGCCTGGGCCTGGGCCCGGTGCTCCTAGAGGAGCTACGATGGTTTATCCCCTTCTGGGGCCTCTGCGTATTGGGACGTTCCATCCCCTTCCACTGAGTGCTGGGATGGCAGGGGTACGGGCCTTGTTGTCTTGTGGAATCAATTTGTCCAGTTTTCTATTTTTTTTTTTTTTTTTAATTTTTACTTTTTTGATATAGCGTCTCCTTGTGTTGCCCAGGCTGGTCTTGAACTTGTGGGCTGATGTGATCCTCCCACCCCAGCCTCCTCCATAGCTGGGACTGCAAGCTAGTGCCACCTTTTTTTTTTTTTTTTTTTTTTTTTTTTTTTTTTTTTTTTTTTTTTTTCAGTACTAGGGGTTGAACCCAGGGCCTTGCACCTGCATGCTCAGCAAGTGCTAGACCACTGAGCTGCACCCCCAGCCCATTTTTTTTTTTTTTTTTTTAACTTTTTGAGACAGGGTCTCACTAAATTATGCAGACTGCCCCTGGTCTTGAACTTGCGATCCTCCCGCTTCCGCCTCCCAAGCTGCTGGGATTACAGGCGTGCACCACCATGCCTGGCACACCTGGCTCATCTTCACTATTTTTTTTTCTTTTACTTTTTTAAGATTATATTAATTATTATTACTATTTTTTGTGGTACTGGGGATGGAACCAGGGCCCTTGCAGTAGGCAAGTGTGTACCCCTTAGCTAGATCCCCAGCACTTCTCTAAAGACCAGCCTTGAGCTTACCATTTTATTGCCTCCACTTCCCAAGTGGCTGGATTATCCTGGATAATACCTGGCTCATCTTTGATATTCTTACTTAACTTAAAATTATAAATGTTCAGCGTCTAAAATTTAGCAAATACTGACAGTAATAATAAGAAAGACAACAGCATCATTTGTTTTTTTTGTAGTGCCAGTGGGCTGAATCCAGGGCCCTGTGCATGCTTTGTAAGTGCTCTGCTACTTAGCCACACCCCCAGCCCCGTTTATTATGTTTTAAAAATTGACACAGGGCTTCATTAAGTTACACAGGCTGCCTTTGACCTTGTACTTGCTGTCCTCCTGCTTCCGCCTCCCAAGTTGTGGGATCACAGGCGTGTGCCACTGTACCTGGCAGCATCTAATATTTTTAGCGTTTACTTTGCCCCTGGTGTGGTATTAATTAGTATTTCATGTACATTTGCTTGTTCAGTTTACACCACCCCTGTGAGGTGGACATTTTCATTGTCCTTGTTTGCCAGACGAGAGACTGAGGCTCAGAGGGGTTAAAAACTTGCCCAAGGTTTGGACTTCCGTGTGCCTGAGGCCCCTAGGTGAGGTCTCACCTGCTGCTGCATGGTTCTCAAACCAGGGTCAGGAACAGAGATGGGAACACCTGTCACCACCACCCCAGAGGCTGCCCTGGGAGGCTAAGGGGGCCTGGCTTGTCTCCTCCGCAGGACCTTCATCGTGGTTTCCTCTCCCTGTGGATGTAGGATCAAGCGGTGGATGTAACGCTACATCTGACTGTTTTTATTTATAAATGTCTTTTCCCATGGCACTGATTTAATTCTTATTACATTTTTATTTTTTTATTTTTTGAGACAAGCTGCTTTTTTTTTTTTTTCCCATGGTACTGGGGGTTGAACCCAGGGCCTTGCATGCTCTGCAAGTGCTGGGCCTCTGAGCTGCGCCCCCAGCCCATTGTTTTACTTTTTGAGACAGGGTCTCGCTAACATACTCAGACTGCCTCTGGTCTCAAACTTGCCATCTTCCTGCCTCCGCCTCCCGAGCCGCTGGGATTACAGGCGCGCGCCACCACAGTTGGCTTGAGACATGCTCTTTTGAAGTGGCAAAGGTTGCGTCTGGTCTTGCATTCGAGACGCTTCTGCCTCAGCCTCTTCACTGCTAGGATCATGGTGTGTACCATGGCACCTGGCTCATTTTCTTTGAAAACATGATTGCTAATGGCGTTGTGGTATTCTTTCAAGCAGTCCTTTCTTCTCTTTGCTCACAGATGAACCATTCCTTAAGCCATGCTGCTATTATCTGGGCCTTTAAGCTGTTTGCAGTTTTTTTTTTTTTTTATTTATTGTAATTACTACCCCGCAAGGCACATCCCTGAAAAATGCCTCTCTGAGCTCCTTCTGTGTTTCCTTAGCAGGAATCCCTGAGCGGGAACTTGGTGTTAAATGAAGGCATGTCCTTGGTCACTTGTGAGCTTGCACTGTCTTGCTTGGCCCTATGGCTCCCTGATGGTCCTGGGTAGTTGGGTAGCAGCTGTTGACTCAATTACTCCTTGTCCTTTCATTTCATCTGTATCAGTGCTTCTGAATTGAGGTGCCCCTGGGCACACAGCAATTTATATGGACCCTCTGCTGCTGTCTTGCTCAGAGCATGCGGTCCCGCTTTCCCTGTGTGCCGCCTGCCACGGTCTTTCTGTGCAAGATTTCCTGGACTCCCCAAAGGCCAGTGAGCCGTTTAATGGGAGTGCAACCATTTTTTACTCTAATTAACTTATTCACTCTTTCACAAGTTCATTTAGCCATTTGCTCATGGACGTGTCCATTCACTTATTTGGAAGACCTACCTTTCTTTCTTTTCTTTTCTTTTTTTCCTATTTTTGTGGTACTGGGAGTTGAACCCAGGGCCTTGCGCCTGCATGCTCTGCAAATGCTGGACCACTGAGCTGCACCCCCAGCCCATTTCTTTACTTTTTGGGACAGGGTCTTGCTAAATTACGCAGACTACCTCTGGTCCCCAACTTGCGATCCTCCTGCCTCCGCCTCCTGAGTGGCTGGGATAACAGGCGTGCGCCACCGTGCCCACTGCCGGGAGACATTTCTTAAGCATCTGCCTGGTACTGGGTGCTGAGGGCCTGGGGTGGGGCTCACCTGTGCTGAGAGCGATGGCGCAGGCAAAGCAGAATTAGCTGTGTGGATGGGGTGGGAGGACTGGGATCTAGCTCAGTTGGTAGAGCACTGCATTGCAGTCTCTGAGGTCCTGAGTTCAATTCCCAGCACCGCAAAAATGGGAGAAGGGCCTGGCAATCCACTCCCAAGGCAATCCCGAAATAGTCAGCCATTGAAAATCCTATGAGGGTCGCTATGAGTCGGATACCGACTCGACGGCACCTAACAACAATAAGGGGGTGGGAAGGCAGGTGTGGACCCTTGGTCCCCATGAGGTCTGCTTGGGGGATGGAAGATGTGGGGGAGGAGAAGGCACTGCATGGAGGGGAGACCAGGTCTGCCCGGGGGCCACTGGCGAGGAGCAGCTGCAGCCTGGGGGGCAGTGCGGTGCACATGTGCATCGTGGGTGCAGTGGGCCAGGTGGGGTGGCCGGGGCTGGGTCAGGGAAGCAGTTTCGCCTTGGTCCTGCAGGTGGAGGCCTTTCCCTACTCAAGCACCTTCTAGTGTCTCCCTCGCTCTCAGGCCAAGGCCGGTTCTCTGGGTGCTCTCACGTCCACCCGTCTGTGGCTCTTGCTGCTCTCCTTCTTTGCTCTGTGCACCTTGTGCTTCTGTGGCACAAAAGCTGCCAGTCCGGCTCCTCATAGCCTGCTGACCCTTGCTTTTTTTTGTGTGTGTGTGTGTGGTACTGGAGATTGAACCAAGGGCCTCGCGCTTGCATGCTCTGCAAGCTCTGGACCACTGAGCTGCACCCCCAGCCGTTTTTTTTTTTTTTTAAACTTTATGAGACAGGGTCTTGCTAAATTATTCAGACTGCCTCTGGTCTCGAACTTGCGATCCTCCTGTCTCCGCCTCCCAAACCGCTGGTATTATAGGTGGGCGCCACCACGCCTGGCCTGTCTGTTGCTTCTTACTGTTCCTGGTCTCTGCCTTTCCCCCTGCTGCTGCCCCTGTCTGGCTCTGCCAGTGGCCCAGCCGTCCTCATCCTTCAGTGCTGGCCTCTGTGCCTCTGCCACTGGGCAGCTCCCTCTGGTCCTTTCCCCTCGTTCCCACATGCTGTGGCTCTGGAGGTGTCTTGAGGGGCCCTGGGTCGGGACATACCTGGCTTGGGCGGTGCTTTGTATTTGGTGAACGCATGGGCTTGCCCTTCGTTGAGTTGTTTTTGATCTTGCCTTTGTCTCAGTCAGACACGGGCGTTTAAGAAAGCCACTGCCACTCCCTGTGCATGGAGTGAAGTTTGCGTTTTCCAGGAAGGTTAGGGACCGTAGCCACAGGGGGCTGGAGGGAGAATAGTGTGGAGTTGGCAGGGTGCTCCTGGCTGTGGGCAGCACAGCAAGGTGGGAGCAGCTGTGTGTGGCCTCACGGAGTGTCCAGGTGAGTCAGCCAGGTGGTGAGGGCTGTGATTCCCCACTGTGCCAGGAATGGCGTGGCTAGCGCTGGCTGCAGATGAGCCGGTCAGGGATTTCGGTTGAACTGGGGCTTGAGTAGCCCTGGAGGCCCGTGGCGCTCAGCCCAGCAGAGGACGGAGGCTGCCTCAGTGGCCGGGGCCTGGGGCACAGCTGCATTTTCTTGGCACATGCCGGGGTTGCCTCTCCCAGACGCTCCTCATGCCAGAGATCTCGGATTCCTCGGCTGGACACCACCACTGCAGGAACGCGGGCAGCACCAGGGTCACCCAGACCTACGGGGAGCTGCAGGCCACGCCTGAGGGGTGTGGCTTTGCCACTCATCTCCCTGGGATGCTGGCTTGGGGTGAGGACATAGTAAGACCCCAAGAACAGAGCCTGCCACGAAGGTGGTGCTTCGTAAAGGGCTGTGGTGCTATGGAGGGCTCCTCCCGTGGCCACTTGTGGCTCAGCTCCCCTGCCTTTGCCTGGACTCCTGGGGTGGTTCACTCGGCCCCCAGCACTGCTGAGGTGCAGGTGCTGCTCCAGGCTGGGAGGGCAGCCGTGACCCAGACCAGCCAGGCCTCAGAGAGCTCTGACTGGAGGCTGCCACACACCTGATGCCACACACTGGAATGTACACCATCTGGGGTTCAGCACAGCACCTGCCAGGGGCACAACTGACCGAGGGGAATACGGGCTGCCTGAGTAGGTGCCACGTGGAGTGTTGTCCTTCCACGTTGAGGAAGCACTGAGCCACAGGTGAATCAGTTGTAATTTATTTTACTTACTAATCCAGCATGAAATAATATTTTCACAACTCATAAATTCAGTCTATAATAAATGTTGTTGTTGTTAGGTGCCGTCGAGTTGGTATCCAACTCATAGTGACCCTGCGTACAATAGGTAAAACACTATTATCAGTGCTTCTCTGCTGTTCATAGGGTTTTCAATGGCAGATTGATTTTTGGGAGTGGGTTGCTGGGTCCCTCTCCCAAGCCTACAGCACCTGGTGTTCCCAGGTGGTCTCCCATCCAAGTAATAACCAGGCCTGACCCTGCTTAGCTTCCAAGATCTGACGGGATCAGATGCCACAGGGCTACGGCTGCAGGCCCTGTAATAAATATAAGACCTTTTACTGAGCTAACTCACATTGTCCTTTGGCTTTGGAGGCTGGTGTGTCTTTTGCAGCTCAGTTGGGCCACGTTTCAGGGGCCTGTGGCCATGGTGGCTCGTGGCTCGTGTGTTGTACGGCACAGGGCTGGAGTGGGGAGGATTGAGGGTCTGGTCACTGAAGCGTTTAGGGTAGTCTTCCTGATAAAGTTGCAGTCAGCCGTGGGACAGTTTGGGGCAGAGCTGTCTGTGGAGGGACGTGTGGGGAGCTCAGGATGTTGACAGGCATTGGCAAGAAGGCCTCAGGGCTGTGCGGGGGAGAAAGGGAGAGAGAGCAGAGTCTGGGGAGGCATGGGGAGGTGTGATGTGTGCTGGGGCAGTGGAAGGTCAGTGAAGGTGATCAGCAGGGGTTGATGGGATGGGGCTTAGGCTTCCAGAAAATCACTGAGGCTTCTCTGGGGAGATAGGAAGAGCAGTTAGGGGGATGGTGTGAGGTCCAAGGACTGCGAGGCCGAGGAGCGGGCTGTGGAGGGGTGGTAGGAAGCATGGGGGCCTGTGGGGACCATTTCCAGGCTCCTGAGAGCGCACTTGCTGAGCGCCGGGTGTGACGGTCAGGAGGAGGCCCTCAGAGCGGCTGTTGGCCTGTGGCTGAGCGTCTGGAGGATGGTGGGGCCATTTACTGAGATGGGGTGATGGGGGAGGAGCAGATCCGGGGACAGAAGAGAATCTGATTGGGGCACGGAAAGCTTGAGGTGCCAGGGGGACACGTGAGCTGTGGCGGAATAGGAGGGACACTGTGGTGTATCTGTGGGGCGGGGATGCCAGAGGCACGTGGTCACTGCCTGTCATCCCTCTCTTCCTTGTGCAGACTTCCTTGGGTCAGCACAGTGTTTGTGCTATAAAAAACGGGCAATGTGTACGTTTTTCCTTAAAATAAGGCATTTGTGTGTGCAGCGGGCCTTATTGAAGTTTTAGGTCTGCAGATAACATCATAGTTAAAACCGGATACCAAACATGCACGCTCCAGGGAAGAATTCGCTTTGCCACCAGAAACGTCGCATAGCATCTTTTTCTCTGTGGGTGTGACCTTCACCACCTGCGTTTTCGTGGGGAAGTCCCGGGGAACCCTGCACCTCTCACCGAGCTGCTCAGGGCGGACCAGGCTTCTTCTGCGCCCTGCGAGCCAGGTCAGCTTGGAGGACGCAGTGACGTCACTGTTTGAAGCCGTCCCTGTCTCTTTACCAGTAGATTCTGGGAATCAAAGAGACATTTAAAGAATGTTCCTCCGTCTCTCATGAATTCTGTAATACCTCTGTTGCCAAAAAGATCGCAGGGAATCATTTTAAATAAAATGGCCCTCACACATTCAATACGCAGTACGAAAGAATACTTTTCAGCGGAAGTCCATCTACAGGCACTCTGGTGTTCTGTCTACAATTAACAATAAATCATGGCTCTTCCCATAATTAAATATTCTTCTGCAAGCAAACATTTAATAACTACACAGAGTCCCGTCATTCGGATACACTGCAGTTTGTTTGGCCACCCCCTACTGTTACTCATTTGCTTTTTTGCCGGTTTTCCCTGCTAGACACTGCCCGGAACATCCCGTGACTTACCTCTTTGCCATCATCTTAGGTTATTTTCTTGAGATAATTACTAGATGTAAAATTATTACTTCAAAAGATATGCCTATTTTTAAGATCTGATCACATTTTCTTTTTCTAACACACTGTGGGCTGTCTGTATTTCTGCTGTTGGTTTTCTGGGATGTTATTTATTTATTTATTTTTTGAGATGGAGTCTGACTGTGTAGCCCAGGCTGGCCTCATTGAACTCATGATCCTTCAGCCTCAGCCTCTCAAATGCTAGGATTACGGATATGTGCCACCATGCTTAGCTCGGACTGATGTTTGTATGACACTGTATTCTCATCCACATGTATTTGTAAGAGGGCTTCCTTTCCCTTCCCTTCTCTCCCTCTTGCCCTCGCTCTTTCTCTCTCTTTCTCCCCCCCCTTTCTTTCCTATGCCCTTTACTTTTCATTAAAAAATAAACCTTCAGAGTATCAAAATCCAAGGGCAGTGTTTCCTATCAGTCTTTCATAAGAAGTGGATTCTTTGGCTGAGTGTGGTGGCGCATGCCTGTAATCCCAGTGACTTGAGAGGCAGAGCCAGGATAATTGCAAGTCTGAGACCAGAGACAGCCTGTGTAACTTAGTGAGGCCTTATCACAAAATAAAAATTCAAAAATGGACTGAGGGTGCAGCTTAATGGTAGAGTGCTTGGAAAGCATGTGTGAGCGCTGGGTTCAACCTCCAGGACTCCAAAAACCACCACCACCACCACCACCACCACAACAAGCAAAACCCTCAAAACTTCAATTCTCTGGATAGCTTTGCTTTTGTATTTTCTTTTTTGGGGGAGGGTAGAGCGGTGAAGAATGCTACCAAATTTGTGGTGATGAGCATGTACCAATTAATTCCAAGTCTGAGGCCTTGTATAGAAATGAAAGAAATAACCGTGGGGTAATTTTGTTGTTAGGTTGTTGTTAGGTGCCGTCAAGTTGGTATCTGACTCATAGCGACCCTCATAGGGTTTTCAATGGCTGACTGTTTCGGGATTGCTTTGGGAGTGGATTGCCAACTCCTTCTCCCATTTTTGCGGTGCTAGGAATTGAACTCGGGACCTCAGAGACTGCAGTGCAGCGCTCTACCAACTGAGCTAAATCCCAGCCCGTGGCGTAATTTTAGGTAAGAGAATTTACAAATGTTATGATCTGTAGTAGGAAGCTTTTTATTTTGTTGCAATACATATAATAACCTAAAAGATAGTCCTGAATTGAGCCTAGTATCACTTGAATATTATTTTCCTAGACAGTGAAATTATAATGAAAGGGATCATGACTTATTATCTTTGCATCCATGTGTAGCTTGAATATTGCTTTGCCTGTGTTTATTACCCAACAGCTAAATGCTTTGGGAGTGAGAAATCTAAGTACATCTATGACACTGGTGAGGTCACAAAATATCTGAGCTTATTCATGCATTTTCTTATTAATTTAGTAGTCATTGCCCATTCTCTGACCCATCGCTTTTTGAAAGAGCTCAGAGGAAGAAGAGGGACGGTACGGGGAGTGTGGAGGCCCTGATTCTCGTGATGCCGTTAAGAGTTGCCCCATTTTTTCCTCTAGCTTATTCAGTTTTATTATGCTCTTATTTATTTATTTTTAACCAATAAATGAAATTTGTTCATAATTGTGGGGGACAGTGTAAAATCTTGGTGCGTGCATATACTGTGTCATGGTCAAATCAGAGCAAACATACTCAGTGGTTTCATTGTTTATGATGAAGACGCTCAAAATCCTTTCTTCTAGCTTTTTGAAAATCGTGTTAGAGCATCATCATTACCACTCTGCTGTGCGATGAGATGCCACAGACTCTTCCTCCTAGGCAGACACAGCCTAGTGCCTTACACAGCCATTCCTCAAGCTCCCCTCCGCTGCCCTCCCCTAAGCCTCTGGTAGCCCCCATTCTACTTTCAGCTCCTATGAGATCTACTTGCTGAGATTCCACTTTCGAGTGAAACTTTAGGCCTCCTCTTTTGGCCTCAAGGATTTCTCTGTGAAAGTGTGTGTGTGTGTGTGTGTGTGTGTGTGTGTGTGTGTGTGTGTGTGTGTGTTCACACGCACAGGCCACTTAAGGTAATTTTATAACAATTAAACAAGCTACTCTTTTTTGGGCCCTTGTTGTGAGCTGTGTTCCTTACATGCATTATCTCATTTAGTCTTTTCCATAGCACACCTTGTGTTTTGGACGTGAAGTGTCCCCCAGAAAGGCTCATATGTCAAAGGTGCTGTTGCCAGTTGATGAGGTTTGGTGAAGTGACCGGATCCCAAAGGCTCTGACATCATCAGTGGGTTAATCCACTGATGGGTTCATAATTTGATGGCCTTGTTGGGAGGGGGTGGGGCCTGGCTGGAGGCAGTAGGTCACTGGGGGCGAGCCCTGGGAGGGTATATCTTGTCCTGGTCCCTTTCTGAATCCTCTCTGCTTCCCAGCTGCCACACGGTGAGCAGTTTTGCTCTGCCAGCTGCTCCCTGGAGGGCTTTTTCTGTAGAGCATAGCTGTAGCTGTGCTGGAATGTGCTCAGGAGCCAAGGGAGCCCCTGGGGGCATTCTGCCAGCAGACCTGGGCGGTGGGCTGACTGTTGCACACACATGGCTCCAGGTACTTGGCCTTTCCTTCCATCGTGATCCCTGGAAGTTAAATCTTATCGCGCACATTTTACAGATGAGAAAACGAGATGCGGAGAGTTGTGCTGTTCAAAGTCACATAGCATCTGAGTGTGGGAGCCAGGCTTTGCGCCTGGGCAGCCTGGCCGCAGGACCCTCCCTCTTCGGTACCACACGAATTCAAGGGCAGGGCGACCGCGCTGCTGTCGCACGTGTTACACCGTGTTCCGGTTTCTTTTCCGCCCCCTGCGCGTCCCACTGTGTGCTGAAGACGAGGCTGCAGCCCTTTTTGTTGATTTTTTTTTTCTTCCTGTGTTTTTGGACATCACGTCTGTGCTTTCACAAAGCATTCCAGAAGCCCCACACTTGCTCTTACCTTATGCTGGTCCATTAAAAAAAGAAGCAGCTGGAGACCACGTGTTTGCCTAAGTGCTTAGCCTGATTCCTGCTGCCTCCCAGTTGCCCTTTCTGGATTGAAAGGCTGGCCCAGGTCCTGGCTCTGCCACCCCAGAGCCGTGGCCTGCTGAGGGCTTCATTTTCTGCAGTGTGGTTGGTGGCACCCCTTGCAGATAGGCTGGGAAGCGTACGTGAGACCGGTGCTGCTTAGAAACGTGTAGCGCAGGCCTGGTAAATCTGCTGCCTGATTGTAAAGTGTATGCATTTTGCTATTTAATTAATTAATTAATTAATTTATTTATTTTTGCAGTACTGGGGATTAAACCCAGGGCCTCGAGCTTGTATGCTCTGCAAGTGCTGGACCACTGAGCTGTGGCCCCCAGACCATTTTTTTACTTTTTGAGACAGGGTCTCACTAAGTAACACAGACTGCCTCTGGTCTCAAACTTGTGATCCTCCCACCTCTGCCTCCTGAGCCGCTGGGATTACAGGCGTGCTCCACCACACCCGGCGCATTTTGATTTTTGAGAAATTAAAGTGGTACTCAATATCGTCTTAGAATTGAAGCAGTGTGATAATAAAGTACCTGTCGTAGTGGGGTTCGGAGGAGTGTCTCCGCTCACGGTCGCCGGGTGGGCTGATTTCTCTAGCGTGCTTGATGTTCAGTAGATTTATTGAAACACACCAACCACTCCAAAGTGAAGTCAGTCATGTGGGAGTCGGAGCTGCCATTCGGTGGAGTTGCCTTGAATCTCCAGGTAGGCGCGTCTGCTTTCCTTTGCTTTCGCTCATGGAGGTATTGAGCGCGCTCTAAACTCCGACTCTCCTGCCGCATTGTTGCCACCTAGAGGAGTGGAGGTGCCTCGAGCCGGCCTCCGCCAGCTGTGGGCTCAGCTTTTCCTGACAGTTCCATGTGAGGCCTGCAGCTGAGGAGCCCGGAGCCGCCCTCTCTCCACACTGCTTGTTGGCTTAGCACCAGTGGCAGAGGTCCTGTGCCAGGTCCTCCCAGTTGTGGTTATGACGCCTCCTCTGAATACCCCTGACAGTGGGCAGGAAGGCCATGTAAATCAAGCTGTGATGGCCACACGGCTGTGGTGAGGGGAGTGGGATGTGACCCCATGTTCATCTGGCTCCAGATAACCTGAGGCCTCTGCATCCAGGAGGGTTTCTGGCTCGTGGTTAGCACTTACTTAGTTGTTGAGTGACTAAATGAAAACGTATATCCAGTTTCATCCTCCATTTTTTTTTGAAAGACAGATAGCTCATTGTAAAATCTGTTTTTCTTCCTTTGCCAGAAAGCTGTCAACAGAGAATCTTGCCTGTCAAAGTGTAGACTTGACTGACATGGCTGTCTGTGCCTGGAAAGCAAATTATGTTAAAATGTTCCTCATGGTCTATTTATAAGTTGCTCGGTTCTAATCCGTGTCCCGGGATGTTCCTGATGCACAGTTACTATGACTCAGGTGAGTGGACGCACTGCGTCCCGGCCACTGTCCCCTGCTCCAGTTGGGCTGCCACTTCAGTGAGGTGGCAGGTCCCACGCCTTTCCTCACCTGCACCAAGTGTCCCACTCGCCACCAGGCACATATTGGCATCAGCCCGTAGCTGAGCAGTGTTCCTGGGCTCCTCTTGCCACCTGCACCCAGGCTCAGGGTGAGGTGCCCGGGATGCTTCCTCTTGATGGCACTGTTGGGGCACATTCTGGGTGTCAGTGTGACTCTGCCTCATCTGCATTGCCCATTCCTAAGATGCTATAAAATCATCCGTTTTCCTTTCTGTGGATACACACTTTTTTTTTTTTTTTAATTGTATTGCCGTACTAGGCGGTTGAACCCAGGGCCTCATGTATGCTTTGCAGTACTTTGCGATGCTTTGCAAGCGCTCTACCACTGAGCTGCATCCCTGGCCCATTTTTTATTTTTTATTTTCAGACAGGGTCTTGCTAAGTTACAACTTGTGATCCTCCTGCCTCTGCCTCCCGAGTTGCTGGGATTACAGCCTGCGCCACTGTGCCCAGCTCTAGTTTTTTGTTTGTTTTTGAGACATATGTAGCCCAGTCTGCTCTGGAGCTTGCTGTGTAGCCCAGTTGTTGTTGTTAGGTGCCGTCGAGTCGAGTCCGACTCATAGCGACCCTCATAGGGTTTTCAATGGCTGACTGTTTCGGGATTGCCTTGGGAGTGGATTGCCATGGCCTTCTCCCATTTTATGGTGCTGGGAATTGAACTTGGGACCTCAGAGACTGCAGAGCAGTGCTCTACCAACTGAGCTAAATCCCAGCCATGTAGCCTAGGCTGGCCTCAAATTCACGATCCTCTTGCCTTAGCTTCCTAAACATTGGGATTATAGGTTGCACCCTCTGTCCTGGCTTTGTACCCACATTTTGAGTGTGTGTGTACCATATGGTATTTTGTAAGTGATGGCCTTTGAAATGAAGAGAGGCCTGAGTGCCAGTAGTGCACCTGGTGCACACAGGTGCGGCCTGCCCACGTGGTGTGGCAGTCTCTTCTGCCTGAACATGTTGTTGGCTTGGTTAGCTCATGCCTCCTGGCCAAGTGGGTGGGTCTCATTTCAGGTGGGCTTTTGAATGTGACCAGCATAGCTGCTCTTGTGGCTGCCCATGGAGTTCACGTTCCTGGTGTTTCTGGTCTGGACCACTTGGGAAGCTCCAGTCTGTCCTTGGAGGGGACAGCGTTCCTCTTCCTACCTATCTGCCTGGATCTTATCACAACATCAGTCTGTCTGTCTTGGCTCCTGCTGCAGAGCCATTGCTGGTCTCCTTGGAGTGCAGAGTGAAGTTTAAATTCTGGGACAGGAGGCCAAACCTCTGGCTTCTCTGGCCGTCACCTACCCCCTTGCTCATTTTGGGCTGTTCAACCTCACTCTAGCCATGCAGGCGCATCTCCGCTCCTCGCATGAGGTGCGTGTGTGTGTGTGTGTGCACCCCCCCCACACCCTCACTTCCTGTGTGCCAGGCACTGTCCTGACTGCCCCCTGTGTCTTATCTCCTGTTTGAAACAACCTGCCCGTTTTGCACAACGAGCTGGCGGTCCCGATAGAGTGGAGGCGGTCCCCAAGGTCGTGTGCTCACCAGGGACGCAGGACTAGGACTAGAGTCCACCTGGTCTTACCCCACCTCCTTGTTTCTGCCCATGCTGCTGGTCCCCCTACATTGCCCCCTTGATGCCCCCTCTTCCTAGCTTTTGTTTAATTAGTTAACAAATTCATTTTTGCCTCATGTCTCCCTTGTGGCAAAATCATTTGCGCTGTCTTCCAGCAGACTGGTTCCTAGTTACTTGTGGTGTGGGTGGTGAGTGGGGCTCGGTGGGGGTAGGGGTCTCTTACCGTAACGTTCCACCGTCTCTGGCATATAATAAGCAGGGACTTAGTGAACTCTGGGAAGTTTGGAATTCCTTGAAAATACATGTATTGGAAGCTCACCTTCCTTGGCGGCCTGGAGAGTGGGATTTGCTGACGCACGTCATGTCATAGCTTCTGTCTTCTGTGCTCTGTGAAATCGTCTCTGGGTTCACTGCCACTGGGAGACAAACCTCTTCTAACTGACAGTGTGGCGAGGATACATCTACTTCCCATCCCTGCCAAATTAATACTGCATCTAGAAGGCCCGAGAAGAGCCCCGTTAAGAGAATCTTCCTGCATAATTTATGAAAGACCGAGCCATAAAATAAGCGTTTACAATGGCCTGCTTGCCCAAGGTAGGGGATGATAATGCAGCTGTTATTCATCAGGATGGGGCCTCCAGAAGGTCCTGTGGCTGGCCGCCACCTCAGCAGCTTTCTGAGGGTAGCGCTAGCCTCTCTTCCCTAAATGCCTCTCTTCCGATTTGGGGACCAGAGCTCTGAAGTGCCACGTTATATGAAGTGACTTCATGAGAACTGAGTATGTCAATAATTCTAAATAAGTCTTAAAAAAACAGAACGAAACCGAATAACAGATTGAGCACCAGCACAGGCCTGGGCACCACGAAAGGAGAAAGGGTACAAGGGATGATGAGTCAGCCTCCATTCCCACGGTGCTGCCAGCTGCCTGGAGAGACAGGTGTAGGTGTGGCAGTGGGGACGCAGGCCTGTGTGCGGAGGGATTTGGAGTGGAGCTGTTTTTTTTTTCAGCAGGTGGTGGTGCAGCAGGGCCAGAGGGAAGTGGCCCCGGGCACAGGTAGTGTAAGTGTCAGGAGCAGCCGCAGGAGCGTGTGTGGGCGCTGGGCCCGGGGGTCGGGCAGGCCCTCGTGGTAAGCGGTCGTCAGCTCCGAGAGTTGGCCCTTACCGTGCATCGTGTGACTTGCCTCCCCCGGCTGCTCCCCGTCAGCCCCTGAGCTGCAGAGGGCAGGGCCCTGTTCTCCATGGACAGCGGTGCAGAGCTGCACCACAGCCCTCAGACCGACTGGGGCCGGAATTCACAGGGTTCTGTGTCACGCGTGGGCTCCGGGGCTCTGGGCAGCTCTGTGTCCCCTCATTTTACCAGGGGGCTGGTGGAGGCCCTTGGGCCTCTCAAAGCTTTGCCAGGACACAGCGACGACCACATCTATTCACGTTCCCTTGGCCAACTGATGGCCCCTGGCCAAGGCTGACGTCAGCGGGTAGGAATACATAATCCTTTTATAGTGCAATACATCCCCAGGAGCAGTGACACAGGCTGCCACACAGATGTCTTGAGGACCATAATCTGGAAGTGACAATTTTTAGAAAGTTCACCCTGGTGCAGGGGGGAAGTGGAGGGGGGAAGTCAGCCAGGCAGCAAGTGCTGGGGGCTGGGCTGTGGGGGCAGCACAGGAGGAGGGGCGCTGGGCTGTGTCTTGGGAGGGGGCGTCGAAAGGACTTGGCAGCTGTGGCTCAGGGGAGCCCCGCAGTGAGCCCAGCTGTTGGGTGTGGCGTCGGGGTAGATGGCAGCGACGACCTCTGAGAAGAGGTCATGAGAGGAGGGCAGATGGCGAGGGCCTATGGCATTTGGTGCTGGCCGCTTGGGTTTGTGGGTCTGTCAGTCAGCTTTTATGTTGCTGTGACCAAAATACCTGATAGAAACAACAGAAGGCCGGAAAGGTTTGTCAGCTCATGGCTTCAGAGGGTCAGTCCATGGTGGCAGGGAAGGCGTGGTGGAGGAGGTGGGCAGAGCCTGGGGCAGAGGAGAGCTGTGCACATCACAGCCGACCAGTAGCAGAGAAGGATAGGCCAGAACTGGTGCCGGGTGTCGCCTGCAAAGGCCTGCCCCCAGTGGCCCACTTCTGCCAGCCTGGTCCCACCTCCCACGGGCTCCACAGTCACAGTGCACAGTATTACCACCCACTGGGACAGAACATGCAGGCGTGAGCCTGCAGGAGCACTTTATATTCAACCCAAGCAAGTGCTAAGAAGTTGGGATTGATGGTAGATAGTCCAGTGGGAGTGCGTGGGGAGGGGCAGGGGGCACTGGCAGAGCTGACCCTGCCGTGGACGGGAGGCAGGACGCTGGCGTTGAGGACATCGTGCCACGGCTCGTGTGATTCACAGCCATTCTCTAGAGTGAATCCTCTTTGCCACTGTTTTCACGGTTGAAGGAACTGAGGCCCACAGAGGTCAAGCCACTTGCCCCAAGGCTGTCCAGCTAATGAGACCGTGCCTGCAGTTCAGCTTCAGAGTCGGGGTCCCAAGGGTGTGCCTCCCTGCAGTGCACCGCATTCCTTCTCAAGTAAGACCACTCCTCGGGTCATTTAGCTCAAGATCATATCTACCACATAATGGAATTTTGTCTTATGCAGTTTTGCAAGGGAGTTCACACCCATGTTCTGATTGAAACAGTAATTAGTATTCATATTAGACTTTACCAAACAATTCCCTGATACTTGAGTATCGACAGAGGAACAAAGCAGCACTGTGTCTGCGGTCTTTGATTTACAGCTGCCGGTGCCCAATGGGCTCTGGGTAGAAGGCTATAAATAAAATTAAAATAAATGGAAACAATGCACCTATAAATTGTGTTGCAGGAACCTCCAGTTGCCTTTTAGAGGAAATCCCCAATAAAACGCAGTTTGGCAATCCATTTGAAGGACAAGGGGCAGTAGATCATCACGGCAAGTCAGCCACGTGAAGGACAGGCTAACGCGCTGGAATAGTTTACGTACGAAAATTAGCTGATTCCACAGAAACTTGCTGTTTGATGTGAACTATTTGGAAGGTCTTCTTTTCTTTTTTTCTCTTATTCTTTTTTTTTTTTTTTTTGCGGTACTGTGGGTTGAACCCAGGGCCTCGTGCCTGCATGCTTTGCAAGTGCTGGACCACTGAGCTGCACCCCCAGCCCATTTTTTTTTTTTTTTTAATTTTTTGAGACAGGGTCTCGCTAAGTTACGCAGACCGCCTCTGGTCTCGAACTTGCGATCCTCCTGCCTCTGCCTCCTGAGCCGCTGGGATTACAGGCATCTGCCACCATGCCCAGCCCGTTCTTCTCTTATTCTTATGCTGTCTTCCCAGGTGGGATGAAGACTGTCAGTTGCAACTACAGATTTTAGGGAGGCAAGTCAGTGTTTCTGGCGTTCTTTTTCCTTCTTGAGTCAACCCCGGGGCCTCAGATTGTGGAAAATGGTGAAGGCCCAGCGAGAGGCTAGGTTGGGACAGGAGGTCCAGTCTGATGTTGCCCATGTAACTGAGGGACAGCCTGTGACTATGGCATAACTGGAGACCAGGTGGCCACGAGGGACAGATCCCGGGAAGGAGCCATGGCCTGTGTACAGCGTGGTCATCTTGTCTGTCCCAGAAACCTTGTGTTCCTTTTAGTTCTCATGGTTTGGATGAATTCTCCTTAAAATATGTTCATTTTTGTAAAACATTTTAATATTTTATTAAAGATTGTCTCGAGAGCACGGGATGTCCGGCTTCCAAGCAGGAGCCTTTGTCGTGTTAGCGGCGAAAGAGTGAATTAAGAATGAGTGATATTAAGAAAGACGATAAGAGTTTTGTTCAGAAGTGCCCAGTGCCACACTGTGCAAAGGGGAGGCAGGCACCAGACTGGGCCAAATCTCCTGGTCTGTTTGGGTGGAAGACAGGTCAGGCTGTTGGATTCTTTTACACAGATGCTAACAAGAACAAAGGCATCACTGGGGAGAGGATACACAGATGGACTACTTGGAGAATCTCAGAAGGTGAATACCTGGAATAAAAATGATCTTCACTGACTGGCATTAAGGAGAAGGGAAAAAGGGCAGATTTAATTGCTTATCTCAAAAATGCTACTAATGCATGAGAGCCACTGCCTTATTTATTATAAAACAGAAATCTCAGGACTTTTTTATGTGTACCATAATTTAGTTGATCTCATTCACCAGAATTCAGATCATGAATGCTTGACAGAACATATTGTTGGACAGTCCTGATTTAAGTAAAATTGACTTGCAGTTAACTGAATATGGTCTCTTTTTAAAATGGTAATTCTAGTTCAGTAATACTGTCGCTGTCTTCTCTTTCTAAAGACGCGTTGGACTTCATTAGTAATCTTCAGGCTTCTAAAAAAATGGAGAATCCTATCTCAAAAACCTGTTGAAGATTGCTTTTATGGTTAGATTTATGTAGCTGATTGTGTGGATATGTTTAAACACTGGGAAAACCCCTTCACTGTTTCAGAACCAAGTCTGTCAGGTCTGTGTTTCAGTTTGTGCTTATTGGCCTGTCTAAAGGCAATGGAAATGGTTGAAGGTAAGGGAGCAGTGTCTACTTTTGCTCCTGACTATGCCAATTTAATTAGACTTGCCTGTATTTAAAATACTGCCTTTTACAAAGGGAAAGACATTTTGATGTGGTTTTATATGTAATATCAAACAGTATTTAACAGTTCATTTTACAAATTTTTACAAATTTTACAGTTCATTTACAAATTCAGGTGCTTCAAGAGCGTCATGATAGATAGAATGGCAAGTCAGATTTCCTTTTGAATTCTTTACTATCCAAGTCAGACTTAGTTATAGCTCCAGGTTGTCTTTAAGCAGCTATTCAGAAACACAAAACCATGGGGCTATGTATGTGTAGTGGTAGTGGTGCTTTTTTGCTAACTCATTACACAGAAGGATTAAAAGAGAGGAGAGGACAATTTGTAATTTGTGTGACCATAAGACTTAAGATAATTAAAAGGAAAAATCACACACACAAAAGATTGACTCGAGGAGGGTGCCTTTGTTCTTATTCTGTTGAAATACATTATAAATTTTTATTTTTCTTTTTTTGCTGATTTCCAGATATCTGGTGCTAACAAGTTGCTAAAGTAACTGGAAAACTCCTTTTTCACTGAACAGAGACATTCACAAGCAAGTGCTTTAATTCTGCTCTCTTTCATTTTGTTGCCCTTGGTCTCGGTGGGGCATGAGGAAGAAGGAAGGGATAAGGCGGCAATAGAGAAGGGCACATGGCACCTGGCCTTTGCTAAGCTGCACGGGGGGCCTGATGAGCGTGATTGGAGGTCTGAGGAGAACAAAATATATATGCGTGTTGAGATTGTGTCAAACAGAGAGGGTCCTGGCGTCTTACCAGGTCAAGGGAGAGAGAGGGTTCCATCCCTGTTGACTGGGAAGCCCAGCCTCTTTGTGACTGGAAATGGTCAGATTACCAAGAAGGCTGTCTCACTCTCTTTTGTGTCTTGATTTTGTATATGTCACGAGTAGACAGTCATCCCCATTTGCTCCGTGCAAAAACACAAATGTGACTTTTTACCTCAGTTGACTGTATTCATGGGAAGCTTATGCTGTGTGGACTAAAGGTCACAGCTCAGGCTCCATTTTAAAATTAAAGGAACTTAAATGGTAGGTAGTGGACTCACAGCTAAGTGACCAACCCTGGAAGGCCCTGAAGATGAGTCATGGCCACTGCTAGGCCACCACGAGGGCTTTTCAGGGCTGGCAGCTGGAAATCAGCATGGATCACCAGCTTCTGGCAGGCAGGTGCAGTGTCCTTCAGGTGAGTCCCACAGCACGTTCTTATACTGGATCCATGCTACCTTGCCTCAAGTGCTTTGGGCTGCCTATCTCTGTCTGCAGGAATTTGTAGGGGTAATGGGATTTGAACCAGTGACTAGGAAAGGCCAGTCTTTAATAGTGGGAGGAACACATTTTTCAAGGAGGTGTCAGCTGGGCAGAGAGTCTGGGCTTGGCTGGGTAGAGAGACCAGGGAGGAGTGTTTCGGAAGAAGCAGTGCGGTGAATGTGGCTGCCGAGGCATGAGCAGTGTAGTTTCTCTAGAGCCTGGGTCTAGGGTGCAGGAGCAGCTGAATGCTAGCCTGCTGGTGCCCAGGTCACCATCAGACCAAAGTACTTCTTCCATGGACTGAGGCAGCCACGAGCCAAGGTACAAGGACCTGCCAGTAGAGAGGAATTGGGTTTTCATTAGCACTTGTTGCCTCTGGCAGATTCCTTAACGGTTTCTTTTTAGTAGCATTTTATTGCTTAAATTGCTCTTCGACACTCGACATTCCTAGCCTCTGAAGTAGGTTCAGCCCTGGCCAAAGGGAGCAGGTGCAAAGCTCAAATCCTGATTAAGAAGAATGAATAGAGACTGCTGCACTGAACAAAACAGGGGAGAGGCCCAGGGATATCAGGAAATACCAGAATAAGAGGGCGCACAGGAGAGCGACGTCAGTGAGGTGGTGAAATAGGACTTTTCAGCCTTCAGCCCCTCAGAAATGCTGAAGAATTTCAGAATCTGGGAGTGAGCAGGCACCAGACCCAAGAAGCCCACTGGACTTAATAGGTTGAACATAACGAAGTTCGCCCCGTGATACATGATGGCCAAACCATCAGAAGGCAGACGGAAAGAGAACTTGAGAGTGGCGGGAGAAAGGGTACTTGTCACATACAGGGGAACTGTATGAGATTGACCAGCAGATTCTCAACAGAACCCTTGTACACCGGGAGTCAGTGGGATGATATACTCAAAGTACTGAAAGGAAAAACCAACAACAAAAACTTGCCAGCAAAGAATTCTGTACCCTGTCGAAGCTGTGTTTCAGAGGTGAAGGTGAGATAAAAACCTTCCCAGACAGACAAAAGCAGAGGGAGTTTATCAGCTGTAGACCTGCTTTGAAAGAAATGCTAAAGGGAGTTCTTCAACTTGAAAGGATATTAATTAATAGCATGAAAACACATGTAAGTATTCTTGGTAAAGGCAAGTATGTATTCAGGTTCAGAATACTCTACACTGTTATGGTGGTGTGTAAATTACTTTGGACCCCAGTATAAAAGCTAATGACGAAACAAAAATAACTGTAACTACAACACTTTGTTAATGTATATACAAACAAAAGGATGCAGATTGTGATGTCAATAACATAAAATATTTTATGCGCGTGAGAAGCAAAAGTGTAAAGTTTTTGTATGCAATTGAGGTTAAGTTGTCCTGTAGTTTGGATCTTGCATGTCCTCTAAAAGTCCATATGGTAAAGGCTTGTTCCCAATCCCATGGTGCTGTTGGGAGATGGTGGAGCCTTTTAAGAGGTGAGACCTAGTGGGAAGTCTTTAGGTCATTGAGAGGATGCCCTGAAGGGGATTGTGGGGCCCTAGGCCCGTCTTTATCTTTTTTGTTCCCTGGCCTCAGTCAGGTGAATGGTTTTGTTCTCCCACATGCTGCCCCCCTCACATGCTGCTTTGCCACAGGTCCAAAAGAGTTGAGCCTGATTGATCAAGGACTGGAATCTCCAAAACTGTTGGCCAAAATACATCTGTTCTCTTTATAACTTGATATTTTGGGTATTTATTATCATAACAGCCAACTGACTGACACAAGTTATCAGCTTTCAAAAAAAACTGTTCTATTACAAAATATTTTATGTAAGCCTCATGGCAACTGGCTGGGATTTATCTCAGTTGGTAGATCGCTGCGCTGCAGTCTCTGAGGTCCCGAGTTCAATTCCCAGCACCGCAAAAATGGGAGAAGGATGTGGCAACCCACTCCCAAGGCAATCCCGAAACAATCTGCCATTGAAAACCCTATGAGGGTCGCTATGAGTCGGATACCGACTCGACGGCACCTAACAACAACTAACTCATGGTAACTATAAAGAATAATCTTTTAATTGATATACAAAAGATAAAAAGAAAGGAATTAAAGCATAGTACCACTATGAAAAAATTAAGTCACAACAGAAAACAGCAAGAGACGAAAAAAAAAAAAAACCAAGAGATACAAAACAGAAAATGATTAACAACATGGCAATAATAATTTTATACTTATCAATGATTACTTTAAATGTGAATGGCTTAAATTTGCCAATCAAAAGACAGAGTAGCTAAAAGGATTAGAAAATATTCAACAGTATACTGCCTGTAAGAGACTCCTTTAGCTTTAAGGACTCACATAGGCTAAAAGTGAAGAGATGGAAAAAAGTATTCCATGCATGTAGTAAGAAAAGACAACACGGATAGCCATCCTTGTATCAGACAAAATAGACTCTAAGGCAAAAACATCATAACAGGCAGACAGGGTCATTATTATAATGATAAAGAAGTCACTTTATGTAGAAGGTATCATAGTTATATGTGTACCCCACATCAGGGTGCCTAAATGTACTAGGCAATATTAATAGGATGTAAAGGGGAAGAGATAGAGAAATACAATAATAATAAAGGACTTCAACACCCTACTTGCAATAAGATAGAGCATCTGGATAGAAAATCAATGAGGAAACAGTATATTTGAATAATACTGTAGACAGATGGACCAAACAGAAATATATAGACCATTCCATCCAGTAGCAGGATACACATTTCTCTCAAGTGCACATGTTATATTCTCTAGGGTAGATCATGTGTTGGATCACAAAAGTGTGACGAAGTCTTAAGAAATTTAAGAGGAGTGAAATCAAGTATCTTTTGTGACCACTGTGTCATAAAACTGGAAGTCAACAGTAGGAAAATTCACAAGTTATGTGGAAATTATGTAGCATGCTCCTAAACAATCGATGAGTTAAACAAATCAAAATGGAAACATAACATACCAACACTTATATAGCCAAAGCAGTTCCAAGAGGCAAGTTTATAGTGATAAATACCTACATTAAGAAAAAGATCTCAGATAAACTAACTATACACTTCAAGGAAGGAAAATGGAAAGTAAACTAAGCTTAGACTCAAAGAGCAGAAATAAATGAAATAGAGACTAGGAAAACAATAGAAAAGATCAAACTAAGTTTTCTTAGAGAGCAAAAGAGAGGGATGGGGAGGGAGAGACAATAAGTAAAAACTCAAGATTATAAATGAAGGAGGAAATATTACACCTCATACATACCATACAAAGGATGATTAGAGAATACTATGAATAGTTATACACCAACAAATTGGATAACCTAGAAGAAACAGGTAAATTCTTGGAAGTATACAATTTGCCAGGACTGCGTCATGAAGGAATAGAAAAACTGAACAAACCAATAATGAGGAGATTGAATCAGCAATCAAATGTAGTGGTTCCCTGGCACTTGACCACAATCCTTTCTGGAGGGCTTGTTGAGTGTGGATCAGTTCAAGTGCTGGCCACTTTTTCCCGTAAGAAATAATGTGAACGTCTTTATTGGTTGTGGCACCATGCTGAGTGGCTAATTCAGACACACTTATGCTACTCACATGCTTAGCAGTAAGTTCTTTTGGAAATGCAATTGTTGTTTGTACTGTTTTCCTCTCTTCTATGCTTTCAGCACTAGAAAGTTTCTTGGGTGCCATGATGGCTGTGTGGTATACATATGCATATGCACGTTAAGGGGCTGGGATTTAGCTCAGTTGGTAGAGTGCTGCGCTGCAGTCTCTGAGGTCCCGAGTTCAATTCCCAGCTCTGTAAAAATGGGAGAAGGACCTGGCAATCCACTCTCAAGGCAATCCGGAAACAGACAGCCATTGAAAACCTATGAGGGTCACTGTGGGTCGGCTACCTACTTGACGGCACACAACAACAACAACAACAACAACAACAACATGCGCATTAAGAAAGCCCATGAGATCATGAACACCAGCACCAGGACAGGTTTTTACTGCTTGAAACCAGTGTGCAGCGTGACATTTTCCCCTGTGGTTCACTGGAAGCATCCTGGTGTCTCCTATAGGCGTTAGCATGGTGCTTCAGCCCTGAGCAAGTGGTTGAGCATCGAACCAGAATTCTCATCAAAGACACTGGTTAAGGACCGAAATGTTAGCCATGTCGCAGTCTGAGCATTGAAATGTCACTGTGCCTTCCAACAAAGAAGAGCCCAGGAGCAGATGGCTTCAGTGGAGATTTATACCACATATTTAAAGAAGAATTAACTCCAGTCCTTCTCAGCTTCTTCCAAAACATTGCAGTGGAGGGAACACTTCCAGACTCCTATTAGGAGGGAATACTGTCCCTGGTTTAAAACAAAAAAGGCAGGCAAGGAGACTACAAGAAAAGAGAAATTTTTAAGTGAAATAAGCCAGACCCAGAAAGATAAACATCACATGTTTTCTCTCATATGTGGATGTCAGACTTCAATATACATTCATTATTAAAATATATAGGTCATGGAAGTGGAAGGGGCCTAAGAAGGGAAAGATAATGAACTAAAGAAGAGGAGGGGGTAAGAAGAAAGGGTTATGTGGGAAAAGAAAGGAAATACCACATATGTCATTCTTATGGTAAAATCAGGGCATACATATATAGATAGTAGATACCATTGTTGTTGTTGCTGTTAGCTGCCATGGAGTCAGTATCTGACTCATAGTGACCCTCATAGGGTTTTCAATGGCTGACTGTTTTGGGATTGCCTTGGGAATGGATTGCCAGGCCCTTCTCCCATTTTTGCGGTGCTGGGAATTGAACTTGGGACCTCAGAGACTGCAACGCAGTACTCTACCAACTGAGCCAAATCCTAGCCCAGTAGATACCATAGATAGAAAATAGTAGAAGGGGCCTAAGAAGGGCAAGATAACAAATTAAAGAAAAGGGAGGGGGTAAGAAAAAAGGGTGATGGGAGAAAAGAAAGGAAATATCACATAGGTTGCCCTTATGGCAAAATCAGGATGCACATATATAGATCGATATACTCACAAAAAAGACATGGAAGTGGAAGGGAGACCATGGGTGGGGAGGGGAGGGCGAGGGGATGGGATCGGTCATGAGCGAGTAAAGGGGAGGTGAACAGGAGCAATGTACAATGGAATGCATGTATGAAAATATAATGACACTCATTCAGTTGTACATTAAATACTATAAATAAAATATTAAAAAATAAAAGAAAATTCCCGGCATCCCTGATGAACATACGTGCACAAATCCTCAACAGAATACTAGCAAACTGAATTAAGAAGTATAGTAAAAGGATTGGACACCAAGACCCAGTGAGATTTATCCCAGAGATGCAAAGATATTTCAGCACACACAAATCAATAAGTGTGATGTTGTTGTTAGATGTTGTTGAGTCCAGTTCATACTGACCCTGTGTACAACCGAATGGAACACTACCTGACTCTGTGCTATGCCTGGCACTATTGTCAGTGCTTCTCTGTTATTCATAGGGTTTTCGGTGGCTGATTCTTTTGGGAGTGGGCTGCCAGCTCCTCCTCCCAAGCCTATTGTTGTTGTTGTTGTTAGGTGCCGTCGAGTCGAGTCCGACTCATAGCGAGGAAAACCCTCCACCAGATGGATTGACACAGTGTCTGCAACAATGGGCTTAAACATAAATAAGATTGTTTGCCTGGCACAGAATCGGCAAGTGTTTCGATCTGCTGTACATAGGGTCACTATGAGTCGCTATGAGTCCCAAGCCTATAGCTCTCTATATTCTCAGGTGGTTTCCCATCCAATGACTAACCAGGCCCAACCCTGGTTAGCTTCTAAGATGACCTGGGATCGGATGCCAGGCTGGTATGGCTGTAGGCTCAATAAATGTGATAAACCTCATTAATAAAATGAAGGAGAAAATAAATATATGATCATGTCAATAGATGGTGAGAAAACATTTGACAAAATGTAATGTCTTTGCATGATCAAAAACTCAACAAATTAGGTATAGGAGGGTAATCAACATAATAAAGGGTATATATGACAAAACTACTACTAACATATTCTTTTATAAAAATTTAATTTGCATGTAGTGTAATAAATTTCATTATGAGAGTTTTGGTTTCGTAGCTTTTCCCATCTTGTGGTGCTGGGGATTGAACCCAGGGCCTCACAGATGTTAGGTAAGCATTTTGCAACTGAGCCACACCTCCAGTCTCATAAAATGTTCATACAATTGCTTTGTGGACTTTGCACTTGTTCTCTGCCTCTTTATCCCCCTTGTTGCTTTCTCTTCCCCTCCCGCAAATCCCCTTTCCTTCCAGATAAATCCTCTTATATTTTCCAATCTTAGATACATACATACAAATATATATGTTGTTGTTGTTAGGTGCCATCAAGTCAATATCTGACTCATACCGACCCTATGTACAACAGGTGAAACACTATTGTCAGTGCTTCTCTGCTATTTATAGAAGTTTCAATGGTAGATTGATTTTTGGGAGTGGGTTGCTGGGTCCTTCTCCCATAAATAGATAAATAAATAAATAAATAAATAAATAGATTTTTTTTTTTTTTTACTTTAAGGTAGATCTAGCTCCCACATATAAGTGAAAACAGGCATTGTTTTTCTTTGAGTGTAGATTATTTCACTTAAAATGATCTCCAGATCTACCCATTTTCCTGGAAATGATGTGATTTCATTCTTCTTTACAGCTGAATAATATTTCATTGTATATATATACCACATAAAAAACTGTTCATCTGTTGATGGTCTCGAGGCTGATTTCCTATTCTTGCCATTGTGAGCAGTGGTGTAATGAACGTGGAAGTGCAGGTGACTCTGTGGTATGATGACTTGGATTCCTTTGGGGATATGCCTGGGAGTGGTACTGCTGGGTCCTGTGGTAGTTCTGTTTTTAGTATTGTGAGGAACCTCCGCCTTGATTCCCATAGTGGCTCTACTAGTTTACAGTGCCTCTGGCAGTGTAAAAGGCTTCTGTTTTCCCTGTGCATCCTCGCTAGCATTTGTTGTTTTCTGTTTTATTGATGCTAGGTTCTGACCCGGATGAGACAGAATCTCGGTGTAGTTTTGATTTGCATTTCCCTAATGGCTAACAATGTTGAACCTTTTTGCATATACTTACTGGCCATTTGTATGTCTTCTTTTGAGAATTTAACATTACATTCAGTGGTGAAAAATTGAAAGCCTTTCCTCGAAGACCAGTGCTGGGATAGAACCAAGGGCTAGGATAGAAACTTGGTGCTTGGCTAGAACCAAGGGCCCTGTACAAGCTAGGCCGTCCTTCCCCGAGCGTGCCCCAGCCATCGAGACTCCTGGCTTTACTGCAGAGCTGTCTTGGGTGCTCACCCTCTGCTGTTCTAAGTCGCCTCCAGGGGCCCTTTGTTATCCGTGCACTGAGGAGCGCAGGGTGGCCACGGGGCACTTGGGGTGAAATGAGCAGTGTCTAGGGTGGAGTCACTCATTCAGCGCTTGACTCTTAGGGACCTCCAGGCTGCCCTCTGTGGAGGACCGTGTTGTTTACATCTGTTTCGCAGGTCTGTTTCGCAGACTTACAGTGAAGGGGCGAACGGGAGTGAGTTGCGCCTTGGTTCTCCGAGATGCCAGAGACAAGCTGCTTTCCATTAACGAAGTGCGTTGCGTCTCATTTGCAGCCAGTTCACCTGTGAAAATAAACACCGGGGTGGGCAGCACCTGCCATCACCCCGCGTTCTCACTTCATCAGAAGGGAGGGCTGGTTCCGTTTGTCAGGCGGACAAATGCCATCTGCACGCTGTGTTGGGGGCCAGAAAGCATCTGGGACGGCGTCAGGAACTCTTAAGCCAGGTATTCGTGGAGTTGTTCTGTCTGACACGGTTTCCCAGTCTCTTTTTGGCTTTTACTTGCTGGGCCGCGCTGGGCCGTCTGCTCCCCTGTGGTGCAGACTTGCGGGGAAGCCATGGTGGGTGCTGCACCCGCACTCCTGGACCCAGCATGCTTTCTGTTCTGGGTCTCCCGAAGAGCCTTACTGAGAATCATCCCCGTCTCCAGTCTCACCGTGCTCTGTTAGCACCCCTAACTGCTGTGTGGGACCCCGAGGCAGCTGGCTGCTAGGGCCTCCTTCTCTTCTTACCCGTGATCCAGAGAGGTTTATATAAATGAGTAGTTGTGGCAGCAAAATGTGTACGCGTGTAGTGCACAGCCCGTTTCCCTCTGTGTACATGCCTGCTGACCCTCACATATGCCTCCTCTGTGCTGGGCAGTGCAGCCATGTGCACAAAGCTTGACCCGGAGGTAGAGTGTACCAAGGTTCAAAGGGGATAGGGTATGAGACTTGAGAGCTGGAGGGTGGGTGAGGTGGACAGTCTGGGAATACTGCTCTGCCACGTGCACTGGGCCGAGGTAGGCTGGAGGGCGCTGTGTGGGGCCCCGCGGGTGGGGTCTGCAGCTGTAAGCATGCCTGCCCCAAACCAAACCTCTGTGCCCACTTGTGGGCACTGAAGCAGCAGGTGACCCAAGCACAGTGCCATTGTGGTGTGGGCCTGGCCGTCTCGCAGGCTGTGGCCCCTAGTATGGCTCCTGAGTGGAGAGTGACAGCCGGCCCTGGATTAGAGCGGTCTGTCCTCCGTAATGGCAAGCCTTGCCCAGGTGGGCTCGGAGAACCCTTCCTGCAGCCAGGTTTCGGGTCTGGGATGCTGACTCAGCGCTGACATTCTGAGGAAGCAGCCCTGTCTGGGACTGGAGCCCAGGGCCCCTTCTGTTGGACAGCTGGTCTCGGGGGCTCTGGGCTTTGATTCCCGTACTGTCCTGTGTCAGGAGAAAATCATCTTGCTGAGATGAGGGACGTCTTTAATGGGTTGATTGGTGGAGAAAAGAATTAAAGAATGGGCTATTGAGGTTTCAAGTTAATTGTTTCCAAATAAATATGCAACTGTCTCTCATCTGAGCGGATTAGATTCCATCTTGCTGTGTGCTTCAGACTCGAGGATGTCTGCGCTCGGCACACGGTCGTCTCTGACGTTATTTTCAGTCCCGCACATGTACCCTGAATAAGCCTTTTGTTCCATTGAGAAGATTAAGGACAGTATTTGGTTGGAAAAATTTTAATGAAGCACCTAACAGGGCTATTATTCGGATTCGAAACAACTTGCTGCGGTTACCATAGCAATATTCAACCTTTTATTAAATATTTTTCCTTGCAGTCTTTCGTAAGTTTTTGTTAGATGCTGATGGGGGAGCTGCAGATCTATGAACCTGGCATCTGGAAAGAATCTTCTAGCTCTGTTGAGTTAAATCATTCAAGGAATTTATGTTATAGGAACATAAAGCTTATAAATCTAGTTTATCATATCTATCATTTAATTGTTCATGCAAGCCAGCTCTTCATGTAGCGATTTACAGTAATCTCAGTGAAATAACAGTTTTGTGTCACAAAATGAATAATGCATGCGAAGAAATTGTTGAGCTCCTTAAAATCATTATGCTCAAAATATTAGGCTCTTTTATTTGAAAGTGATAGAATGATGATCATGTAGTAGTTGCAGGCTGGGGACTGCAGAGCGGGCTGGGGTTGAGTTGTGTCGCCAGCTCTCAGGAAGCAAGTGGCAGCGAGATGTCTCCAGGGGCACTCGTGCCTTGCCGTAGTTCGCACAGACAGCAGCCTGCCAGGGCTCCAGCAATGCCAAGGGCTGGGGAGGGACTAGGGTGTTGGTTTAGGAGGGAAGATCTGTGTTTAAAGGATGAGGTGCCTTTTAGCCATCCATCTGTCTGGGACGAGAAGCGAGTGTCTTGCCATCAGTGCTGTTGCCAGGCAGAGACTCTGGAGTGTGCCACAGCAAGTCTGGAAGGCAGCGGTGTGCCGAGGGCTTTTTCCTTCTTTCCTGTCACTCAGCTCTCTCAGCAGCACATGTGTACCCTGACAGTTTATTTTATTTTTTTGCGGTACTGAGGGTTGAACCCAGGGCATTGTGCTTGCATGCTCTGCAAGTGCTGGACCACTGAGCTGCACCCTCCACTTTTACTTTTTGAGACAGGGTCTCGCTAAGTTACGCAGACTGCCTCTGGTCTCAAACTTGCGATCCTCCTGCCTCTGCCTCTGGAGCAGCTGGGATGACAGGCATGCGCCACTGCACCCAGCCATGACAGTTGTTTTTAAATGGTGAGGTCAATGGCCAGTAGCTGCTGTGACGTTTCAGAGGCCAATTCCGCAAGTAATACTCGTTAGCCACATATGTTTATCCATCCACGCGTGTTTGTCATTGAGCTAGTGACACAGCTCACTTTCCAGGGTCTTGGCTCTTTGACCACATTGCAAGAAGTGTGGAGGAGACCATTCCCTGGGCCCCAGGGCTCGGGGCACCTGGGCGGGCGAGGGGAGGCAGCTCCTCACCAGAAAGGGGAGGCTCTGCTTCTCAGGAAACAAACAGAATCTTCCAGAATGGGAGGGTCACCCGTCATTGTAGAAGTCTGTACTCCCTTTACCTTCTTTCATGCTTTTAAAAAAACCGTGTATTGAAAACTGTGAAACACACACCGAGGTCAGGAGCCCAGCGCATTGAAGCCAGGACACCCGTCTTGGCGGTTCAGCCGCTGTGAGGATGCTGCCCCGGACGTCTCGTCCGTCCCTTTCTTCTGTTTCTCCTCCTTTGCTGGAGTATTTCAAAGCGAATCCCAGACATCATGTCATTTCCCCTTCTGGTGCTTCAGCGTGCATTTCAGAAAACCCCAGATGCCTCCTGCTATTTTCAGGACACAGGACCCATGCGAGTCCCTCTGGTGGGCGTCTCCCCCAGTAGAGACTTGTGTGGACCCAGCCGTCCAGACCTGGACCTCAGGGGTGACCGGCCTTTCTAGTGGTCTGGCTCAGATGATCTTTGGTTAATTGAGATTGGGCTGAGGACTTTTTAGTTGAGAAAAGCAATTCCGTAGGGATCCCTCCATTATTTGTGGAGACCCCGGGTGGAGTGGCCTGAGCAGGAGGCACTCAGTATGCTCTGTGGCTTTAGCATGATGCTCAGCTGCCCACCCGTGAGGAGTGTTGCGGAAGAGACCACTATGTGGGAGACCCGGGAGGCGGGGCGGCCTGACCTGAGGCGTCCTGTGCGATTGCGAAAGACGAACATCAGTTCAGGAGCAGTGTCACTCGCCCAGTCAGCAGCCCACCTGGCTCTCGTGGACACGGCTAACCGGTTCTTAAGGTTTGCACGCTGGTGTATGGATTGAATGTGAAATGCCCTCCGCACGCTCATTTTTTTCTTATTGATTTGGTTTTGTTCTTTTGAGACTGGGTCTTGATGTGCAAGTCCAGGCTGTCCTGGAACTCCCTGTGCAGACCAGGCTGGCCTTGAACTTGTATTGATTTTTCTGCCTCAGGCTCCTGAGTGCTGGGATAACAGGTGTGCACCGCACACCAGGTGACAGGCTCATGCTTTTTGAGTGCTTGGTCTCCAGCTGGCAGCATGAGTTTGGGCAGTTGTGGAAACTTTAAGAGGTGGGGCCTAGACGGAGGAAGTAAGTGCTTGGGGGTGTGTCAGCCCTGGCTTCTTTCTGTCTGCTCTCTGCTCCTCGCCACCATGATGTGAGCTGCTCTGTCACACCTTCAGCCCCCTCTGGAGCCATGAACCAAAGTGAACCTTTCGTCCTATGCGTGGTTCACGTCAGTGTTTCATCACGGCCGTGAGGAGGTAACCCGCACATGGGCCTGGCTCATCTCCTTTGTCAGTCCCCCCATTGTGCCGATGCCTCGCCTTTCACCCATGCCCTCCCCGTCGCCTGCGTGCACGTTCCTTGTGATCTTAGGTCACACTTGCTAAGTTTGCTAATGGGACCCCAGGTCCAGGGTCTCCAGAGCTCGGATTCTGAGTCCTTTAGTATAAGATGCACAAAAATCACCTTGCCCCTCAGTCTGCCAGCCTGGTGGCTCTCTCTTTGTAGGAGAGTGACCCACTCACTCCAGGGCAGGAAAATAGGGCTCGCAGTGAAAAAGTTTCAGTGCCAAATAGGCATTTATATATAAAACATGTAAAAATATGTGAAGGACTGGTTCAGGTGGCACCTAGGGAAATGGTCTACATACTGTTGGAGGGAGGGGAAGGGGGGTGGGGATGGAGGGGGGAGAGCGAGAGCGAGACAGGGAGAGCAAGAGAGAGTGTGTGAGTTGTGTTGATACAATAAACAGTAAAGGGGTGGCCCCAGGTACTTCCTCCTGAGTGGTGGACCTTCTTCCTGGGTGACAGTCCCATGTTAGAATGGGGGTGAGAGACTGGGAGAGTGAATCTAATGTAAGTTCCTTGGCACAAGGCTCTTCGGTAGGAAGTTTCTGCTCATTACAAGTGGCTTTGAGACATTTCATTTGTGGTCACTGCTGCTGCTGCTCTTTTGCCCCCTCCAAACGTGTGCGTGGAAGGTTTCAGAAGAGCTCTTGAGGGGTCTAGTGGAGCGCAGAGTCCGCCTCTGCCCCGTTGGGCGTAAATCTCACGCTGGCGGCTTTTCATCCAGGACCTGGAGAACAGGGAAGGAGGCTGGCTGCAGGAAGGCGGCCTGTGTGGAGCCAGCTGGACTCCATGTGAGGCCTGTGAATTGGTTTGTGACTAACTGTTGTTGTTCGGTGCCGTCGAGTCAGTATCTGACTCATAGTGACCCTCATAGGGTTTTCAATGGCTGACTGTTTCGGGATTGCCTTGGTAGTGGATTGCATGTCCTTCTCCCGTTTTTTGAGGTGCTGGGAATTGAACTCGGGACCTCAGAGACTGCAGCGCAGCGCTCTACCAACTGAGCTAAATCCCAGCGTGACTAACTGCAGAGAGTTGAAAGCAGGTTGCATGTGAGTTTTAAGATGCGTCATTGAGGCAGCTCCGGGTGAGCAGGCCGTGGGGTGCTCTGGGTAGAGGGGGAGACCTTGGGCTGCAAGGGCCAGCCGGCAGCCCACAGGGCCTCCATCAGCTTCAGACAGACTCCCAGTTGTGCACTCTGGCACAGATATTTATCACCTCTTTTCCTGCAACCAGGGCTTTCGGTTGGCATCGCCGGAGCTGCGCGATGATGTTTATGCTGTTACTGTATATTACTTTTTTATTGCGTACTATTTCTGTTGCAAATAGCCATAAATATGGCTTCAGTTTTGACTGCATTATGGCATGTTGCTCTAAGGAGTCTCCCACACGCTTTGGGTTGCGGGGCTGAGCCATTTGTATTTTTCCCGTGGTGTTTCTGTTGGAATGTGTCAGCCCACAGTGTCGGAGCCTGGTCGCTTCCTTCCTCGCCTCGCAGGCCTTTCCTCTTAACTCCTATAAGGCTGCGTCGTTGGGAGGGAGCTTGTGGGGACCCTCAGCCAGTGCAGCCTCACTTGCACCCCTGTCCTCTGTTTGAACCTTTTTGGGTCCCTCAGGTCCTAGAATCGCCTCCCTGCTGCTGTTCACATTCCTTAACCTGACCCAAGGGTGGGCCGTCTCCCAAGGTGGGTGTGCGGATTGAGTGCTACTGTTTGAGTGCTGTAGGTGCAGGGCCTGGCACTGGCTTTGGCTATGACTGCTCCAGCCGCGGGAAAGCCTTTCTCCTGTGGAGATGCTGTCCCACTGCAGGTCGTCCCCGCCTGGCGGGGCGGTGGCTGCTGGAGCTGATGGAGATTTACGCCCACCGGGGCAGAGGCGGACTCTGCGCTCCACTAGACCCCCCCCAAGAGCTCTTCTTAAACCTTCCACGCACACGTTTGGAGGGGGCGAAAGAGCAGCAGCAGCAGCAGTGAACACAAATGAAATGCCTCAAAGCCACTTGTAATGAGTGGAAACTTCCTACTGCAAAGCCTTGTGCCAAGGAACTTACGTTAGATTCACTCTCCCTGTCTCTCACACACCCCCATGCTAACACGGGACTGTGTCATTCCAGATGGATGATGGCCCCACCAGTGCTGCCTCCCCACTTCAAAGGCAGCCCAGGCCCGACATCAAGGCCCTTTGCAAACAGACTTCCTCCTCTGGACACGTTTCTATAGGTCCGTGTTTCTCTGAAGTCCTAGAATGAGCAGTGGCGGCAGTGAGCCTGCCTCTTTCTGGTGGTGTTAGGTCCGTCAAGTCAGGTCCAACTCATAGCGACCCTCATAGGGTTTTCAATGGCTGGCCGTTTTGGGATTGTTTCTGGAGTGGGCCCCCAGGTACCTTCTCCCATTTTTGCAGTGCTGGGGCTCGAATTCTGGGCCTCTGTATGCCCAGGGCGGCACTCTACCAACTAGGCTAAACCTCTGTACTGAGGCCAGTATCACTCGGGAGAGCTGCCATAGGCTTTGGGTTCTGCCGAGCCTGCTGCAGACAGACTCATAATACCTGTCGTCTCTGTTAGAGTACAGCTAAGCCGAGCTATCTGCCCTTGGCTGGATGCTTGACCCAGATTCATCTACCCTCTTACTTTGATCCCAGCCCGTAAAGATTCCTGGGAGAAGCGGGGCAGCGAGTGGCAGGCAGAGAGGGCAGCAGAAAGATTGGGTCCCACAGCCGATTCTTTTGTTGTCTCTGCCTCTCTCTGACTGCACGATCGTGGATTGATTTTGCAACTTGTGAGGGGCTTCAGCATCCTCATGGAGACTAATTAAGACCAAAAAGAGGTGCTGTGTACAAGTGTCACTTCTCCCATGCTCTGTAACTGTCACTGGGACTGTAGCCTCTCTCACTTGGTTATCAGCACCCTCACTACACCGTGTGGCCCGTGGGTTGCTGAACGTGCCAATCATGCATTTAACCCAATTGGTTTGGGTGTCTGGCCTAAGTGACGTGGCCACAGTTGGTGCTGGGGATCTGGAGGAGTTTATCCCCCTGGAGTACCTGCCACTGTTCTGCTTGGAGTGCGTCCATGCAGCCATGCGGCCCAGGCCTGCCGTGCAGGAGATCACGTGGGGGCTGGCAGACCCAGCACCTGACCTTTGGGGTGTGCAGACCAGCAGGGTGAGAGTATAGTGAAAGCCGCGAGGGGCTGGGGAGATGAGTGTGCAGGAGAGGCCCTGCCTGCTGTGCCTCCTGTCTTCTCAGGAGACAGGATGCTTTGTGCAGGCTGGGCCGGTCAGGGTCACTGAGGTGGGGGTTTTGGGGTAGACGATGAAATGTTCCGCTCATCAGCATTGTCGGGCTTCATGTATCAGGGTTGATGCTAGCATGGTGACTGTGTAGCTGCTCACGCGTGTGCATGAGCCATTCACGGTGCACATACGGTGTGCAGAACTTTTTTGAGAAGGGATAAAACTAGACCTTAAATTGGGGGAAATAACGATTATCCTATTTTTAAAAGTCCCTGTTGAACCCACTGGGGTGGAGATTGGGACTGGAGGATTGCAACTGTATGGCCAGAGGCAGCCCGTGCAACTTGAGACCCTGTCTTAAAAAACGAGGGGCTGGGGCTGCAGCTCAGTGGTAGAGGGCTTGCCTAACATGCCTGAGGCCCTGGGTTCAATCCCCAGTACTGGAAAACAAAACAAAAAATAAATAAGAGAGAAAGAAAAGGAAAAAGAAAAAACGTTTAAAAACAGACACTAGGAGGGGGGAAACACAGAGGAGGGTAAGGGGTAACCTATATGAATAATGCTTATCAAATTGCATATATGAAAATTGTCACAACGAAAAGCATGTCAAAATGAATCACATTATGATGTACATTAAAAATTTCTAATAAAAAAAAAAAACCAGACATTAGTGGTGACAAAATCCTTGGAGAAGGCCATCATGTTTGGGAGAGTGGCAGGTCAACCAAAAAAGGAAGACCCTCAACTAGATGGTTTGACACAGTGGCTCCACAATGGGCTTAAACATCAAGTTTGTATGCCTGGCACACAATTGGGGAATTCGTCCTATTGTACATAGGGTTGTTATGAGACAGACCCCACTTGATGGCTCCTAACAACAACAAATGTTGACAGGATGCAGAGAAATTGGAGTCCTCATACACCAATGATGGGAGTGTAAAATGGTGCAGTTACTGTGGGAAACAGTCTCACAGTCTCAGAACAATGAACCATAGAGGCGCCATGTGACCTAGCTGTGGCACTCCTAGGTATATACCTAAGACAAATGGAAATGTGTCCATGTGAAAGCTTGGACACGAATGTTCACAGCGCCATTGTTCATAATAGCTAAACGGTGGGCACAACCCAGATGCCTGTCAGTCGATGAGTGGAGAAATAAGATGCGGCCCATCCTCTAATGCCTGTTGCTTAGCCATAAAGAAGAATGAAGTACTGCCCCATGCTGCCCCGTGGGTGAACCGGAAGATGTGATGCTAAGTGAAATAAACGGGTCGCACATGACCACAGATTGTATGCGTCCTATTTGAAGTGTCTGGAATAGGCAGATGTGTAGCAGTGGAGAGTAGATTAGCAGTTGCCGAAGGCTGGTGGGTGCGGCATGGGAGGGGTGGGGGGTAACAGCTAACAGGCATTTGCTCTCTGTTCTGGGTGACGGAAGTGTCCTGGAATTAGTGGTGGTAGTAACACAACTCTATGAATATACTAAAAATGGCGGAGTGTACGCTTCAACTCTTGCAGTATGGGAGTTACGTCTCAATCAAAGAATTTACAGCACACACCTTTTGGTGTTTGCTGTGGGACACCTCTGAGGGGCTCAGCGTAGAGTGTCCCCTCAGGGATGGTCGCCTCTGCTGGGTGGTGTGGAGCAGTTTTAGACAGTAACACCTGGCCAGCTGGACGGGTGGTATTTTCACTGTGTTCCTTCCTGATGTCATCTGGGTGCTTCACACCCAGAGTGGGGTGAGTGTCTTTTATAGGACTTTCTTCTGTGTCACTCTGCAGGTCATAGAGCACCTCCTGTTGCCCCCACTCATTGGTTTGTAGAGACCCCATCAAGTGTGAGAGGCCCTGCTCTGCTCTGACTGAGGGGCTGCTGCAGCTGGCTGGGCCCTGAGTGCGGGTGCCCCAGGCTGTCTGAACCCCAGTGCTCTGTCTGCCTCCATGAGACACGTGCAAGAGGCCTCACCCTGTGTTCCCAGTGTGCCCCCTGATTTAGTACAGTGATTGGAAGTCCGTGGCTCACGTCTGGAGGGAGAAGTTGCCTGCTGGGGAAGAAGTAGAAACAGAGTTTCAGACGTCCGAGGACCTCCCTCGCTTTGCTGATGGTGCTGGGGAGGGAGAGTCTGGGGGGAGGGCGCCCTGCTCAGAATGGAGCAGCAGCTGGTTTTAGGCCCTTCCTAGGCGCATGCTCTTTGCGTCTTCCTGCCTGCATGTAAGGTCCGTAGAAATGGGTGCTAGGGAGAGGCAGTGGCAGCGAGCTGCTGGGGACTTCTTAGGGTCCCCTGCCTTCTGCCTTTGGTGTTTGCTGGGGACAGTAGTCTCTTGCCTGGATAGACTGGTCCTGGAGGATGCCTTGTGGCACTGTGTGGGACTCCAGGGCCACTGCAGCCTCCTCAGCCTCTACTTCCTATGTCCCGAGGCCGCCGTCAGCTCTGCAGCCCCGAGAGCTGTCAGGGCGTTGGCTGCGCTTGCCCTAACGCTGAGTGGTCTGTGCTTGGCTACGCCCAGGGACTCGGTGGGCGCTGCAGCATTCTGGCTTCTGTTGCTAGCCTGTCCTGCTCCAGTGGGGAGAGACACAGAGACAAGGGTGCGGAAGCTCTTCAGAGGCTCTGTCCAATCTTAGGGCCCTCCTCCCCAGTCCCTAAGGACACAGTGGCGGCTGTATATATCCCTGTCTTTGGCCCGGACCTTTTTAAGCAATGCTGAGTCCTTCTTACTTATTTCTTTGAGGCTCAGCAGGCCACAGACTTCTGGAGTTTTCTGAGTGTAATTGGCATCCTCACCTGGATTTGGCTGAGTCTCTGTTGTGCAGGTTCGCACTTCCTGGGGGGTGTGGGGTAGCAGGCTAAGGAGCCTTGTTTTCCTCGTCCCGTCTCCTTCAGCGTCTGCCTGTGCCGCTGTCCTCTAATATGGCTTCTCTGTACATTAATGTTTAGCCTTTTCCCGATGCCACATTGCCACCAAGACTCAGGCGTATGCCTGTCCTCTGCTTACCCCTCTGTCCACGCTCATTCCCTCCTGCCTCATCTTCCCTCCACGTGACTCTGAGTTCCTGGCAGCTGCATGAACTCGTGGGGAGAGCTGCACTTTGGTCATCTTCTTGTCCTCGGGGCCTGTCCTAGAGCTCTGCGTGACTGTGCTGACTGGGTGACGTTCCTAGTGCTGGTGCCTGGCTCCTGCTGGCCTGGGGCAGCCCGTTCGCCTGGCACTGGAGCCCGCCTTGCTGTTCCTGTTGGCAACATGATTCCTTTGTAGCCCATGTTGCTGGGGACAATACCATGAAGGCCTTTTAAGATCAAGAGCTTCGCAGGCCCGTGTCTGAGAAGGGTGGCGGCTTGGAGGAGCCAGCTGGCTCTTGCTCTTTTTGCTCTAGAGCTCTTGTACCTCTCTTGACCTTCTTCCTGGTCTCCGTATCTCCTGAGCCCCTCCTGCTCCTTCTGCACCCCACCGAGCCCTCTTCAGATTTCTGATCTGCTTCTCGGGGGCCAGGGATGGTAGAGGCACCTGTAGGATCCGAGCAGAATCCTAGGGATGTTGAAAGTGGGTGTGAGCCACACAGATGCCTTCTTCCTGAATGGGAGTGTGGGCATAAGAAAGGGCGATCACTTGAAGAGTTAGTTCCTCATATCAGAGCCTGTGTCCTTGTATTCCTGTGCCTCGCGCTGTGCTTGTTCTCTGCCCACGTGGCTGGCTTCCACCTTTGTTGTTGTTAGGTGCCATCTGGTCAGGCTTTTCCTCGGCTGTGAGCAGAGGAGCTGTGTGCCCTGTCCTAGCCTTTCGCTGGCAGATGCTTTGAGAAACGGTTTGAGGCATGGAAGCGTACCGTGCCAGTTTCAGGGAAGCTGTGTTTTTCTCCCCACTTTGCAGAAATGGAGCCTTTGGAGGTCACCAAGGACATTCCATTTTCCCAGTGTGCCTGAGAGCTGAACAGGAGCCAAGAAGGCAGGTAATTCAGTTTCATGTTTAATGGACAGAGAAACTGCCCCTCCAGAGGGTCTGTGGTACGTACCGAGCCCTCGCTGGAGATGGCTTCTCATGGGCTGGGCTCTGGAGACCCAGCAGCAAACCGTGTGCCCAGGGCACCCTGGCTTAGCGCTGGCACAGGCAGTTGCGGAACCATGTGCTTTTCCCTCTGTGCTCATAGGACAGTGTTTCTCGGTCGTTCTGTTTGCCCCGAGGCCCTCTGCATCATGGAGCACATCTTGAATAGCTTTCCTCCCTGGGCTGCTCTGACTTCTGGCCTCTGAATGTCCCCTGGGACAGGTCTACTCTATTCTACCTTCGCATTTGCCAAAGTGCGTTTCTTATCTTTTCTTTGCAAAGTTCTCCTTTGACTCAGGCCTTCTACATTTTCGTACTCCTGAGCTTCACCCTCAGTCTCTGGACAGGCGTCTGCCTTGCCTTCCGGCTTTCTCCATCTGAAATGTGTCAAGTGATAGATAGCTCGTGGACTTTGGTTGAGAATGAAGTTGCTGCCTCTGTCCCCCTCATCTGTAAAATGGAGATGAGAACCCTCAGGGTGGCAGACGGTCCTGTGGTGCCAGTGCTTGGTATGGGCACTGCTCTGTAGCCCTGGGAGGTGTGTGAGTCAGACTTTCTAATCCCTCTGACAGATACCTGGGGAAAACAAGGTAAAGGGAGGAAGGGTTTGTTCTGGCTCATGGTTTCAGAGGCTTCAGTCCAGGATTAGCTGGCTCCATCGCTGTGGGCCTGACGTGAGGCAGAGCATCATGGTGGCAGGAGTGTGTCGCAGAGGCTGCTCACCCCAGGGCTGCCAGGAAGCAGAGAGAAGGGAATGCAGGATGGGACCAGGACAGGACACATCCCCCAGTGACCCACTTTCTCCATGAGGCCCCAGCTCCTCCCTCCACAGCCTCTCAGTCCTGCAGTCGTATCACAACTCCGTCAAGGGATTGGTTGGCTAAGATTAGACTAGAGCCCTCAGGGTCTCCTCATCTCCTCCCAGCCTATCAGCTGGCAGGCATGCCCCAGTACTTGAGCCTGTGGGGGGCGTTGCTTATTCAAGCCATATTAGTAGTTGCCCCTGGGATTTTTTCTTCCTTCCTTACCCCCCCTTTTAGTTTCTCTTTTTTGGGGAGAGTCTGGCTGTACATTCCAGGCTGGCCATCGAACTCATGATCCCCCACCTCAGCCTTCCGAGTGCTGGGATTATAGGCATGTGCCACCACACCCGGTCCCAGCTTCTTTCTTGACATCACGTTTAAATTGCAGATGTCACTCCATCTCTCTCCTACCCAGGGTAAAACTTGGGGGCCTTTTCCACATTTTGCCTCTCTGTCCCTAAGGTTTTGATTGTGGAATTCCATCTGTTCTTGCTCTAAGTGTCCCTGTGTTGACCCTCCTTCCCTTTGCTCTCAGGCGAGCCTGCCCTTGTTCAGAGCTTTACCATCTCTGCTCAGACCCAGAAGCAGCTTCTCAGCCAGTCTCCTTGTTTTTCTCTGCCCTGTGATGGTGCGTCCCCTGTCCTGGCAGGAGGCAGGTCACATTGAAACACAGCGTTCCCCTTCCCTTAGCATCCCCCAATTGCTTCCAGGACACAAATCAGACTCCTGGTATTTTATGCCCTTCATAATTGGACTTGCGATTACTTGTTCATCATTCTGTTCCACCCAGATGCAGACATTTGCCAGTCCGGACTGTTCATTATGAACACACTGCCCGACATTGTGAGTGGTAGCTATTAACGTAAGTGCTAACATGCATGATGCTCCGAGAGCAAAACAGGTAGCGGTCCAGTAACTACGGTAACAGGAACAACAAATGCCAGAGTTCGTGTTCCCTCCTTGCCTCTAAGATGTCTTTCCGCCCAGGACAGGCAGCCTTCTAATCCTGTGCCACCCACAGGACCTCGCAGAGCCTGCACCCAGGCTGGGAGTGCCTTTCCCCTGTTGCCCTGGCCTGATCACTAAGGGTGCCTCCCAGTGTCTGCTGTGAGTGATGTGTCACTTGGTTGCCTTCCCTGTAGGTCACGCAGGCGTGTGTGGTAACCTTCCTGGAGCGGTGGCCCTTTGGCGCACTGGGAGCCCCTACTCCTCACCCATCTCGGCAGCAGACATAGGGTTTCCTGTTGCAGGTTACTTTTGTGGATTCTGGTGACCAGCAGTCTGTGGCACCTGCCTCAGGAGGTGGGGTGGAGGGTATGCGCGAGCAGTCCGTGTCCTCGTGGCCCTAACGATCGGGGCGCACATGGGCCTGGACGCAGGTCTGGCTGGCGCTGGTAAATAGAAGTGTGTGGGAGGCCCAGGGTCCTCCAGAGAGCGCGAGGTGCCTGCTCCAGAGCAGAGTAAGGTGCATGGAAGCAGCCTGGGGGGGCATTGGGACCTCTGGGGGCAGTTTCTTGGGTCAGGACTGGACGGCTGGGTGGGAAGCACAGACGGGCAGTGTCTTGGATGCAGGCCCTCTGGTGGTGCCCAATAGAGTGACCTGACTGCGGCAAGTGGCCTGTGGGCCAGCATGTCGGGGCCGGGGTCAGTTCTTTCCTTTCGTTGCCATGGGAGTCGTCCCTCAGTGCGTCACATGTGACACCGTAGGCCGGGGCTGTGGGATTTTGTTGCTTTGCCTTTGTGATTGTGGTGTGTGGCTACCTAAAGCTAGCTGAAGTCATCACAGAGGAGACTGTCGTGTACCAGCCCCCGATTGGGTAGATTCCCATCCATGTGGCATCCGGGGTTGTGTTCGCTGGCCTTCAGGGCCCCAGAAGGAAAGCAGCAGGAGGGAGTCGCTTGGGAGTCCTAGGACACAGCGCCTCTCTCCCACACTCCCACGGGTGGTATTGTTGGGGAGGCACCTGGAGGGGAACAAGTGTAGGAGAGACAGAGCAGAAGAGGGGTGGTGGGTCCAGGGGCCCAGCCATGCCTGGGTGTGCTGAGAAGCTGTGCTAGGAGCCTGTGTGGCCGCCCACTGGCGCCGGTGAATGGTCACGTCAGAACGAGTGGGCTCTGGCCAGTCCTGCTATTGCCTCCGCCTGGTAAGGAGCCGGGTAACCCGCTGCCAGGCACCATTAGCAGCAGCCGGCTCCCTCTGAGGGGCTGAGCTAGGTCCTGTGCCCGCGCTCTCCCCTGCTCCCCTCCGTACACCCCAACAAGCATGTAAACACAGTGTGTTTTAATGCCACAATTAGGGGAGGCTCAGGGTCTGTCAGGTTCCTACTGGAAGGCAAAAATGGGAACCTCAGGCTGCTAATTTGTTTGAAAGGATTTTGGACTTTTAACACGAAATCGCAGTAGCCTTTCCTTTAATTAAATGTCACACAGCATTGGCTTTGGGATCAATGTATTGAGGGAAAGCCAGTGTAATTAGACCCTGAGAAGTGACTAACAGGTAATTAGGGCTGGGGCGGGCGGTGGAGCTGCTCTGAGAGACACAAGTCGGCTCTGCATCGCTTTCCCCCGCTGTGGACTTTGGAAAGCCGCAGTTTCCCCTTCAACCTTTGCATGTGTTTCTGGGTTTCCTGCTGGGGGCTGTTGTACTCTAGGACCTTTAAGACAGAGAGCCTCCAGCAATGGGGAGAGACAGACCCAGGGTGGAGATAAAGGCCCCCCTGCCCAGCTCGTGGAGAGGGAGTTAACTAGTACTGTTGGTGGCCAGGTGCGTGGTGGGAGGTCAGGGAGCTGGGGGGAGAGCAAGCTGCGTGGGGGTCTGGGGCCCGATGCCTTTACTGGGGTTCAGAGCTTTAGGTGGTGGGATTAGACCAGGCAGCCCAAGTTCCATAGGGTCATTTTGTGACTGAGGTGGTGGAGGGAGGGAGGGAGAGGTAGGCCGATGCCTTTATTGGAGCCCGGAGTGTTACCCAGGCAGGTTCCCACAAGCACTTCTCCCTGGTGGGATTAGAGAGGGCAGGATGGAGGTCCATGGGGTCACTGAGACGTGGCCACTGCATAGCTGGACAGCCCGTGCAGGGCATGGAGTCAACAGGGCTCCAGTGACACACATTGTGTGGGTAGGCTACATTTTATGTACCCATCCTCAGTGATTGGCGTGGGGAGTGTTCTTGCTCTTTGATTACTGTGAATTACGCTCGTGTGAACACTCATGTACAAATTTTTACGTGGATCGTTTTCCTGTCTCTTGGGTATATACTTAGGAATGGAGTTGCCGGTCGCACGGCTCCCTACAGCACCGTGACACAAGTGGGCTCTGTGTCACTGTCCCGTAGGGAGGGGCACTCCGGGAGGCGCACTCCGGGAGGCGGTGTACAAGGCAGACAGCGATGGCCTACCCCAGGGAGCTGGGAGGGGTGCAGACCTGGCAGCTGTGTCCAGAGAGGCCAGGCCCTGCCGGCGGGAGAAAGTCCACCTTCTCTTCCAAATGGACACCAAAGCAACATAAATTCACCACAGTGACAGACGCATGTCACTCTGCTTTTATCAGCCCATGTTATTAGATGTTTAGATCATATCTTGTAGGATACATAAATAACTTTGCGATGACCATCTCTTGGCATAAACATCTGTTTGCATTGTGGATGTTCCCTCGGGGCAGAACTCACCGGCTAAGCATGTGAACATTTTAGATGAGGTGGCAATGTGAGATGGAGAGGCCTCCCCACGAGGTGTGGTCAGAGGGTTGCCTATAGCCTGTCTCTTGCCTGGTGAAAGATGGAGTGTCCCTGAGCTCCTGCATTGCCCAAAGCCCCCATGTGAGGGTCCGTTGGCCTCCCTGGGTCATGACTTCTGCCCCAGTGGATTTGGTTTGCCTTATGCTAACCTAAACCCTCACTCTTGTTGTTGTTGTTGTTGTTAGGTGCCGTCGAGTTGGTATCCGACTCACGGCGACCCTCATAGGGTTTTCAATGGCTGACTGGTTCAGGATTGCCTCAGGAGTAGATTGCCAGGCCCTTCTCCCGTTGTTGTTGTTGTTAGGTGCCGTCAGGTCGGTATCTGACTCATAGCAACCCTGTGTACAACAGGTGAAACACTATTGTCAATACTTCTCTGCTGTTTGTAGGGTTTTCAATGGCAGATTGATTTTTGGGAGTAGGTTGCTGGGTCCGTCTCCCAAGCCTACAGCACCTGGTGTTCCCAGGTGGTCTCCCATCCGAGTACTAACCAGGCCTGACCCTGCTTAGCTTCCGAGATCTGACGGGATCGGATGCTACTGGGCTATCACTGCAGGCAAGCCCTCACTAGTTCCCAACAAAAACAAAACCTGAACACCACATCCATTTATGTTAGGGCTTTGGGAGGGTTCTGGTCAGTGCAGCAGAGGCTCATTCTCTGGGAGGACCCTTATGGTTCTGTGCCTTTTTTCATCTCAGGGGCCATCCCTGTCCAGATCCAGATGGCCCCTTCCCCTGTGCTGGGCCAGCTGCCCTCCTCCCTCCGACACAGCGCTGTATGCCAAAGCCTTCCCTCATGACGCCTCTACTGCAAGAGCCTCCATTTTCCAGACCTACCTTCCCAAGAAGGCAGTTGGTACTATAGGTATCCTTTTAACAATTCCTTATCTGGGATAGGGGTGCAGCTCAGTGGTAGAGCATGTGCTTAGCATATGCAAGGCCCTGGGTTCAACCTCTAGAATCCTTCAAAAAAAAAAATCCCTTATCCGAGAGTCTTTTAAAAACATCCTTGCTGAGGTATAATTCTCATACCATACAATCCCCCATTTAAACCGTACAATTCAATGGTTTTTAGTGCATTTTCAGTGTTGTGCAGTCACTGCAGTCAATTTGGAACATTTTTATCACCTCACAAAGGAACTGTGTATCCATTTATATTCATTTCCCATTACCCCAACCTCCTTCCAGCAGCCCTAGGCAACCAATGTTCTGCTTCCTGTCTCTGTGGGTTTGCCTCCTGCGGCCGTTTCTGATAAACTGGATCATAAGCAGGTGGCCTTTTGAGACTGCCTTCTTTCACCTAGCATCGTGTTCAGGTGTCACCCGTGTTGTGGCACGCGTCCTTTGCTGCTGTTTGGTCGGATGATGCTCCATTATGCTATGATTTGGATAGATGTCCCCACGGGCTCGGGTGGCGAAGGCTCGGCCTTCAGGCTGTGGTGCTGTGGGGGAACTTCTGAGCAGTGGGGCCTAGAGTTCTTCTGGTTAAGGGAGGGCATTCCCTCAAAGAGGATGTTAGGACCCTTGCCCCTTTCTCTTCCTCTCTTTCTCATCCTGTCCGTGAGTGAACAGCTTCGCCACACGTTACATCCTTGCCACAGACTCAGAAGCACTAGAGCCAACCATCCATGGACCAAAACCTCAAAAACGATGTTCCAAAATAAACCTTTCTTCATTATGCGCTGATTTTCTTAGGTATTTGTCACAGTCATGGAAGGCTAACTAACACACATTGTGTGGGTAGGCTACATTTTATGTACCCATCCTCAGTGATTGACGCGGGGAGTGTTCTTGCTCTTTGGTTACTGTGAATTACGCTTGTGTGAACACTCATGTACAAATTTTTACATAGATCATTTTCATTTCTCTTGGATATATACTTAGGAATGGAGTTGCTGGTTGCACGGTAACTCTGTTCAGGAATTTGAGGACTCACCAGACTGTCTCTTGCAGTGACTACACCATTTTTCATGCCCATTAGCAGTGTATGAGGGTTTAGTTTTGCTGTGTCTGAAAATTGCAGCCGTCCTAGTGCGAATTGGCCCTCCCGTGTGAGTGTGGTTTCCTTGGTGGCTAAGGATTTGAGCATCTTTTCACATGCTTATTGGCTGGCTGTGTATCTTCTTTGAGTAAATGCCTGTTCATATTCTTTTCTCTTTTTTTTGGTTGGGTTGTCTTTACATTATTGATGTCCAAGGCCCCTCCTTTATTGCGTGCTGAGGATCAAGCTGAAGGATTTGCGCGTGCTAATCTGCCCCTGAGCTCTCCCTAGTCCTTGTCCAAGAGTCTTGATATTTAACTGCTGTGTGTTGTAGTTGCTGTGAGGAGCAGGCTGCAGGTCAGGGCAGCTGGGACGTTCCACGTCCCGTGGCCCGCGCTTCCCTGTCCCCAGCTGTGATCCGTGTGTACCTCAGGCAGCAGCGAGCAGGGCCTGAGCGCCATGCCACAGACTTGCAGTGGTCTTGGGCAGACATGTTTGGAGGCGTTCCAGATGCTTCCTGCCGGTGAGAGGAGCAGGGGCTGCTGCTGAAGGGCGGCGGGACCCAGGAGGTTCTGGGTGAGCGTGGCGAGGGTTGTGCGTGCGTCCAGAGCTTCTGGGAAGTGATAGCCATGAAGCTCCAAGACTGGGGGCTGAGGAGAAGCGGGGTGCCCTCCAGGGAGGGCAGAGGAGCTGGTTTCCTGTGCCACTGGTGGAGCAGCTTCTGATTCCACAGGATTGGCTTTGCCCAGTATTGGGCAGTGTTCACTGCTTAAGTTATTCTTTATAAAAGCTCTCTGCTTGTGGTGCATATGACTGGCGAAGTCAGATGCCAGGGAAAAGGTGCCTGGAGCACCTGCACAGTGGCAGTGGGCAGCACGGCCCCTACAATCTGTGGCTGGAAGCAGGTCCACAGCCAGGGGCACAGCGCCCTCCTGTGGAAGGAGAGCAGCTGTTGCCGCTGTCAGCAGCCAGCCCAGGGCATGGGGCAGGTGCACCACGGGACTCAGCGTCTGAGGGCCCCCAGAGCAAACAGCTAAGGCTGTGCCGGAAGTGGGTGCTCTCCATGGTGACAGGGAAGAGCCGGGAGGCTTCACGAGGAGGGGACGATCCAGAAACTAATCGGCTCTCCCAGGCAGGGCAAAGAGGTGGAGACGTAAAGGTACGTGAGAAGGGCGTATCGCTCAGCGTACTGAGTCGCTCTCTGACCAGGCGTTCTGTGGGTGACTGGATGAGGCATACTGATTCCAGATGGCCTAGGGCCTGAGGCCACCTGTGCATGAGCTCGGTCCAGCTCCCGTTCGCCCTGTCTCCCTTGGGCCAGCTGGGGAGTGATTGCTAAGGATAAAATGGCCTGTCAGGTATCTCTAACAACAGCCGTAGCCCTGTGGCATCTGATCCCGTCAGATCTCAGAAGCTAAGCAGGGTCGGCCCTGGTTAGTACTGGGATGGGAGACCGCCTGGGAACACCAGGTGCTGTAGGCTTGGGAGAAGGACCCGGCAACCCACTGCCAAAAACCAGTCCGCCATTGAAAACACTATGAACAGCAGAGAAGCACTGACAATAGTGTTTCCCCTTTTGTATGTAGGGTCGCTATGAGTTGGATACCAACTCGACGGCACCTAACGACAACAACAGGTATCTCTGCAACTGCACTCCAGTACCAAACGTTGCCATTTTATGCATTTCGTCGACCTTATGCTGCTTCTAATGGTGAAGAGCAAGAGCCCCATAGTGCACGTCTGAAAGTGTGTTGGGAACAAGGGAGTCATGGTGGGTAGTTTCATAGGAAGCGAAAGCAGTTCAGCAACTTCATTCGGGCCCCCAGGTCTGTCTAGGCTTTTCGCCCACCTCTTGCCCCTTTGTCCCAGCTCCAGCTGCTTCTGGCTTCCTTACCTTTGCAGAGATGACTCTTTGGGAAGAATGCCCTCCCAGGGTAGTGGGCGGCCTCTTCTACAAGGCCTTCCTGGTTCAGCATCCCGGATCCCACAGCTGGCCCTGGGCCCAAGGCTGCCTCTCCCCCAGCTGCTGTTTCCCTCTCCTGACCCTGCCGCCCCTCCCGGCTCCTGCCTGCATGGTGGAGCATGGCGAAGGGCAGTGCCTGTCAAACGTCCTTTCTCAGGCTTTGATACCTCTAAGTGTACATTTTCCCCATTTGTTACCCAGATGCTGCCTGAAGGAAAAGAAACTTCAGATGAAAGTAAGTTACAGCCAGAGAAGTCATTTTGAAAGACTTACGTTAATTATAGCCATCAAGGGGCATCAGGCTTAGAATCCCAGAGTTGTTCAGAAAGGCTGCCAGGTGATGGAGCACCTTGCCCTCATCTGGTCTCCACAGAATCCCAGATGCTGGCTTCTTTTGAGCTGTAGCTGCGCAGTGGAGCCGCCCTGCCTTGCTGCAGTTTGGGTTCCAGGGTCCTGCAGACACCACCACTTTACAAAAGGATCATTTAACCGCGCCACATGACAGAGGAGGGGCAGTGTCCCTCCCCACTCTCTCTGCACTCTCTCTGCGCGGTGAAGGCTGGCTCCAACTCCCAGGGCCGGAGAGGACAGGAGCCGAGCAGATGTCTTCCCGGGCTTGCTGGATGCTCCTTTCTGACATCCAGCGTCCCGTACTGACAGGTTGGTAAGAGGTGCAGAGTTCCGTCCCTCAAGGGTGGAATCAGCATATGGATAGTGATTGAGAACTCTGCTATTTCTTCCTATTTTTACCTGAAAAAGAAAGCCAACCTTCCCTAAAAAAGTAGTTACTACATTTCGAACGCTCAGGCAGTCTACTTCCAGGTACCGCCCTCACTGTTTTGGGGTCCTTGTGGGGTGTGGGGTGCTGTGGTGCTCTAAGTGATCCGTTCCACTGCGGTTCCAGGATGGTGCCTGGCTCGCAGCAGGCTCACCCTGTGCATTGAGTGAGTGGCCTCAGCGTAAGTGACCGGCAGGAGCAGGGGCTGTAAGAGTGGGGCTCCAGCGGGCTATGCCATTTCTGGTGGCCCTGGGCCTCAGAGCTGGACAGTACCGTTGCTCTGCTTCCCCCCGCCCCGCAGGGCACTTCGCAAGCCCTGCAGCGTTCTGTCCAAATGTCACTGTTTCCTCTTGCTGGGATTCACGTCTGGACGCGATTGTTCTGGAATCTTTGCTTAACACTCCCTGCCTGGCTCTCCTGCCTGCATGCCCGCCCCCCCCCCCCCCCCCCCCCCCCCCCCCCCCCCCCCCCCCCCCCCCCCCGGGGCCCAAGAGTGTAAATGCAGAGCATGGGCGCACTGTTCCCCTCTGCTCTGCGCGATCCAGGCTCTGCCCTTGGCCTGATTTCTGGCTGGCCCCGTCATCTGCACCCCCAGGAGGGAACACCTGCCCAGCCACCTACAGGGTGCGTCATTTACTTCTTTGCTTCTCACTGTCGGACCCCTGTGCAGTGCTTCCTCCAGCTGTAGTGCCCTGGGCCCCTTGGCAATATCCATTACTTGTAGGTCAAATTTAAACATTTGTCCAGGTAATCCTTGTGTATGGTTTGACACGTGAGGTGGTAATCTAAGGCCCGCGTGGGGAACAGCAGGCTGCAGCTGCCTCCCTGTGTCCTGCGTCCATCCGTCCTTGCGCGCCCTCCACCTCGGCGTGTGTGAATGCTGTGCCGCTGTGCAGACGTTCCTTGTCTTGCCACATTCGTGGAAGCCCTGGGAGCTGAGGTGTAGCTCCCCCATCACTTTTCCCACCTTCTCAGCATCATGTCGCAGGTGTGGGTAGAACTGGGATTTGCTGTGCTGTGGTGACTGTGACTGTGGTTGGGGACTGAGCCTCGAGCACCTGTCCTGTGAGCTTGTTCTGCCTACGTCCTTAATCTGTCAGGTAAGGCGGGGAGCGGGGTGGCACCCTGGGAGCATGCTCCATCCCCCCTACCCCCAGGAGTGGTCTTCCTGCCGTGGGCTCCACACAGCCCTTTCCCGGTCCTTTGCCATCCCTGGCTGCTTCCTGTGGGTGTCTTCTGTGCAGACAGTGAGAGGCCGCCTTCTCCACTCCGGTGTGTCCTCTGCCGCTCTCTCCTCTGTGTTCCATCTCTCAGGCTTCTCTCAGCATTTCTGGTCTGCTGTCCGCTCCTGTCTTAGCCCTTGTCCTCATTTGTCACTGTGCTGCTGATGTGTATTTGGGTGGGGAGCACAGATTGCCAGGTGCACCCCCAAGAACTCACAGGAACCTTTCCTGCTGTCCCCTCCTTGAGAGAAGAAAGCAGCTGTCCTCTGGGGCCCTATGGAACCCTGTGCTCCCTCCTCCATGGTGCCGGCGGGCCTGGCTGCCCTCATTAGGCTTCCTGCTGGATGCTAGAAGGCTGAGGTCTGTGGTCCCCTCGAAGACTGCTTGTGAGCCTGGCCCTGGGGACCGGTGTGTGGGCAGACTCAGGGAGGGGTTCCAGGGCTGTGCCCTGTGGAGCTGCTCCTGAGATGCCAGTCATGGGTCTGGAAATGGAGGTTTGCCCCTTCCCGCAGTCCCTGCCTGTGTTGGCAGAGTGTGGCTTCCAGTCGGCACCCAGAAGCCGAGTGGCTGTGTATCTGCCTTTGTTCGGCATTTCTCTCAGACTTTATTGCTACACACATTTCTAAAAAGTCGGGGTTAAAGCTGGCCGCAGTGGTACACGCCCATAATCCCAGCAGCTCAGGATGCAGAGGCAGGAGAATCGCTAGTTTGAGGCCATAGGTAGCCTGCACAATTTAGGGAGACCCTGTCTCAAGATAAAGCACAAAAACCACGCTGAGGGTGCACTTGCCTAGCGTGCGTGAGGCCCTGGGTTCAGCCCCACAGAGCAGGGGGTGGGAAGAGTCAGAGTTAAGCCAGTTGAAAAGGGAAAAGCGGTAGCAAAAAAAAAAAAAAAATGCTTAAATTATGGGTTGGTTTTTCTCTTATTCTTGGCTTTCCAGAGAAAAAGGTGCTTGTGAGTTTTTGGCATATACCGTTTTGTGACAGATCTCTGGTTCCGTCTCAAATGTGGAATTTTACTTCCAATTAGAACAGATGAATCCCAGTTGCCGTACGTTTCGAGTTCTCAGAGTGCACTGAATAATTGCCGCTGTCAGCGTGACAGAACCGGGCTGTCGCGTTGGTAGAGCACGCTTTCCTGGGCGCCGTGCCTTTGTTCCGTGTGAGAATTCCGTGACTTCAGTGAGGGAGATATTGCTGTGTCCAGTGTTCCCTTGGAGGCAACCGAGACTCAGGAGGGGTGAAGGAGATGTCCGTGGCCCCTCAAGCTGTCGCTGGCCAGCCTGGGCCTTGGCCCAGGTCCGTGGAACCCGAAGCAGCGTCTGTTCCTCTGTCCTGTGCTTCCTCTTCAGGCCCTCTGGCCAGAGCGTGTCCACTCTGGTGAAGTCCCAGGCCAGGCGAGCGTGGAATTGTGGCTTTGGTTTCATAAAAGAAAGAAAATTGTGGCAATTGTTTTCATAAAAGAACTTCAAAGTCTTACTTTTCAGAAAGCAAATCCACTGTTACAGAAGAAAGAAATGTAGATTATTTTTCATTCATTTCTGCATCTTCACTTTTTCGTATTTTAGTTTTCCCTCTCAGAGCACTGGTGATTTTACTGTGACTCCAAAGGCAGGAGCAGAAAGCTGAAAGGAAGGCGGTCTAGGCTGCTCTGTGTTGCTGGCCTAGAACGCCACAGACAGAGTAATTTATAAAGGGTAGAAAGGGCAGTTCTGGAGGCTGGTAGGACCAAGATCAAGGTGTGGGCTTCTGGTGAGGGGCTTCTTAGGCTTCTTCACACAATGGGGTAGAAGTGCGAAAGGAGAAAAATGCTGTGTCCTCACAGGGCAGGATAGCCGGAGAGAACAGGTCTGCTCCTGAGAGTCCTCTGTGATGGCGTTAACCCATTCCTGAGGGTGTAGCCCCCATGACCCGGACCACCTCCAGCACTGTGGTGTTGGGGATTAAGTTTCCCACACATAACTTTTTGGAGGAGACAAAAACATTCAAACCCCAGCAAGAGCAGAAAATAAACTTTAAGCATAAAGACTGAGGTAGTTGAAATAAAAGGGTAGGAAATGATACACAGTGCAAACACTAATCATAAAAACCTAATTTGCTTATAATTACATCAGAAAAAGCATATCTCAAGACAGTTTTATTAAAGACAAAGAGAAACATTTCATAATGATAACAAGATCATTTCATTAAGTAGATGGATGAGTCCCAAATGAGTTTATACCTAATATAGTTTTATAATGCATGCAACAAACGTTAACAGAAATAGAAATATAGACACATTTACAGTCATAGATGGAAGTTTTAACACCTGTCCCTTAGCAAGTGAAAGGACAGGTAAATTAAAAATCCAGTAAAGATATGGAAGATTTGAATAGTACTGTCAACCAACTGGATTCAGTTGATTTTTAGAATGCCATATCCATCAACTGAAAATATGCATTCTTTTCAAGAAGATAGGGCGCATTCACACAGGGAGATCTAATGCTGTGTCAAAACAAGTTATAGTAAATATCAGAGAGTTGAAATAACACTAAGTTCATGTAAACAAATGCTTTAAATTAGAAATCAGTATCAATAAAATATCCAGGAAATCCTCAGATATTTGTAAATTTATATATTTCAAATAACTGATGGTTTAGATAAGTCACAAGGAAAATTAGAAAGTATTTTGAGCTAAATGATAATTACAGTGCATATCAAAATAGTATAATGCAGCTAATACTTGGGAAATCTTATAGCTTTAAATGACTGTTAAATAAGTGAACATGTTTTAAATCAAAATCAAAGCTTCTACCTTAAGAAACTAAGAAAAGAACATAAGTCAAAGGTGAAAAATCAATAAACCGGAACATGGACAAACAAGAGAAGAAGCATTAAAGTCTAATGTTAGTTTTCTGCAAAGATCAGAGAAAAGCATCTAGTGAGACTGATCAACAGAAAACAGAGAACACAAATTACTAGTATTAGAAATGGAAGAGGGGTGGAACACTTACCTATCATGCTCAGGGCCTGGGTTCCACTCTCCGCACTGAAAAACAGAGAAAAATTAAAGAAATGGAAGAGGGGACATCACTACACATCCTGCAGACATTAAAAAGAGATAAAGGGTACTAGTACAAGTTTATGCCAATACATTCTAGAACCTACATGAAAAGGACATAGTCCTTAAAAGACACAACTTAATAAAAGTGCTACAAGAAAAAACAGAAAACTTTAATTATTGACTTAAAAATTAAATTTGTAATAAAAAAGCCTTCATAGAAGGAAAACATCAATGCTAGATAGCTTTCTTTTCTTTGTTTTTCATTGTTTTGGTGGTGCTGGTGGTTTGAACCTTGGGCCTCATGCATAGATTGAAAGCCTCTACCACTGAGCTGTGCCACCAGCCCATTTTTTACTTTTTATTTTGAGATGGGGTTTTCTAAGTTGTGCAGGCTGCCTCTGGCCTTGAACTTGGAGTCCTCCTGTCTCAGCCTCACGAGTCGCTGGGATTACAGGCATGTGCCCCTGTACCCAGCTGAGATGGCTTTCTTTACCACTGAACTCTATCAAACTTTTAAAAAAGAAATACTACCCTTCCTGTAATCACTCTTTCAGAGGGGGAGCAAACACTTCTCCATTCACTGTCATAAGGTAGCATAATCTTGGTGCCCAAACCTTGCAAAGACATTATGAGAAAAGTGAATTAGAGACTGTTGTCCATGATGAGTATAGACAAAAAGTTTGTTTAAAGATGGTAGCAAATTGCCTTTTGCTTCAAACCACAGGGAATATCTCCCAAAGGACTGAGTCTCCCATTGTTGTTGTTGTCGTTGTTAGGTGTCATTCAGTCAGGTTCGACTCATAGCAACCCTACGTACAACAGAATGAAACACTCCCTGATACTATGCCATGCCTGGCACTATGTCAGTGCTTCTCTGCTATTCACAGGGTTTTCAATGGCTGATTGTTTTTTGGGAGTGGGCTGCCAGGTCCTTCTCCCTAGCCTGCAGCACCTGGTATTCCCAGGTAGTCTGCTGTCCAAGGACTAATCAGGCCAACCCTGCTTAGCTTCCAAGTTCAGGTAGGATTGGATGCTAGGGTGCTATGGCTTCAGATGAGTTTTCTGTTATAAACAGAAAACAGGAAAAGTATGGACAACAGCTGTTCTCAGACGTTGGGCAACAGGCAGTGTATTGCTGTGACCTGCGAGAAGGGTGGTATACTGGTGAACTGTACACCTAGCTACTCAGGGTGCAGTTGGAGGCATTGTCCCATTTGTTGCAAATGTAGGAGAATCCAGATGAATCCTGTTGCATTTTGTGGAATAGAAGAATTGGGAGTGGGAGTTTGGGAGGCTGAGATAGACTGCGTGGAGCAGAGTGCTGGAGAGGGCATTGTGCAGAGAAAGAACCTGGGGAAAATCATTAGAAAGCAGTGAGTGGAACTGAGTGCTGTAGAGAGCATGTGCAAGAAGAGCCTGGTGAACAAACTGGGTGAGAACCTGGAATAAAAGTCCCTTCTCCTGTAGTGCCCTCCAGCCTTCTGTGCTGGAAAGGATTAAGATCACGTCAGATGGACAAATACTCAAAAGACCTGGTTCTGGTAATATAGAAGTGATAAGTTTTCTAGCATTTAACAAGAAAGTGACTAATATGCATGAAACAGGAAAACATCACCCCTAATCCAGAAAAAAACCAGTCATTAGAAATGGACTCCTGAATCAACAATAAAATTTGTGAACAACCCAGTAAGATGGGTAAAAGCTTTCAACATGTACTTCCAACAAGGTATAGAAATGACTAGTAAGTGCATGAAGCTCTGTTCAGTGCTCAACAAGATTAGCACCACAGAATTTCTAATTAAAATCATGACAGGCTGTCATTTAACATTAGAATGGCTACCACGAAAAAGACCCACAACAAAACCAGGGGTGGTGGTGGAACACCTGTAATCCCAGTGATTCTGGAGGCTGAGGCAGGAGGATCACAAGTTTGAGTCCAGAGCATCCTGTGTAACTTAGTGATGCTCTCTCTCAAGATAAAAAATCTAAAGGATGCTGGGGTGCAACTCAGTGGTAGAGTACTTGGAAAATATGTGTGAGTTCTTGTGTTTAGCCCCCAAGTACCGCCAACAAAACAAAACAAAATGGACCAACAACACTAGGATACTAGTGAACTAGGATGTGGAGCAATTGAAACTTTGGTGCATTACTGGTGGGTGATGTGAGATGGCATGGCTACTTTGCAGAACCCTCTTATGGTGCTCGGCTGCCCAGAGATGAGAAGGGTGCTGGAAACACAGCCCTGCAGGCGTGTAGGAGGGTCAGCTCTACAGAGGAAGGGAGTGAGCGGGCACTGGTGTTACCAGGAAAATGCCTTAGATCGGGCGGGCCTTGGGCTAGGTCGGAAAGCTGGAGTTTGAAAATATAGAGATGCTGGTGTACTCACTGCAGGAAGTCTATAGCTTTGTAGAGGCACAGTTGGATACTTGGTGCAAGAGAAGTCTTCTGTCAGCCTTGACTCTATTTCCTGACCCTCCCTAGAGGCCAGCTGTGCTGGCCGACCTTTGACTGTGCTGACAGAACTAGTGCATCTGTGCACTGTTCGATATTGTCCCTTTTTTCTTCATGATTTAGATGAATTTATTCCTTATCCCACTCAAAATATCCATTCTTTTCTATGCCAGTACTGTATTCCAGGGTATAATAGGGTTTTGAATTGTTGTTGTTGTTAGGTGCCATCGAGTCAGGTCTGACTCATAGTGACCCTCATAGGGTTTTCATTGGCTGATTGTTTCGGAGTTGCTTTGGGAGTAGATTTCCAGGTCCTTCTTCCGTTTTTTTGTGGTGCTGGGGATTGAACCAAGGTACTCATGGAGTACAGTGCAGGCGCTGTACCAACAGAGCTAAACCTCAGCCTGAGTTTTGAATGAGGTCTCCATTAATGGACATTTTGGTGGTTTCTTTTTTCTGTCCTTTTTTCTTTTTCTTTTTGGTACTGGGGATTGAACCCAGAGCCTTGCACTCGCTAGGCAAGGGCTTTACTACTGAGCTACATTCCCAATCCATTTTGGTTGTTTCTAATGTTTTGCTAACATGACATTACTCAAATGAACCTCCTGTATAGTCTTGAAAATATCCCCCTTTCTTAAGGTGAAGTTTCTGCTCAAAGGCATGTACTTTTAAAATTTAACCATCTCAAAAGTTAAACCAATATGCTTTCTCAGAAAGGCCTTTCCCCTACCCAAAGATAGCATAATATTTCATGTTTTCTCCTAGTGTTTTAAGTTTTTCCTCTACATACAGTCACACATATCTACCCTAGCCTTCATTTAGATTTTTAGTCATCTGGAAATTAGTGTTCTTTGGTAAGATAATAGACTCAATATCTTTTTATAAAAACAGATACCATGTTGTGTGAACATTGTTGGTCCACTAGCCCCTGATGTGAAATGCGGTTTTTATCTCAACTCAGTGGTCATTTGTGCATAGGTTTGATTTTGAATCACTCATTCTGCTTTATTGATTTATTTTTCTTAGTCTATTTCACAGAATCCCATTGTCTTCCTTTCTGTAGCTCTATCATATACCTTCTTATCTGTTCCTGCAAGTCTGTTTACATTCTTTTTTTGGGAATTGTACTGGCTGTTCTTGTGCCGTTGCTCTTCAAGTGAACGTGGGCTCCATTTGTCAAGTTACAGAACACACCCACAATACCCTGCTGGGGTTTTAATTGGCTTTGAGTTGAACTTGGGGATTTTAGTGAGAGTAGGCAATGTTATACCTTCCCATCCTGGATCGTCTGTCTGTCCAGTCTGGTTTGAGCCATCTTGCCTTAGCATCTGAATACTTCCTGGGTCTTTGCCTTCCTTTTCCTGCCCTCCTTCCCGTTCTTTGAGCTTCCTGGATAGCCCTTCCGGTGGTCTCCTGTGACCACTCTTGGCCCCTCCTGTGTCCTCTCCACACAGGGCTGAGTTTTGCAGGAGCTGCTCTGGGCTTGGAAGGCTCCCTTCTGCCCCTCTCTTCACGCAGCTTTTTCTCATCTGTAGATCTTCTCTCAGTTGTCCTTTCCTTTAAGGAACCTTCCTAACTGTATAACTCTTCCCATTTACAGTTCCTTAGCACCTTCTGCTCTTTCTTCTGAGCGCTTAGTGTCCTTACTGGGTTGCCTCTGCTTCTTCCTGGGAATGGGCGGTCAGCTCTCTAGGTGTGGGGCCGTCTAAGCACAGGGCCTCTCTAGGACTTGTTGTTGTTGTTAGGTGCCGTCGAGTCGGTATCCAACTCATAGCGACCCTCATAGGGTTTTCAGTGGCTGACTGTTTCGGGATTGCCTCGGGAATGGGTTGCCAGGTCCTTCTCCCATTTTTGGGGTGCTAGGAATTGAACTCGGGACCTCAGAGACTGCAGCGCAGCACTCTACCAACTGAGCTAAATCCCAGCCCGCTCTAGGACTAGGGGGCTGTAATTCCCTTAGCCTCCCCCCTGCCTGGCCTCAATAGCTGATATCAGTGAGCTTGGCCGCATCTTCTCTTTACGTAGGCTTTGCTTCATGTGGGACTACATAGTTCTTGTTAAACTCATGCCCTGACTTTATCTGTTTCTCTCTTTGGTGGTGGCAAAAGGGAGATTTCAGAGAGTTTTTGTATCTGGCCGTCCTGCTGACCTTGGCCTCCTGCTCCCCGCTGCCTTCTGGTCCTTCCTCCCTCTCTTAGTTGGCTTCAGCTCCAGGCGGCTGTGGCTCTGGATGGCCAGCAGCAGTCCCGAGCCTCACATGGACCCGGCATCTTTCATGAGACTCCCAAGAGCAAGGCGCTTCCTTGGGAGCCCTGAGTGAACATGCTCTCTGCTCAGTGGATCAGAGAGGGCCCCAGGCCCACTGTGAACCAGCCACCGGTGAGTGTGGCTGAGCTCTCTGTCAGCACGTCTCAGGCCCCTTTTGGACGGGATGGGGTGGGCTCGGCTCCCCTGGGCGGGCTCCCTTTCCCTCTGGCTTCTGGTGGGGTGTTTGCCAGGGAGGTGAGGGGTAGGCCCTGGGTGAAAGTGTATATGTGGCATGGAAATGTGGCTTTCCCCGCAAAGCCAATTCACCACTTCCCAGAGGCGACAAGATTCCTACAGCTGATGCATCCCTTCATTCTTGGAGTGAATCCTGCTTGCATGTATTAGTCTTTGGTATCCTGTGGTGTTTTGATCTGCTACTATTTTATTTTGGGTCATTTTGTATTCATCAGTAAGATTTGCCTGTGTTACAAAGTCTTTAAGAATGGGAGTTAATGTAGTGAAAGACCCCTGTATCCAAGGTCCCGTTGACCTCCATCAAGTCACTTAACCTCTATGAGGCTGTTTCTCATTTATATAGAAGCGGTTATAGCTCTAATTAATACTAGCTGTTCTGAGGCTCAGATCAGATAATATATGTGAAAGCTCGCTTTAAATGCTATAACTTAAGCATAGAACTTGGTCTCATGCTGTATATTCCAGAGCTTTGCCTTTTTGAGAGTTTCTTTTAATGAAGCGACAGGTTCAGAGAACATTAACAAGTGAGTTTCCTCTGCTTTCTTCATAAACCATAATGAGAAAACCAGAGGCGTGCGGAGGGAGAGGCACTGTGTGCACGGTTGATAAACACTGTGTTATTGGCATTCAGATATTAGGTTCCCGCTTTTCATGACATCCTTGGGGGACTGGGGAAGATTTCATACTTGGTGAGATTACTGTAAAGTGCGAGTTATTGCCGGTACTATGGCCCAATTATTCTGTCCTTAGTTTGCTTAGACTTTAGTAATTGGGAAAAGATGAGATGTCAGGCCTCTGCATTTTGTTGATTATATCACCGAAGTCCTCTCTCTGATCGTTTCGTTTCTTCCTGGTGTTAATCATTAGCTTGAAGCTGTTAGGAGAACATAATGACGGCTCCCTTACTTGAGTGAAGGAAGTAATTGCTTCAGCTCTGGTGGGAGCCCCGTGCTTTGATGTGCTTGAACGTTGCCACCAGTTCTCCAGCCACTCAGGGTGTGCAAACAGCGTGCCCTGGAGACACAGGGTCCTTGTCGGAGTCCTTGTCTCTTGTCTGCTCACAGGCCCTTGGCTTGGCTCCAGGGCTCTCGGCCTCTGGCCAGCCCCGTTCTTCTCGGCAGCACCTTGAAGCCCACCGGTCTGGGCTGTGTCTCGTGTGACCACAGTCATTAGGGCTGCCGAAGCCACCTGGCCCAGGTGTTCCACAGTGAGAGGGCAAGCGAAGGGAGAACTCCTAAGGTGCTCAAGGCGGGGACACAGGGTTCATCCCATGGGGGAAAATGGGAAGGAAGAGCTTGGTACCCAGAGAGGAGGGGCCTTTCCCATCCCAGTGGCTCCAGGGACCCCTGGCCACATTTTGCTAACATGCACCGTCTCAGACTTAGACAGACACAGGCGACATTTAGCTTTTAGAAGAGCGGGGGTTTGCCTTCTCCTGTTTACCGAGGGCGGTCTCTGAAGTGGGTGTTATTTGGTTTATCCTTGTCCCATCGATGGGGCTCATTGCCCCCGGTGACACTGGTGAGATAGGTGACAATGCCGGGGAGCTTGCCAACTTTTTGTAAACACTGTTTTTCCTTGTCCCCCCCTCCCCTTTTTTTGTCAACAGAGGAATTACGGAAGCTGAGCTGGTCCGGAATCCCTAAGCCAGTGCGCCCAATTACGTGGAAGCTTCTCTCAGTAAGTCTGGGTGCCACGTGGTCAGCCCCGCAGCCCTCCTCCTGTGAGCACAGCTGCCTGCCTGGCTGGAGTGTGGCCCTCCGCTGCGGCCACCACACTTGCCTATCTCAGCTGCACGGTGACACGGGGCTTTGCTGTGGCCGAGATGACATTGTCCATTCTTGGCTTAATTTCAAGGTTGGCTTGACAAGGCTGGCGGAAAGTGAGGCTCAGCAATAACTTGTGACAGCTGCGTTCTTTTTTGCTGATTTTTATTATTTAAAAAAATGATAAATGCGCAGACTTGTGATTTAGGAAGTATAGCGCAGGAGATAGTTTAGCTCTGAGAGGTTGAAACAGGGGAGTGTGTTTCACTGATTTTTTCTTTAAGTAGCCGTAATGCCATTAGGGGGAAGAAAAGGGATACACAGGTGCTAGAAGTGGTCTGTGCTCTGTGGTGGAGAGCAGAGCTGACCCCCGCTGCCCATCTGGAAGTCGTCTGGAAAGGTCTAGTGAGTGGTGGTGGCCATCCTCGTGCCCTCAAGTGCCTGACCCCAGCTTAAGATGGGAAGGGAGCCTGGGCCTGCCAAACACTTCTCCGTGGCTTATTGACAGCTTTCCTCTATCTTGCTTTTTTATTATTTTTGGAGATGAGTCACTAGGGAATTCTAACTTCCAGTGTTTAAAAGACTCTTCCTTGCTAATGAGTCTTAATAAATTTACAGCTCAGTACCTCGTAATCCTAAATGCAGATGCAGCTCTGAACACTGAATATTTATCGATTAAATATTCTCTTGCAATTAAAACGAGACCTGCTGTGCTTGCTTATGTATTTGTTTTGTGTTTTTTTTTAAGCCTTTTATACTCCATTTTCCAAATGTCCTTTAAGAGGGGCTGCAAGCTTTTCAGATTGGTTTGTAGGAAGTTCTGCTGAAAATGCCTGGAAGCTTCTTGACTACAATTTTTTTTTTTTTCCAGTACTGGGGGTTGAACCCAGGGACTCGCGCTTGCATGCTTTGCAAGTGCTGGGCCACTGAGCTGCGCCCCCAGCCCATTTTTTCACTTTTTGAGACAGGGTCTCGCTAAGTTATGCAGACTGCCTCTGGTCTTGTATTTGTGATCCTCCTGCCTCCGCCTCCTGAGCCACTGGGTTTACAGGCGTGGGCTTGACTACAATTTTGTATTTATTGAGGATGAGCTGTGCTTGGGAGGAGAGTGTTGAGCAAGCCGTTCTCTGCTGCCCTTTCCTTCAGTTCTGAGTCTGTGGGCCACAACCGATGCCCGGGGCTGTTCCACTGGGTGGTGATTGCCCCATCAGTGGGCACCGGGACTCAGCTAGCTGAGGAGCTGCCAGGGGGATGGTAGATGGCCCCACCCCATTGGAGGGAGCAGGAGGGGGGTGGACGTGAGGGTGTGGCCGGGTGAGAGCTGGCAGTGCAAGCTGATGGAAACCCACGCCTTCCCAGGCCCATCTTTGGATCCATCATCTGGTACAGGGAGCTTTTCTGGGGGGCAGTGGAGACCACACACTTGTCTGCCCCTGGGAGGAGGTTGGGGTGCAGACTGGCCGTGGGGCGCGTCCTACTGTGGGGTATGCAGGGCTCGAGTGTGAACTGAGGGGAGGGAGAGGTGGGCGGCAGCGTGGTGCCGAGGCCGGCTGCGTGGGAGACAGCGCCGTGCTGTCCTCCTCTAGGCCTTGGTGGGTGGGCGTGGTGGAGGGAGGGAGGGAGAGCTTGCTGGAACAAGGATGGCCACGAGCAGGTAGCGCGTGGATTTCTCTGGGGCCGCGGTTGACAGATGAGACTGTAAATGTCAGGCTGGTGAGCAAAGCCCCAGGAGCCAAAGGAGCCCCGGGAAGGGCCGGGGTGGTTCCAGGGGAGCCCACACTGCTGAGGATCCCAGGCCAGGTTCCTGGGACGGTGGTGTGCTTGTGTGGATCTCAGAACGCGTGGCCGTGGCCCCTGGGTGAGGGAGATGGGCTGGGTACAAGGCCAGACGTGGGGTGCTGTGGGGCTGGGGAAGGCAGGAGCGTGGGTGGGATGGACGGTCCCCTCCAGGTACCAGCAGGATGTCGGGGGCCGGGGGCTGTGCATCCAAGCCCCACAGGCACCCTGGGCTCTGTCATGGAGGGCCTCAGCTGGCAGTGATGAAGCTGTTTCTGGAGGCTACCGCCCTGGCTCACCCCTCGGTTGGTTCATCCCATCGTCTGCTAGAGATTTAGTGAGGTCTTTGTGTGTTTTAGGCACTGTGTTTGGTGCTGGAAGAGGGCAGGGAGGGAAAAAGGCCGAGCCCCAGCCCTCCCGGGCCTGCCCACCGGGGCATGCTTGGGGGTACACGGCTTGGAAAGGGAGCCCCCCTCAGGACTCTGTCCTTGTCCTCCAGTCCTGCACCCCCGCAGGGCCCTTATCCCGTGCACACCGGGTGCTAGGTGAGGGGCACTCGAGACTCCCGTAGCAGCAGAGCACTCTGCTGGGGGTACGAGCAGGTGACTGTCATCAGGTGACCCGGGCCAGTGTCTGGCAGTGGGGAGGAGCTGTTGCTGGCCACCAGGGAGGTTGGCTCTTGGAAGGGGATTGGACTTGGACCAGGGACAACTGAAAAAGGCGTGCAAAGCGAGTCAGGTGGCCAAAGGCTACAGGGATAGGGAGGGTCCTGGCCCGAGAGCCAGAAGCCAGAGTGGGTGCTTCCTCAGTGAACGGTGCCCTGGCCTTCCCTGCGTGGGGCCCTGTGCAGGCCAGAGTGCCGCTGTCCTCTGCAGGGTCGCTGTCTTCATGGGACGGGATCCCACCTGGCTGAGGGACTGTCAGACGTGGTGGGGGCGGGCGGGCCCTCTCTCAGCTGCGGTGAGTAGCTGGCCCAGGAGCTCACTTGCAAATCTCTCCCCTTGCCTGAGGGGTTCGGGTGCCATCAGCCTCCACCTGTGTTCTGTGGTCCACGTCCATGCTGTTGGCCGCTCGTCTCAGATTCAGCAACTTTGTCACGGCTGCCTTGGTGAAGTCTGGGGCGGGGGGTCATAGGATGTTTCTGAGAACCCAGCAATCGATTCAAGGCCAGAAGGGTGCAGAGAGGGGGTGACCACAGTGCAGCTTGCCTCTCTAACGTCCAGGAGCTCAACCTCGCTGCTTGTGTGGCTCCCCTGGGAGCTGTCAGGGGTCCCCGTGCCTGAGCCATAAAGCAAACGGGAACCCGGGCTGGACCCAGGTGTGAGGTGTGTGTGACCTTGATGTGCTGGGAATCAGCAGTTCTGTGGAGTGTCAGTCCCTAGGCGGGGCCTGGGCAGGGGCAGCGAGAATGTGACATTTCCATTCTGGTGGCACTTTAGTGTCACCCGGGAGCTTGGGAAATGGTGATCCCTGGGCTCCAGGGTTCTTGTGTCTGGTGAGAGAATGTTCTTCCTAGGCTGCTCAGGCTCCACACAGGACAAAACCAAGGCACTCGTGAGCTGGCCAGAAAGCTGGTCACTGAAGGGCCATGTGGTCCCACGGAGGACAGTGCTCATCAGGACTAGGGCTGTGGGGCTTTGTGGAAGAGGGCGTGTGTTGGGTGGGCAAGGCCAGGGTCGACTGGCTGGGAGCCCTGGGGGTCGTCTGGATGGCTCAGGGAGCATGTGGGGTGGCAGTCTAGCTGCAGCCCTCAGTCGGCCAGAGCAGAGGCGCGAAGAGGCACACAGACAAAGAAGAGCTCGTCCTGTGTCCACTTTAGACAGACAACCAGAGCTATGCTGGGTGACCCGCCCAGCTCAAGGCCTGGCGTCCTGGTGAGTCTGCCGCAGCATGTCCAGGATTTGTCCTTCGCGTGATGCTGGGGTCTGTGGAGGAGCATTGCTTTTAACCGGTGAGCGGAAATGCTGCTTCAGCAGAGGACGGTGAGCGGCATGCCTTGGTTCTGAAGAAGTGGTCTGTAACCAGGCGAGGTGGCGCACATCTGTAATCCCAGCGGCTTGGGAGGTGGAGCCAGGAGGATCGCAAGTTCAAGACCAGGGGCAGTCTGCGTAATTTAGGGAGACCCTGTCTCAAAAAGTAAAAAAATGGGCTGGGGGTGCAGCTCAGTGGTCCAGCACTTGCAGAGCATGCAGGCTCGAGGCCATGGGTTCAACTCTCAGTACCGGAAAAAAAAAAAAAAAAAAGAAGTGATCTGTGTATTCTAGCCAGAACAGCCCATTGAACCACCAGCCATGCTCTTTAACATTTAGATTATATGCAAGCAGCGTGGTACCTTCTTAAAAATTAGTGCTGCAGAGAATCCTATTTTTGGCTGTATTGTTTTAATAACTATTTCAGAAACATGGAACAAAAACTAATTAAACATTTAACATTTAGGTTAGTGAGTATAATGGTTAAAGATGATCAGCGAGACTCCAGTATCATCTTGTCTCCTTTCAATATGTTGAGGTAGGTTTGCATATGAACACAGTGGGAGGGAACAAGTTGATTTTTTCTGTCACCCGGACAATTTAGTGTAAGTATATGCATGCATTGTTTTACATTTATGATTAGTGTTTTGATAGCATGCTAATATAGCAATTAAGTTTTCTTTATTTCTGTCATTTAAAATTCATTGCATACTTGAATGTATTTCATTTGCATAATTTCTAGTCTTGCTTAATTATCAAAAGGCCTCCACTCGTGCGCATGCGTGTTTTCCTCTAGGATGGAATGTCAGGAGTGTGTGTGGGGCTCTTACAGCCTGGGGCCTGTTGGTGACATCCTTGCCCCTTAGAACTGGTGTTTCAATACATTAAAGTTGTGGGATCAGGAAGCCTTTCTAAGACTGCTCCCTCACATTCACTAAGGCTTCTTTGGCCTCCTTCACACACTGACGTCTACACCATTCCCTGCTTGAGGCAGGATAGAAAGGCAGGAAAATTCAGGGGACATGAGAAGGGACAAGAGCCCTCCCCTTGGAGTACGGCTTAAATCTCTCCAGCTGAAGCTCAGCTGCCAAAACTCCTGCTGTAAAGACTGCCTGCATAGAGACATTTTAGAGAGTTTTCAAATGAAATGTGTGTGACCTTCGAGTTTAGCCTTCCTTTCTCCTCTATAATCCTGCGCTTCTCTGAGAATCTCAACAAACAAGATTATGGGCCATATTTGCATTCAACATATGCCTAGACAACTTCCTTGTGAAGCCTTTCTTATCTGTGAACCTGTGCTGTGTAGCTCCCCGACCGCCGACTGCCCTCTCGGCTCCTTTTCCTAAAGAGAAGTTCCTTAGATAGAAAGTAACCAAGACATTTCTACTTAATCTCTTAAATCCTCTGAACAATGGAACTTCTACTTCCTATTTTGAGCTACCTTTCTATCTTCTTGGCCCTTCCCTGTTATCCCTAAACCTAACTATGTACCTTATAAAGCCCCCTTACAACCACCTTTATAAAAGAGGAGATTCTTGATGACAGAAAGAATAGGTAAACCAGCTCATTGCTTTTTGTACCTAGGCCACAAAATCATATAGATGGTTATTGCTCAGACATTTAAAAGTGATTTTCTCTCTTGAGAAGCCCACATCGAGTCCTGGCTGCGCACTATGATTCTTTGCTTAAGCGTCCCTTCTTTCCTCTGAATGTTGTTGTTGCTGTTAGGTGCCGTCGAGTCGGTATCCGACTCATAGCGACCCTCTGTACAACAGGGGAAACACTATTGTCAGTGCTTCTCTGCTGTGCATAGGGTTTTCAATGGCAGATTGATTTTTGGGAGGGGGTTGCCAGGTCCTTCTCCCAAGCCTGCAGCACCTGGTGTTCCCAGGCGGTCTCCCATCCAGGTACTAACCAGGCC